>CAXAMN010003669.1:715924-771530 GCA_963970005.1 Durusdinium trenchii | reverse complement strand
ACTACTACTACTACTACTACTACTACCTACTACTACTACCTACTACTACTACTACCTACTACTACTACCTACTACTACTAATACCTACTACCTACTACCTACTACCTACTACCTACTACTACTACTACTACGACGACTACTACTACTACTACTACTACTACTACTACTACTAACTACTTTGAGTAAAGCAGACATTGTCGGCTCCATCACTGAAACATGCCGTTGACTTTCAAAATCGAGGCAAAACATTTTGGGGCAGCCAAACACCGCTTCGAGAGTCTGCAGAAGCCAATGGGTAGGCTTGTGGAGATGCTTTGCTGTGAGCGAGCAGGTAAGGTTAATCACTTGGCTTAGCTTAGACCCAGGGAGGTTCTACAAAGTAATCTTCAGTAGTCCTTCCACTTGGGGGCCAGATTTGAAAGGTGACCTGAGAACCTTCTATTTGACACTAAAGACGGGTCTGTGGACGACTTCACCAGCTGCAATGAACCGCAAACTTCACCAGCTTAGGTTGAAGGCAAGGCTGCACTCGCTTTCTTGGAGCACTGGAATGTGGAAGAAGCTTTGTTGCTTGTTTCTGACATGCTGTGATTTGGGTTCTTCAAGCCCCATACATCTGAACCAAATCGTGTTTGACGATCCTCAGCACGCTAGCAGCATTGGCCGTTGCGCATGATTAATCTTTTCTCGTTACGAGCATAGCGGATTTTGATAGCTTTCAGCCCACAGACTTGATGTATGCGCTTGACGCGTGGCTTGCTTGATACGGAAGGGAAGTGGCCTATAGTCTACAGGTGGCCTTTTCTTATGCTCCAATTTGTTCAAAGACCTTCACATTGATATACTGAACTGAGGAGGTTCTATAATTAAGAAGAACATTGGCTACATGTTTAACCGTGGCCACCTGTTCGATACACCTGGCACATATACTACTCCACTTTTCTCTTGGAAACATTGAATCTTTCATGAACTTGTTTCACAATGTCATGCTCTGAGCCAGAACCACTTGCTTGCAAACCAGCTAAGGATGGCCCCAGTGATGTTACTTCACAGGGGGAGGAGCTTCACTGCCGCAGTGCACCATGAGCATTATTCCTTACATCAAACATTGAAACCACCTGCTACAGGATGAACTGGCTATCTGTGGCTACACATACCCTTGACACACCCTTCTTTTGGAGTGCGCGCGCACCTGGCGAATGCTTTGAGGTTAGACCTTAAAGAGGACAAAATGCCAGGTCATTCTTGGATTCTGTCAAAATTGGCGGGACAATGGGGCATTGACAAGGTTTTTCATCAAATATTGAACTCCGGGAGCGAAAGCTGTGCAGGCCAAATGCGTGTGACAGTGCGTCCGAGTTCATTTGCCGTCAGCTTGCATATTTTTTCTAGCAGCAATGTGGAAAGGCTGCTTTCTTGCTTTTATCATGATTGGGTGTTGATACTGCGTCAGTTGGTGTTGGTGATGGTTGGTTGACAAATATTTCAGACTGACTAAATTGGTTCACTTGTCAAGAGAGAACCAGTCAAGTGAGGTTTGCGAAGAGTGTTTCGATGAGTGGAACACAACGTGAGGATGTCGGTGTGGAAACTTTGTCATGAGGAGCTTCGTGTGGCTCAGATGGGGGGCGTTGAACTGCAGGATGCCTTTGACATAGCCCACAACGAATGGTTTGTAGGACTGCTAATCAAGAGAACAATTCCCATGTATGAGCAAGGCTGTAGGAGAAAGACTGGGGGTGTTGACTTAGGTTCGTGTGTGTGTGGACCACTTGGCGGATTTCCCCCACCCACTCTTTATGTCTTTGAGTGCTGTGGTGCTCTCACATCATTGCGCCAAAAAACAGAGGGCCCAACTATCCACCCGCAAGGACGGGAGAACCTCAAGACGATTGAGCAGGGGTAGGATTGAAGCAAGAGATAGGAAGAGCTCCAGCACAGAGGACGGAACCTCAAGAGAACACACGAAGGTGATCGACGCCCTACTTCGTTCATTTAGGCCACTCCCTAGCCATCCTGAGCCTGAGTTCCTTGCCAGCAGTAGTGACTTGAGGACACCTGGCCCATTTAAGCCGCTTACAGATTATCGGTTGTGGTGGACTGACCAGATATGAATGTAGGGATTCAGAGATTTGCTCATGGTCACGGTTTAGAGATTCATGGTCCATTGGTGTCCCAACTCCCATGCATTGAGTTTGCTCATAGATCATAGATCCATTGTGTCCTACTCCCATAGGGTTTTTTCTCCAGTGAGCCGCCCAGGTCCCCGCCATGATGGTGGCGTGGCTGCTGCTGCTGCTGGGGCTGGGCTGGGCTATAGTATAGAACCTTGTTGAACTATCTTGAA
The DNA here is from genome assembly GCA_963970005.1 of Durusdinium trenchii. Taxonomy (NCBI): domain Eukaryota; class Dinophyceae; order Suessiales; family Symbiodiniaceae; genus Durusdinium; species Durusdinium trenchii. Next base: position 769,183 of record CAXAMN010003669.1, on the reverse strand, counting down.
TACAACCAAGAAAAAACCTCCTCGCGCTTGTGCCATCTACTCTGAAACTACTACTGTCGCAAGTCGCAAGAAATATTTTCAAACAAGCACCCTGGAGACATTGTGTAAACCCTTGCCGTTGATTTTTCGCGTTGAAAGTACCAAAGCAGCTGTTCTTTTGAGGGCTTCAATTCTTGGTTGCAGATGGGGGCTACGTTGATCTGAGAGAGTGTGCACTTTCCCAGTTGATGTGGAGGCTGACAATGATGTTTGTTCGCAGCGATGAATTGAAACCAATTCCTGCACTTGAGGCGTTTGTGCTGACCTGATTGGTTGAGCCTTGCACTCTAGGAGATGTAGTATAGAGGAAGCTTGTTTGATAAACAACAGTTTCATTGTTTCCTTGGACTGCCTTCTTGCGTCCCCGACGGGTCCACTTTGGATTTGTCCCCCTAGCCAGTTCCGCATCTATTGGTGGATGCCCTAATTATTTTTCAATTTGTTGAGGTTTGGAAGGGCATTCTCCCATATTCCCCGCTCCGATGCCAGCTTCGATGGTCTCTCCCACGGCCTCGATGGGTCCCGCTGCCGTCTTTGAATCCAGAACCCATCGCTTCAGGCGATTCGCGTGCCAAGTTTATCAAGTTTCCTGGGACGACGTTTGCAGTCGCCTGGAGTTCGATTCACCGACATTTGGTCGGCGTGCGAAGTGGTTGGATCGGATTGATTTTTTTGGATCCATGCGAAGTGTTTGCGAACCAAGTTTCAGCTCTTGGTGTTCTGATCCTTTGAAACCCCAAAAATCAAACGAGCCTCTCGATGGCCTTTGGAAGGCCCAGTCAAACGATTGATTGCACATGGTTGCACCACTTACAAGACATACTTATTCAGATGGTAATTATTTATTGTATAGTTGATCGAGTTCTAGCACCCCGTCTTAGCAGACATTTAGATTGGTTTCAATGGGTTTGTGGGCAGGCTGGCTGAACCATGAGTTGGGACTTGTACAGTATGCATTGTGGCCGTCATAATTAGTTGTTTTCTCATTCGCTGTGTGTCATGCCCTTTTAAGTGCGTGCCTGCTTAGCAGGGGCGCATGAGTTAGGACACATCCCCTGGAAACTCCTGACTAGCTTTTGGCGACCACAAATCCTAAGTCATCATTCCCTAGTATGTCCAAAATCCACTCGAACCCACTATTTTGATTCCTGTTAATTTCAAATGCAGCTGTGGCCGAGAGTACCGTCAAACAGTCTTTGTTTTTTTTGGTCCGTTCATCCGCCAACGACAGGTTTGTTCCCCACCGATGGCGCGCCCCTCGAGCGCACCATTTTGACACGGACGACATCATGAAGGAATGGTCGGTTGGGTGGGTTTGGGGTTGGTGTGAAGATGTGTGAAGAACAAAACGCCTGGAGGACGCAGGAGGTGTGAAGCTGTGCGATCTTCCATGTCCGCGGAAATCAGTGAGTGGAGGTTCTCTCACTCACATGTTTGCGTATGCCACTTGAGAAGCCATTATACAGGGGAGCCCGGGGGAGCCCCTCGTCAGTGACGGCACGAGAATGTTGGGACATGTGAGGCGCCCACGACAAGCACTGAGCACTGGTCGTGGTGGTTTGTCCATTGTGTTTCCTCGGGAGGACAGGATCAACAATTCCCACATCAACTGCGGTCACCTGCAAACCTATAGGCACTTTCAACAGTTCATTGTTGTCATGCACCTTTGAAATTGGTTGCTCAGAAACGTGAATCAATCATACTCCATCATACTCCCCAGGATTGCCTACAAACGATTCATGATTTGCCGAAACTCCCCATGTTTCGATGCTATCCTTTGGTGGGAATCACAGTAGCTGGCTTTGAGTTCCAGCTTTCAACCTACACTATCCGCTGCTCCGTGTGGAGCTGCAGCCCATGCGGACCCCGCCATGCGGACGCGCGGACGCCTTCTCCGCTGCAGGAGATTCCGATGCCTGAGAGCCCAATCGACTCCTGCAAGCCGGTCCCTGGGACGAAGAAGTTCGAACGAGTTCGGGTCGGGTCGGTGACGTCGGGTCGGGTCGGGTCGTTGGGCCGCTGGCACTAGATGGCCATTCAGATTGGAGGTGCTTATTTATGGATATGTAACGTGTATGAGGATAAGGGGGTCTCACACATTGGGGGCCGTCCAAATCAACGGATTTTCTTCCCACCCTGCACCACTCAAAAGGGCGAGGATTAAAATACCAAAGCCACATGAGGTGCCGAAATTGCCAACGGTGATAGTTGGGAAGAACTTCACAGCTGAAAAGTCGCCTAGGAATCTTGAGCAGAACCCTTTAGCAGTACGGCCAGGAGCCCCTAGTAGCTTCTTTTTCCTAGTAGTAAGGCCAGGAGCCCCTAGTAGCGTAGTAAGGCCAGGAGCCCCTAGTAGCGTCCTTGCTCCTACTATGACCCGTGTCAAGAATTGGAACAGAACTCCATGACAAAAGTGTTTCCCTTTTCTCTATGCCAAACCAAACTAAAACCATGTGAGAATCGGCACCAGAAGTCAGGCTTGAGCGGTCTACCTAACACACATGTGTTTGTATTATTTGTTTTGGTGGCATTTTGGCTTTGAGAAATCAAGGACGGAAATCTGAAGCAGACTGCATCTAGTTGTTATATAGGCACTGAGATGCACTGAGGCTTCTATTTCTGTTCCAAAGGGACGGACGACGGCCAGCAGACCCCAACCCCGCCCTAAATGTTGGAGGTGGTATAGGAACCAGTGTTTGAACACATATTTCAGGTTCTATTGGACGAACCGTGGGAGTGTACCGGGCTGGCGCCTTTTCACCGAACCGGACCCGAGAAGACTCGACAGCGGTGCCACTGGTCGAATGAGTCCAACTCCTTGAACTCGGTCAAGTTGGCCACGCGGCACGGAACTACTTGGGGCACGGAGTTGGCTGACAAAGCCCACCTACAAGGTAGTGAACCGCTTCGGTCATACAAGAACATGTCCTGGATTCCAGGGTTTTTATGAGTTACCACTTGGAAGTCGGATTGAATCACTTGCTGTTCCCATGTTCCCCCCGAGAGTAATTTGAATCATTTGAGCTCTAAAACCGATCCCTGTTCGATTTCGACCACCCGGGCTGCTTTGGACGCCGCAAAAAAAGAACCTTCGAGTCCGTCCGAACAGCGGCGTTAAAAAAAGACATATGGTCAAAGACCTCTGGCGAACGTCCATCTAGCATCCTTTACTAGAAGCGCTTTGCTTCTTGAGCTGCGATCAAACCCAGGAGAAGAAAGGCATCAAAATCCTGCATGACGTGGGGGTACTAAGGGTTGGCGGTGCTGGGGAAAAGAGAAACCATGAGAAACATGTGGTGTTCCGGCGTGAGAGTCTTCTCGATCTTCCTGAGAACCTGAGAATTGAAACACCTGAGGTATAATATATAATATATCAGGTATTGAAGGAAGAGATTCAACTGCGCTTCAATGAAAACAGCTACTTAGGTGCTTCGACCTTGTGTCAATTGCTGATGGGCATTGCCCCGAAGATGTGTGACCGGACCGTGTGACCAGGATTCAATGGTGTGCCTTCCCAAAAGCAAGTCAACGCCGGACCGGTCCCACGCAACAATTAATAGCGGGTTTTATTATGTTACTTTTTCATACTTTTTCTCGGTGTTCTTCACCACTTCGAACATCGGAGACCAAATCAAGTGACGACAGGAGAAACAGCATGAAACAACTCATCAAGTTTGTTTGTGTGCCCCTCCCCCCAACAATCATTGAAGTGGAAAACGAGCTGTTGGTAGAGGACAAATTAGGAAAACAGTCTTCCAAGGTTTGTTGGATGGAGGGTAACTTAAAGTATTGCGTTGGGCTGCAGAAGAGTTTCGTTCGTCTCTCGTGTCGTTGGTCTTTCAACTTCCGTGCTGGAAACCTGCAGCATGCCGCCTGGAGGATTCTCCACCTTTATGTCTCTCCCTCCGCATGGAGGCTGACCAAGACCCCCTTGCAAAAAACGGTCTTGCAGGGGCCTACTACAACCCCCTGTTGTAGTGATTGGATCTCAGCTTTGTTTCTTTGAGATCTCAGCTGGCCCGCACCGGTCTGACGGTCTGACAGGCCAGCGTTTTGGTCCCAGAACTGGTGCCCAAGCTGGTGCTCTACATGGCGGGGATGTTTGGCGCGCTGGAAACACACCGCGATGTTTGGCGCGTTGGATCAGAGTGATTTACGTGATGATTCAGGGATTTGATGGGAGAGGATCGGAGATAATTCCGAATTTATGAATTTACAGTACCGATCACAAAGGTTTTATTTTGGTCTTCTTGAGTTTGGGAACCTCCAGCATTGACATGTACAATGGTGTGAGCTGAATTCACGTGAGGGGACCTCAAGGAATGTGTGCAACATGGCAAAACATCATACTAGCATCAGAATTTGCAGAGCTCAGTCTGGGAGATTTGCCTGCCGTTTTGAGACACACCCATAGTCTCTAATCAGATGAATCTGAAGGCTTCCTGTTTTGGTGTCGTGTGGGTTTTTGCCGGTGGGTTCCGGTCAAGGCCATCCAGGCATTGCTTCTGATTCCGGTGATCCTCTTCGGATGCTTGGGCTTCTGCTGGGGTACGGGGCCCTGGTCAGACCAAGCTGATGACCTGGACCAAGACAGTCGGGAGGATTGTTGTATGACATTTCGTTCAACATGTTTGGGGCGCTTTTGGTCCTGCGATGTTTCTATATGGCATAGTTGTCTTATTTCGTCTTGGATTTCCACTTCCAAGCACTGCAAAACGAGTCCAGGGAGGAGCCTGGCATTTGCAAGCCATGGGCGCAATATTTGGTCATAACATAGGCTGCTGAACAGGCTCGCTGCTAGAAACTATGTTAAGAGGATTCAGCCCGGGCCACGGGAATTAGCATGCACTCTCTTTTGTTGATCATTCAATAAACCTTTGCCAGGTATCATTACTCCTCTCCTCAAGTGAGCAGTAGTGAGCCACACCAAGGTCACAAAACCACAACACATGAGCACCGTTGAGAGAGCCCGTAGATATGTGATAGAATGTGTTAGCGGAACGGGCCAGCAGACTGTGCAGCGAATCCCGCTTAAGATGCTTCGGGCTACGTTGGGCACATTGTGTTCCAACGGTTTGGATGGAGTCTTTGTGGTGGGTTGAGTTGCTTGAAGGTATGGGACATGAGATATCGCCAGTTATCGGCTCAGGCAAAGACCTCTTCAACAAGTTGGGTCAAGGCCGGCTCGCTGACTTGCAAGCACTGGACCGCGGAAGATGGAGGGGATTCCCTTGAACAACAGCTGACAGACAAAACGCAAAACCAGAGAAGTACCATCTGACTGAAGTTGTTTTTTCATACACACCTGCGGGGCAGCTCTTTTGCTCATGGAGCTCATGCAGCTCACCTTCCTCGTGTTGTTTCTTTTGTTTTCTGGCCTTTAACATTCCTGAACTACACCCAGTGAGAGAATTAAAGAACCTCATGTTGAGGGATTTAAGGGATTTGAGGGACCACTGCAAGACTTGTTCCTCGAAAGAGGCGGCACTTGAATATATCGTCCTCACCTCCTACACTCCCTTGCGCCATGAAAGACAGAATCAGAGTTGGAACCTCCAACAGATATGACACTTGGCAATACTTGGCAGGCAGGCAGGCAAAACCGTATGCAAGAAACACATCGTAAGTATGGGAGTTGTGCTTGACAACTTAAAGTGTTGAGACTTGCCGGAGGGGACACTGGCAGTAGGCGTCAGATCAGTGGCGAAACGTCGCGGACTGCTCAGGGCACAAGTTAAAGAGCGACATAAGATGATGCTTCTCATAAGTCAGGGACACTGTCAAAACACGATGCTGCCCATCACTGATCACCACCTGTACACAGCAGCGTCCATAGCTCGCTTGGTCACAGCATGTGATAGAGTTTGCACACCGGAACGCAGACATTGCAAGACACGCATTTGACAAAAGGTTAAGGTTAATTATTCTAAGATACCGGGGAGCGCCCAACAAAAACACAGGTCTCGGTCAAAGCCTAGACACGCCCGAAAACTGCCACGTCCGACCCCCGGTGGTGCAGTTGTCGATGCCAGATCCGAGTTTGGAGGCACTCGTCGACAGCACGACTTGACCAACAACCACCCAATCACTCCAACGACATCCAACGATCCGTATATGGGGATGGGTCAACACCTTGGAACCCTGGTACACCATGTAGCGAGTTCGACGAACACCAGAGAGGTCAACCGGTCCGTCTGGTTGTCACCCACAGCCATACCAGATCTCAGTCTTCCAGGCTACGGGCAGCTGGAGGCGGCTCAACCAAGGGTCACCAACGCGGAGATGATGACGGTCACGCCCGAGGTCGGGTCGAATCGGCGGTGGTTGAAGATGGTTGAAGCATGTTTCTAACATGCGAGGGGCCCGGGATGAGCAGGTTTCTAATATGTTTCTCATGTTTAAGAATCAGCCATACATGAGCTAAGCCTTGACCGAAGAAGCTTGGCGAAGATCACTGTGCCATGTGAGGCGCCGCCAGCGCCCACGCAACCGGCCCGGTGCCCGAAGAGAACTGTTTAGGGTTCAGAACAGCGAGTTCAATTGGTTTAAGGATGTATTAAGTGTTTAAAGAGCTTTCTAGAATTGGATAGATTTTGTGAGGTTGCAACAGATCCAATACATTCCTTTCAACTATCAAGCCATGGTTTGACGGGTTGAAATGCTTGAAAGGAGGGGTATCGAGACCTCCAGAGCCACCAGAGCAAAACACTTGAAGAATTTGAGCCATCAGAGTCTTAGAGTCTCAGGGCAAGATGTGCCTTTCAACTTAAAGGGACTTGCGATCACCGGGGATCACGGGGGCGCGGTATGTGATTAGACAAGGATGCAGAGAAACTTGATGTGAAGGACCCTGGAGTTATGTTGAGTTATTTTTACATCTTTTGCTGGGTGGGGATTATGAAGAGAGAAGGCCTTGCTGAACATCAGGATTTGATTTGAAGACCAGTGGGTGAGTGGACTGGAAAGCTTCATGCGGCACAGATGTGGAAAAGAGTAAGAGCCCTAAAGATGATCGTGCCTTCGTCGGTTTCGAGCAGGGACACTGGCTTTCTTTGTGGGTTTGATTCTTTGGTGTTGTGGTGGGGGCAGGCCCGAGATCACACGACGATGTGAGCAGATGTTAGCAGAATCCCAGTCAAAGCAGATTGAACTCCTCCCTGACTTGGAACCATTGGCACATTTAGAAGTTACTTCCTTTGGACATCTTTGGGCCTCAAGAGTGCCACAAGCAGAGGTCCTTTCTCCGAAGGTCTTTCAAGGTCAGGGCCCATGACTTTGTTTGTATAATCATGTATATATATATATAACCCATTTGTGTCCCACGATTGGATCCTCCTTGGATGCTGCTGCTACCTGCTTTGTATAATGCAGGTTTATGTAATACATATAATTATGTGTTGCTGTTACTCTCCGGTCGAGCAGGGGGTTCAACTTTGTGTGACAGGCAGGGTCCAGACAGGTATGATTTGAAGGATGGGGTCGAGGCCACAAAAGAAACCGCTGAGGAGAGGCATAGGTGCTACAAAATACCACCTGTACACACCATAATATGATGTTATCATAAAGCTTGACCTCCCACCCAAAAAAGATTTGACATACAGTACATTTACATGGCCGGTGCTTGCTTCTGTTCTGTTGTTTCCTTGTCATCCGAGGCGAGCACCGCATAAGCCGCTCGGACGTTTGATCCAGGGAGCACGGCATGGGACGGCGACGAACCCTGTGGAACCAGGTGTGGAACCCACCTCACCTGCTAATGTTGGCGATCTTCAAAAGAGCAGAAATGATAGAAATGCTTCACCTGCCGTACCTTGCGGCACCTTATGTTCAGCACACAAACCGATTTGGTGTTTAACGAGAAGTGCAAGCTCTGAACACACATTCAAGCGCACAAAGCTGCAAACAAGTGCACTCAGGAAATATATATTATATATAGCTTTGTTCAGCTTCGGCTGGCACAGTTCTTTTCAAATTCCCACGTCCAATAAATCGAGCACGTAAATCGAGCATTTATTGACTCATTTGAAGACCCAGGCAAGTAATCATGAGCATTTGCAAGCCGCACGTGGACTGGCTTTAGGCTGGCTGTTTGACACCTGCTACAGCTGCCACCATGCTACCGTGGCAGCTAAGCCTGTGTTCGATCGCTTGGGTTGGGTAAGCTTGGCCACACGTCTCCAGTCTAGTCGTTCGTTCTTTGGGTGGCTTGGCCGACGTGAGTTCCACTCCGGTCGGGCATCCAAGAGAGGTTGAACAGGCCTATAGACCATCCCATATGTACCACACAGGGTCCTTTGTGGTCTCTCAACCTCTCTTGGATGGTTTGGATGATTTTGGGATGTGGAGTTCACCGAGCGCGTTACTAGGGGCCCCCTAGCTGATTTGGACCAGTCACCATGCAGCAGCGGCTTTCGATCAACCTGAGGCGGTTGTGCTGACCGGCACGGCACCACTGAGAGTGGCACGGCACTGCGCTGAGTGCCCCTCGATCCTTTTTAGGACCACGTTCCGTCCCAGAGGCTTACCAGTGCCCTTTGAGAAAATATACAACGGTCTCAAATGGGTTGTTTTTTGATTGGATTACACGACACAGCAACATCAACTTGTTATGTTTAAACCCTCAACTTCACGAACCAACAAGTTCTGCAATACCACGCACACCGACAGCTGTCCTCATTGCTTTGCCCTGATGAGCGCTGACTTGGACGATTCACAAGTTTTCCGGTGATCTTTTGAGTCCAACGGTTCACCAAACATGGTCGGGGCTGCCAGGCCGCAGTGATGAACAACCTGTTTCTTGTTTGTTGCAGCTTGAGCAAGCAATCAAAAACCATATGCCCAATGCCCTTTGTCGTTTTGTTGTTTAACCATGTTTAACCACTCCCACTCAGAAAAAAAGGAGACACTTAGTCAAGTGCAGATGCCATGTTCTAAATGGGGGGCGTTCCAATCAAAATTAACATGTATTTTTTGTTTTTGCGTGGCTCCGGCTCATTATTTTTACCGCATGTTGATATCTGAGATGTCGTAAGATTGAAATGTGGTGGAGGACCATCGGTATGTTGCGAGTCTTGGGATGATTTTGGGAAAGGTTCATTTTGCAGACCTACCATGTGCTGTGCTAAAATGATGGATAGGACACCAACAACAATGTCGTTTTGTATGCGGGACGCCTGAAGTGTCTTTCTCTTGCAGCATCACAGGATGAGTTTTCTCTCCTTGTTTGCTGGCGGTTGTCGGACGAAAATTGGGGCGAGCAATTTCCGCCTTGTACAGAAGGGCGTCGCTGCTTCGGCTGCTTCCCACAATTATCCAATTCCTTCACATGGAAATCCCGGTGGCCTCATTTTCGTGGGACTTGCTCGGTGGAGTCTGCTTTGATCACAATGGTTTCACGGCACCATGGGAGCAGCCGGTTCTGGCGGCACAACATCACCAGAGCGCAGCGAAGTTCCTGGCAGGTGGAGCGGTGAATCCATTGGTCCCAAATCGGGGGGAGTAGTTGTCGATAGTGGCCACGGACCACCCCGATCCCGAGGCAGAGATGACCAACCACATGAAAAGATAGAAAAATAGTAAGAGAAGAAACAAAGAAAGAAAAGACCCAGGTGTTGGAGATTGTTCCAGTTCTCTCAGTTCCTTGTTTTTTGGGGACTTCCACAATTGGAACGATTTCACAGCTTCTAAGCCAACGGTTGCATTCATTCAGTGCTTTCCCAAGCCCCCTTGTTGTTCTTTCTGGGTCTTGACCAGGTTCGTGCTTCTACCTGAGCCCCGAAGGCAGCAGGAAAGACAGCCTCCAGCATCCAGACCTTGCCCTGCCCTCCCGCCCTGCCCCTGATTTACAGCATGTGCTTAGCTGACCCGAGGTGAGGTCCGATCTGATCAGGTGACGAAGAGTCCGAATGCCAGGTGGGTGGGTGGCCGGGCCAGACCCTGCAGACCGTGACCGGCACTCGACGTTTAAAATGTGTGCGTGCAAGAGTGATAGGTCTGATAGGGTCATCGGATGGCGATTTTGAGCTTGAGGCTGCACTCCATTTTTGCTGATACCATTGAAGAGGGTGGCCCTCAACTTCCTCCTGTAGGGGCCTTGTTCGCATTTAGGGAACACTTACCAGCAACGTACACAAGTACAAGTAGCTTGAAGTTGTACAGAAGCCAATGAGCGTTGTGGAAAGAACTGAGGGGAGTCTTCAACCTCCCTGTAGGGCTGGGATGATAGTGAAAGACCCAAAGATTACTGTATCTGAAAGGGAGTCCATAAGTTCTTAGAAGTGTTCAACTAGCTCTCCCGGCAGTTTAGGAAGACCAGAGATATGTTGATAGATTGTCATATTGTATTCGTTAGTTGTTTCAACAAAAGAATTTACTTCAGAATGCATGTCCACAAGCGGCTACAACCTTAGATTTCCAAAACCGCTGACCAGAGCCATAATTGTCTTCATACAGTGCATTGGAACTTCATATGGTGGACATTATGAAAGGGCCGGCTGCGGCCGGCTTGTTCTTTTATTTGTGTAGATGATGATTCTACGAATTTATTGGCGTCATAACGGCAGGTCAACAATGATGGCAGAAATGGAGCATAATTTTATTGTAGAGAAGTGGATCCCCAGTTCACCACTGGACATGAGCCAAGCCAACAGAGAGGGTTTATGCTGTTGAATGTCTGTGCTTTTCACCACAGGTCCGTTGGACCGCAACCTGCATTGGGCTTGCCCGCCCACTTGGCCTCGCTTCTTCGCCACACCTTTCGGTTCAGGCACTGCATATATGTCTAAAAGCCAAGGGCCAGCCGATGAGGGCCCATTAGTTCAAGAGTCTCCCTCCACGACTTACCCTGGATCTGCCGAAGCCAGAGAGGATCTTCTCGACCAAAGGCAGCATCACAGAATTAGTGAGCAACTGTCACAAGCATGGCTCACATCTGCTTTACAAAAAGCAGTTCGGTCCGCCTCAGCAAAACGAAACAGCCCAGTCGACGACTAACCAACGTCGACTCCATCGGAGTCGAACGACCGAGTCTCGCTCAGTCCATCAGTCGCCTGACCCGCGGGAAGGCGCCCAGAGTGGGACATACTGCGCTCCGCGGGGCTGCTCCGCAGGGGAGGTCTTGCTGGAGACCTGGTGATGGGAGTGTTGAGATATCAAATCAATAAGTTATAATCAGATATGAACAGATATTATAAACAAAAACAATTATTATCAGATATTTGGTGGGAGTGGGATGAGCGGTTTGCTTTTTTAATTGTAAAACACTTGACACTGGAGGCTCATGTGATGGGATAGGAAGCAAGATGTTTAGGTCTTGGAAGACGATCCCTGAACATTGTGCCGAACACATGCATGCAGGTGGATTTTCTTTGTTCTTCACCTCTTGCAGATGATGACATATGATGACAACTTGGAAAATATGCAGGTGCTTAAGGAGTAGGAATAGATGGCCTGGATTTGCTAGCATTAAATCTACATAATAGAGTCACAGTCAGCGTTCATTTAGCGATGAATCATGACGCTGGGATGGTTTGACTGACTGGCGCCTGGCGCTTTTTGAACATGTGCTTTTGTTGTTCAAGCGATGTGTCAGCACCTTTGGGATTGTATCTGCAGTCAAGCTGATATGCCCATACGGATTCTCGAACTTGGCGAGAGTCAACTGAAAACATCACCCTGTTTCTTGTATCGTGGCCCAGAATATGCATACAAGCGTATTTTCCCCTTCATTGTTTTAGAAGTTGTTTCACTATTTTGGGTACCTCGATAGAACACCTATACTTTGCTTACTTACTTATAAGTGTTCAGTTCGTCTCCTCCGCAATCGGTGGTTTTTGCCTCGTTTTGAGGGGTCACAGGGTTTAGCATTGCGCATCGCTTCAAACAACCAAGCTTTTCGATGTATCCCTTCTATCCTTTGTGGGGGCTCGTCTTCGGACCGCGAGGCGGATGCAAGTCCCAAAGCTGGCTTCCTGAGGATGGGATTATTGTTGGGGCTCAGAAAGTGGTCTTCTTGGGCCTGTTCGGTGGAACAAAGGGGCCCTTGTTCATCCAGCTCACTGTGTAGTTCTTTCTTATGATTAGAAAAGGTATGATAATGTATGATAAAGTTCGTGTTCTTGCTGGAAGATGTGGAGAATTAATTACTTGGGAATGTGCCCGTGTTTGGTGGCTGGGTCGAGAGGGGTCCTGGGGTTCCTTTCATGCAATGACCCCTTAAAATGTTTTGGGTGTGGTTCTATGGTCACTTTAGTGACCATCATGTCCCCGCACATTATTAGAGGTTTCATTGGTCACCCGCACCTCGTGGCCACCATTGCCCCATGTGGCCATCGGACGCGTAGGAAGGACGAGCTCCGCAAGGAAAATGAGTCGCAGCCTCGGTGTGGCTGCATGGCAGCTCCACAAGCATTTTCCAGATCCCGTGTTGCATGGGAATGATGAACTCAATAGAATGACATATTCTATAATGTTCTCGTCATGTGAGCGACGGACAAAACTATTGGTTGACTTATTTAGTCACGGTATGACCCTAAACCTATGTTGAGGGATTTGTTTCTGTGGAAAACGATATGGTCCCCGCAATCAACGATAATCTTGTTAAGATGTAGGGGGTACAAAGACGGTTACAATATGTTATTGCGTTTACATGTTTATTTGAACATATTTGAGCTAAACTGATGGGCACAACTTTTCATCCCAGACAACTTCCCAAACGATATATAAGCGAACGATAACCTAAATGTCATTCCAGGCACTCTGTAGACCTACTTCTCCGCATTACTAGTGTTTGTTCATGGCCCGAGCTACGAGGTTCCCGCCTATTTATGTGTTGTGATCCTTGCACAGCCCAGTGCCACAAGAACCCAAGTGCATAAATCAAGTGCTGTGCCATTCCTGTGCAGAAAGCACTCTAAGGCTCTAATCTGAGGTTGTGAGTTATATTTTGTGTTTTCGTCTATGTGCCGGTATGCTATGCTAACTACGGTTTGGAGAAACATTGGAGAACGATATGGACCCCACAAAAACGATAATCATGTCAAATGGTATTTGGCTACACAAGTATTGTTGTCCGCTGCTCATGTGTTGCCACTCCTTTTGGGTTTGACAGCATTTTGCATACAATTCTTTGTGTTGTGTGTTGTTTTCCTTTCGCTAGGGGAGTATAGATCGACGAATCTCTGACCTAGTTTCATATTTCGGGTCAGTGGATTGGCACACAAGCTAGTGCAAGTCTATGAGCAACATTCTCATTCTCCAGGCCAGTAGAGCTCATGGCTGACTCTTCATGGATGGTAGAACATAAACATGATCAAGAGAGAAAAGAGGGACACTATTCTTCAATGACTTCCCATCATTGTTGAAAGAGAATCACTTATATAGGTCAAAAGCATTCAAAAGCATTGATATCAACCACCACAGAGCAAGGATCCCACCTCTCGAATTCAAGACATTTCAAGACCGGGTGGACTCGCAGGTCTCAATGAGACAGCACTTTGCAAGGAGGGAGGCAGACCGGCCCGATGCGGGGAGGAGCCAGTTGCGGACTGGTTGGCTCTTGGATCCATTTGGGAGCTTCTCCATTCCACGGGCATTGGAATGATTTAAAGGAAACTCAACTCCTGCGCTGGCTTCTGAATGCGTTGACGGCGTTTGATGGCCATTGTCTTCAAAATTATCCTTCGACCAAATCTCAGACAGAACATTCTGACTTGATGGGAGTTTGGTGCTTGATGCAAAATGCTCACTCAGTAGACAACACTTTTCTTGTCAGCTTGTTCCCAACCAAACAAGCAAGCAAGCAAGCAAGACAGCCACCACCCACGGCTCCGCGAACTTGAGGTGTCATGTCTCCCTCAACAATTGATGAAGACTCAGCGATTCATGGAAATTAAATAAGACATGAAAGCAAACATCACTGAGTCGGGTCAAATACCAGGAGTTCGATGACTCTTGGGGTGTAGCAGAAGCGGCAGCTCGCTTCCGCGTCAGGCGGCGGAAGCCTTTTACCCTTCGTTCAAGACGAGCTTTTGGGCTCCAAGAAGAGTGGGAATGCTGTGGGTTCCGAACCTGACAGAACAGCCAGTTGAGCGTACTGTGCAATCCATGGAAGTCCCACTGACCCATTGACTGTTCTTTTGGGTCTTTGGAACCAGCTTTTGCCGAACTGATGTTGAGGTTGTTTCAGTCAGGATGATGGGATGTGAATTTGAGGGTGGTAGTTTTCCCCCAGGGCTGTCCTCAGTGTGTAATGTAGTTGTTGTTGTCGTGGTTGTGGTTGTGGTTGTGGTGGTTGTGATGGTTGTGGTTGTTGTGGTTGTTGTGGTGGTTGTTGTTGTTGTTGGTGGTGGTGGTGGCGGCGGCGGGGGTGGAGGTGGTGGTGTTTAATTGTCGCACTCGCGATTTGAGATGAGCCCATACCTTGGGACGGATGGCTTAAAACGGCAGGAGATGAGTTTCACCGCACGAAGATTGGCAACCTTCACGAACATTCTCCAGTGAAACTCAAATTGCAACAGGTTCAGAGTACGCAACTAGTAACCGCCTTTTTATGTACAATGGAAACACCAACGCCAACCCTATGTCATTCGACATGGGAAGACATATATCAAGTTGACCTAGAGACATGAGATTCAGATGTGAAACCCAGTCCTTGGTAACTGGCTTGCGAAAACCTCCTGGGATGGGCCAAGGAAGAAACTCGAGAATCCCATGTCTCATTTCTGTGAAATTTTTGCTATGGCAGCCAAGAGCAGAGACTGCGCTGGTTTGGCTCCTCCCAATCCCAGGTTTACTTGGACGCCTTGGGTTCGAGCGTTGCTTTATGCAGTCGGGGGCCATGTGGACAATGTGGATGTGATGCTTTGTTGGGGGTTCAAGGTTCTTATGAGAATATATGATAATTTTTGGGGTCTTCTATAAAAGTATGGATCCGTTCGACCTGGTTCAACTTTGCTATGGAGGGGCTTGGGCCGGGGTTTGGGCTACCTTCAACTTGCGAGGGTCCCTGAGACTTGAGGCATCAAGAAAAAAACAGAGAAATCAGTCCTCAGGCCTGACATGGCCTGACCATTTGCGATTTCCTTTGCTGAGTGTTTGTAGTGTTCAGGAATCCAGGAATCACAGATGTTCTTGAAAAGAGCGACCCTCGGCCGAATATGATAGATGTTCCCCTTCCCCAGTACCAACGGCATTCGTGTTGCTTGGGAACCTAGGTGTGTTCTTCTGAGGTATGTCAGGTAACCAGGCATGCCCCTTTTGAATCTTTTTGAACATTATCAGGGTGCCTCGAGCTAGAGCGATATGAAAGCCCTATATATCACATCCCCAGCCAGGGGCCAAGACAAGTGGGCACCCCAACCGCCTCTGAGCCACGCCTCAAGAGACATGTTTTATTAAAGATAGTTATATAGGTGAATCATGCTGAAACCAAGTGTTCCAGATCTTCCACGCAAGGAGGAGGCTGTCGTAGTTGCCTTCTCCGCCAAGCAAGACCCCTTGAGGGGAACGATGTTCTTGAGCAAAGAGAGACACGCTTGGCTTTTGAGTCCCTCCAACGGGAACCAATTATGTCGAAGAAACAAACATGTTCCGGACAGAATTACAAAGCAGAGTCAATTGAAGCCGTTGCATCAGTGTTTGTGCCGCTCATCACCTTTGGTCCGGTGCTTTTCAGATGGACCAGACTTGTGAATACTGGACACTGGAGTTGTTTGTTGACATGTTGACCGGTTGCTGGGGCTCTACCATATTTCACCACACTTCCTTGAGCAGTCTTGATTTTTGGATCATTACTTATTATATCTCATCTTACTTTAGCATCACTTCACTCGCTGTCCACAGACTGTTCAGTTGCTTGCTCAGGTGGGAATGATCTACATGTTCCTCGGGGCCTGGTGGCCGAGGGGATTCTGGCCGAGGAGTCCAGACAGTGTGGCTCACAGAAGTGGAATTGGAGCTCAAATAAAGGGAAACGACCTTTGTGCCCAGACTTCTTCTTCATTTGAGTCGCGTGTGGTGAGTGTGTCAGATCTTTCCCTTGCGCAGAACCCCATTCCAGAGAAGAAGTTGTCAGGTCCTTGGAGTGCCCCGGAGATGGTTTTTGATACTCAACGTTCTCAGAAAGCCTTGTCGACAGTTCTTTGTGGGCGGTTTCGTGCAGCAACTCTGGGCGAAGACCAAACCTGGAAGAGAATCATTGGAAGTGGATGGCACCACCTGTTTGGTATGAGGATTTGCTATGATTTGAGGGTTATCCGATTATCCGAAATCGGGGCTATGCCATCCACTTTCAAGGAACTCTCCTTGAAGGGGAAGGAGGGTCTTGCAGCCTTGCACAGCTGAAGTGCTTTCCGGTCCATCTTCGAAAACTGGGGGGGTGTATAGCCTTGCAGCCCTTTTTGTTCCTTTTTAATCCTTTTTACACCATGTTATTTTTTTGCTGGGAAAAACCGACGGTCTCCTGGCCCAAAGTGTAACGCCTCGCCTTGATCCGCAAGGAGCAACAGTGTTTTCTTTCACTCGCTCACTCTCTCTCTCTCTCTCTCTTTGTTCACCAACACCTCGGGTTCAGACCCTGCCGCAGGTGTCCATTGTCGCCGACATGTTCATGAATAGCATTGAAGAGATCACCAGCCGCTCCAAACAGGTGGGGCGCGGCCCATTTCTGCCGGCGCGGCCGTGGTTTCTATGTTTCAGACATGACGATCCATGGGACTGCCATAGATGCCGCCCCATTGACCCCCCTGGCGCCACCCCAATTGATCGGTATATATGGCAGTCCCATGGAGTGTTTGGATATATATGTTAATGTTTGTTCGATGCACGAGGAAGCTGGCTTTCTTGTAGGAGATGCTTTCTCGCCCGGTGGTTTTGGACACCTGGCATTTCAGGAAATAGTGTGGCAGATTTGCGGAGGGTCATCGTTTGTATATGAAAAAACAACTAGCAGCCCGAACCGCGAAGACGCATTGAAGCTGTCGGATCCTATTTTTGTTTTTTTTCAATCCTTTTGATTGTTCAACGTGCTTTTGTGCGAAGAAGGAGTCCCCCTACCAATCACGACTGCGCTTGGTACCCCAAACGATCCGAGTGGATGTGACCGTGGGATTCATCGTTCGCTTCAAACGATGCCAGCGTTTCTATGGCTTGTTTCGAGGCCTTGAGCAGCATAGACTTCCAAGAGTTTGTAACATTGTAACTAGTAACAAGGTTTCAAAAAGTCTTCGGCAGCACTTTGATTCTTTGCCTCTGACAGCCTTTGGGTCGGGTGTTTTTGCAGGTCACCAAGAAGGACGGCAGAGTCATTACCTACAAGGTGCCCTCGTCCTTCGAGTCATGGCAAGTTTTGAGACCCTGGGACTGGCCCATGGCGCCCGCGCGGCCCACGTGTCGGGCTGTTGGGCGGCACGGTTTCGCTTGCGTTGTGCTTTAGCTGCGTATCCATGTCGCTGTGTGATGCAAGATGGACACATGGTCGGAGTCACAACAGCTGGCTGAGATGTTGTCATTGTTGCTTCGTCAACTTGACATGAGGGATAGAGAACCGATGGTGTCATTGCACATATATATATATAATATATATATATATTATAAGCACCCACACACACATATATATATATATAATATACCCGTTGCTGCCGCCTACCGCCTACCTAAAAAAGATCTAAAAAGAGTGTGGTCGACTCGGTCGGCCATGGAAAACCCATTTTAATTGATTTATTTAGTTTAAGGGTTTTCAAACATGGGTCTTGCATACAATGGATGACACGGTCATCACCGCCGATTTCTGTTCGCCAGGTTTGGAATCCCACCGTGGCCAATTTGACCCTGCTGGCGTGGAGGGGGTGATCGACCGGTTTCGGACCTTCGACCGGTCTTCTCACGATGTCCATGTCTCGTGTTTCGCCATTGTTCATGGACCACGAGGAATGGCAAGAGTGATTGTTTGAAGTATGATTCTCCCAATGTAGAACCCTATACCGAGTCCGCGGAGGATTTGTTTTGCATGCTAAAGCTTGTTGGCAGTCACTGTAGCATGACTTTTTCTTGAAACTCCTCTTTGATGAACATGCTGACAGACTCAGAGGCAAACCCTCAGGTCTTCAACTTCCTTCAGCATGAAGAACCAGGTAAGGAATTCCTTCTCAAGATTTAAGGTGGAACTTGAACACCACTGATGCATGGATGGACACAATATCGAAGTGCCAGCCACTGGGATCTAGTTTCAATTTATGACAAAACACTGAAGCTGAACATGCTTATCTAATTGACTATTATGTGGACGTCCACATCGCCCCTTTAACTAGTTGAAGTGGTAAGAAACTGATAAGAACATGGAGGAACACTTGACAGAACTTACATTGAGCTTTTAGTAACGGGCCACCTGAAGTATCTCTGAATTGATCAAGACCGTGGAACCACTACTGTAACCCTTTACCGACGCATGTTGCTACCCTTCTTGGCTCACACCCCGAAGTTGAAGTCCGACCATAGGCTGCCACTCCGAGAGTCGTCGTTGGTGTTTTTTGTTTCTCCATGTTTTTGTTAACCTACATAAACAGTTCCAAGTAATTGCGTCCCACCTCTACTCCTTTCCGGTTTCCGGGTTTTCACACGTCCAAGTTACGGGCGTTCGGGCGATCAGTTCGTCTTCTTCACCGGACTTCGTGAGGCCTTAGGCTCCTCTGCGCCGGAGATTTTGCTCTCCGTGGTAGAGACCTTGAACAAGGAGACCGGCCAAATTCCATCGAGAGACGGCGACGGAACGTGTCTGGCAGAAGCACCAAACACCCTTCTGGGTGTTCTTCCGCTGGCGAAAGAGCTTTGATATTTACAGGGCGAGAGACCCAAAGCTTTGAAGCCTCCGAAGCTCTGAAGCAAAAAGACGTTTGGAGGACTCAGCACACGCAAACCAGGCCAGGGTGTGTCCTGTTTGTTTTGTATGGAGATGTAACAGGGGTTGTTCCCTATGTCCGGAGATACCCAGGGTTTCTTTGAAGAATTCCCTCCCTGACAGCCTGAGGAAATCCTGAAACAGCGGGACTGGAGACATCAATTGCTCCAACGAGATCATGTTTTCTCGTTACAAATGTATGTACTATAAAGCACATTATATATGTGTGTGTGTGTGCGCGTGGGTGGATCAGTTTCTACCGACGGGTCCACCGAACCCAGTTCGCGTCGATCGATCAGATCAGAACTTCTTCGGAGGACTTCTTCGTCGGAGGTTTGGGATCCGTGGAGGGCCCAGGAAGACGTGTGAAGTTGACGCGCCATGACGTGACGTGTGACGGTTTTGAAGGCGGACTGCGGGCTCTAGTATGCTCTGCAGACTCGGGGTGCTGCTTGTATATCATCTAAACTGCTCCTAGTATGCAAGGTTTTGTTGCTTCTACTCTACTCCTAGCCTTTCTAATCGATTTGACCTTGCACCAAACTAAACTGCGGTTTGAGCCATTTACTCTCTCTGAGGCGACAATTACTGGCTCAGCCTCTTTCAATCTCCTGGTCATCGTGGGGTCTGGGGCCGAGGGGGAACGTTAAAGAAAGACCCTAAAACATCCTATATAGATCTGATTGCATGTGGCAAATCCCGAAGCAAAGTCATTTTTCAAGCAGATCGTCCGAAAGATTCTTTTGATCCACGGGGATATCCGGACGGCGAGTGGCCGGGTGAGCTGGACATACGCCGCGCGGCCAATGCAGGTGATGAACACTGCTGAGGCTGATATATATATATATATACATAATTATATATATATACAGTATCCGTATATGTCAAGTGCATAGGCTACCAGCAGTGCAATTGAGAAAAGGCCCCTTGATGGTTGGGATGTCCAAACTGCCAGTTCCACATCAACGGCCGAGTTCTGGCTGGGCCAGCAACAGCTAAAGCCAGTGATGTGGTGAGATAAGTAAACACCTAGACATAGAAACATAGATCTAAACATATCAAATCACAAGGTGTAGATGTCACTTATACATAATGTATTTTATATATAATTATACATTTACACGTTATACAATGTCATATAGGAATTGAAGCCCGCATGAGACTGTAAGCACAAGCTATGATAAGCACAAGCACACGCAATGGACTTCAAGCAAGATCCAGGATTGGTGCACGTGGTACATGCCGCCGGGAGAGCAGTCTTGCTCTGTTTGGCTTCTCCGTCCGTCGCAGGCTTTGCATGGTGGTGATCCCCAGCGACGAGCTCCGGCGGATGAAGGACATGGAGGTCTTCATCGTCACCGTTGCCAGCGCCTCGTGCGACTTTCGCACAGCGCGCCAACTCGATTGTCTCGAAGCGTGGTAGTGGATAAACTGGACTGTTGAGATTTCATACTCACAGCAAAAGAGAAGGTGTTGGAGCATGTTGGAGCACAGATGTGCAGAAGGTGTGATGAGACCTAGCTCAAATGCACACAACCGCTATGTGATGCTCAAACGGTCCGCCGTTCGGAATCTGACAGATTCCCCCAAAAGAAGGGCCATGAGCGATGCATCCATTCTGTTGGCCTAAACTCACCCAGGTCTTGATGTTTTTTGCCTACATTTGGCTGGCCGTCATTGTCAGAGCCTCAGTGCCGAGCGCCTGTGCATGCAGAGTGAGCAGGCCAATGCAGTTGAAGCAACCTAAGATAAGAGCTTGTAATAAATGAGGCACAAACCCAAGCTGAACGGGAGAAATTCTGGTGATAACAATGAATCAATGGATTTACATTGAATTTACTGTACGTACCCATTACTGTACATACTGTTACTGCACGAGTATTTGGCACATAACTAAACACGGCCAGGTGTTTGATTGATGTGTTTGCCAATTTTAGCACCTGAACATTCGAGCAGACAACTGAGGTGGTCTTCATTACCCCCGAGGTCATCGACATTTGGGAGGCTGTGGTTTGGAGCCTTAGCGACCAGAACGCCCACCTAGGCGCCATTGGCGTGCCGTCCTAGGCAGCCCAAGGAATGGGATATACCAACTTGGTATAGGAAACCAATCAAGCAACCGCTGTAACTTCAGGCTGCAGAACGCTTTAGATCTATGTCCATTCTTCTGAGATTGTGACCACGATGCAATTAGAAGAAGACGCTCAAACAGAGGCATGTTCTCCCCCTGGAACATCCATAGCCCCCTACCGAGCGATTCCCAAGCGGACTGCTAGTCTCCATCCTGCTCAAGATGCACCGGTGGTTTCGCACCAGTTGCCTTAACATGCAGGGTCCAAAAAGGATCCCAACAAGATGCACCTCAACGCTCGTCACCCCTGGTTTGAAGGGAGTCGGGCTGTGTCACCTTGACGTGACGCTGGGTCACATCCATTCACACCCTGCCTCAGTGGCAGCACTGTGGGCTTTGGGCATTTCTTTGCTTCATCCAGGTCGCCTCACCCTCCGCATCACAAGTTTGCAACAGTTGGAAAAGCTTAGTGTAAAGAATGCAATCAGGCAGCAGTGGTTTTAGACCCAGACTTTTGGGGTTGGAGGGACATGCCAAGTGGATCCAAGTGGTATGTAGGAGGACAAAAACACTCCACCCAAGCTAGCGATATTTATATCAGTATTCTACGTTTGTGGTACTCGAGCAGGTGATTTAGAGGTGCGCGCGGTGCCCGCCTTGGATTTGCCAATGTCGAGCCCCAAAAAGCACGGTCAGCCAAAACTTTGCCTAAAGGCGGTCCTTTTTTTGCCGGCCTTTTAAGCTCAGGTCACTCTTCTTGGAGAACCAGTTCTAGTGCGGAGGCCAAGCAGCCAACCACTCCACGGACAGGTTCTCCCCACTCACGCTTGATGCTCGGCCAAAATCTCGGCCCATCAACGCATGAACATGGCATAGCGGGCACAACGTGGCCTCATGATTGAAGTAGCACATAGAAAACACATTGATTCCAGGATCCCCTCCTTGTTTCTCACTGATCCCGAAAGGCCTATAGACTTCTCGCCTCTTTCCACACGATCGCTCCCTGCATCGCGATCGCTCCCTGCACGCTTGCAGAGTTCTGCCAAGCTGAGGTGTATATTGCCTATTTGGCCGATGTGGGGCCAGCCGAGGGGTGTTTTCTTGCGAGGAACCCACCGATGGTGTCACTGGTTGGGATTTAGGAGATCGTCTTCAGGTTCTTGGCACATATGTTTGGCTTCGATTTTTTCCGGGAGACCGTCATGAGTGAATCTATAATTAAAACCTGAGGCGTGTTGAGATGTGTGGATCTTGTTGACAAGTGACGCCTGCAGAAAGGGGAAAGTCACAGAAGCGGTTTCATGCCAGTACCTTCAACATAGGCGGCAACGGATACGCAATCAAATGATCACCCAGGTGATCATGAGTGGGATTAAAGCTTTTGGAACCATGTAGTTAGTCATGTATAATTTGCATGATGTGATCACGAATCTGTTTCGGTGATTAGGTTCCAAGTCACAGCAGCTAAAAAAAGGAAACACTTACATGAAAAAAGAACTAATTTAAACACAAGCCGACATGTGCCTAAACCACAAGCCGGCATGGCCCAAACCACCGAAACCCGCCCTAACTACGTGAACTCAACTCACTCCGACTGACCGACACCTCTCCGACTGGCTTTTGGAGGTCACATCGTGCGTTCGTCACTGCCGAGGTCGGAAGCCTGCGGCGCTGCCGACGGGGCCCCGAGGCACGGGCCCCGCGAACGCGTGCACCCCTCCGGGCGCCTTATGACGCCGTGCGGGGTGCAACCATGGGAGGGGGGCCAAGGATGGTGAAGTGGATGAGACAGGTAAGATGAGGTGGATGAGACATCAAACCAAACGATTTCGGACATGTGAGGTGTGCACGGATGGAGCCCTAGTGGTGGTGTATACAGTATATGTTGGCTCAAGTTTGCCAGGTTTGTGATTGACGGTTCAGTTTTGACCGCGTACTGACACCTCTTCTTATTTCACGCCCGGTCACCAGCGTTTTTCTTTTGCATTCGTTACGAGGCATCAGAAGAAGATGCCCTAGTGAAGCGTGCCTTGAAGATGTCCCTGCTCCCAGTTGCCGCCGTTCGATCCGGTTGGATCGAATGGAACCTGCGCTCTCTTTTTTGCACTCACCGATGGACGCCTGGAAAGCTCCAGAATTCTTTTCTGTCCAAAGGCCTCAGTCCTACTGGTTGAAGCGATTGTGATGTTTGTTTATCATTATTGGAGTGATTGGATGTTGTGCATGTTCCATACCTATTGGGCAGGAACCACCCGCCATTGGAGTTTGGACGTGGATTGACATATGTTGCAGACATGGTTCAAGCTACCAACCAGGTATATCATCATTAATCGTGCATTCTCCACCGTTCTTTTTGCCACATGGCGCGGCAATGGAAAGAAACACGTATGTCAGTATAGTGCCATTCTCTAGTGCTGTGCAATACTGCACGACAAGCAAATGCTTGATGCACACTCCACAAACACTAATGGTCTCTTTGCTTGACAAGTTTTAGCTCCGTCGTTCTCCAAACCAAGGTTGGGCTTGGAAGCGGACGATGAGGACCATCAAAACACCAAGATTGTGGCTCGGCCGAGACTGGACCAGGCCACTGATTTACAGGTGTTGACAGTGCCGCCTCCAAAAGGCGTCTTCCACTGCCATCTTTGGTCCTACCATTTCTGCACGAATGCCAAGTCAGTCAATCAATAGAAGGACTCCGGGACTCCGCAGCGAAATCCAAATAAAAGAAGGGCACCGCATGCACTCTCACACGGCTGAAGTATTGAATGTTTTATAGCTAACAGCTCCATCACCTGGTTCAAGAGGTGACATCTCCTCCTTTTCAGCGCGCAACCCATGCGCAACCCATTTTTAATTTTTGGCGTTTTTGCCTGGCCCACGT
Organism: Durusdinium trenchii; assembly: GCA_963970005.1. NCBI lineage: Eukaryota > Dinophyceae > Suessiales > Symbiodiniaceae > Durusdinium > Durusdinium trenchii. Next base: position 745,297 of record CAXAMN010003669.1, on the reverse strand, counting down.
CGTAACCGCACGCTGATGCGGTTGCTCCAGCCGCCGAGGTCCTGGAGGATGCGGTGAAGGAGGACAAATCCGGCTTTCGGAAGGTCGTAGCTTGGCATGAAAAGCTTAGGCCATCGGTATATTGGAAGAAGGTGTGGGGTAGATAGGTGATGATAGGTGTGTGTTTTTTCTTGGCCAAGACGGCGCCTTACACCTCTGGGGCCTTGCCAAATGGACGGGTTCGCGGTTTGATAGAAGCCGGGCTGTGGGGTGAAGAGGTGAGACGAGAGGAGTTAGGCGGATACGCTGGAAGAGTAGGCCCGGATGCCGCCCAAGCCTGGCACAGAGGACACGGGCAGAGGATACGCTCCGAACGTTGGATTTGTTTTAGACATTCCGTCAAGCCACTGAACATAACTAAGTTCAAGGATCAAAGAGGATCCGGATTCCCATTTCCACCACCTAGGTCCGACGTTTGTAATGGGTGGTGTCAAGACTAAGAGATAGGTCGACAAGGACTTACTGTACTTGCAGAAGCCGCTGTTTTGAGAATGACATGGAACAACCTGTTTGTTCCCAAAAGATCGGGCAGGCAAAAGACAAATAGTAGTTATGTTCCCTCTACCACATCAGAGGGTTGTCCACTTCCACAATGGTTGCAGGAGGGTATGTATATATATATATTTCTAGATTTTTCTTCACCACACCCGAAAGGTTGAAGGATGTCCGCTAGGCACTCGTTCTGGGTCCAGGCAATTGCATGATTCCGCCGAGAGCAGAATATTCCAACGATCATTGTGATTTGGGACTATGGTTCTGAAGTCCAAGGCCGTTTTCTTCTTGAAAACGGACACCGAAGACCCAGGGGCGTCAACCGCCTTGTGGCCGTGAAAGGAGCCTTTGGCCTGGTGAATTCGGCGTGTGTTAGACCGAGGTCGACCGTGGCTTGCCAGCGGACAGGGAGAAGATCTCTTCCGTTTGGGCCTTGGAGGGCCCCAGCGAAATCATTCGGAGTTGTTAGAACTTGTTCTCGCGCCCAGTGCAGCTAGGAGATTGGCCTCTAATAATAAATGATTCCCCTTCCCTCATACAGTGGGTCTGGTGGACATCTGACGTCATCGCTGTGATCCGGAATCCGCAAGGGGACTGGGATGGAGCGAAGGATCAGGCCATGCCACCGAACGTGACCTGAAGCCGAAGCCGGGCTGAGTAGTAGCGTACCGATCCACGGAGAAACCTGGCGTGATTTGTCGTCATGGGATCAGGTGCCGGTGGAACCCACACGATGTGACATCTTTGCTTGCGAGGATTGACAGCATTCCACACCAATCCGCACCGAAAAAAAGAGCACCCTTGAGGTGGTGGAGGCTGGGATGGTGAGGAACCTCAGAGAAAAGAGCGACGGAAGAGCATCGGCTGACGCGATGCTCCGTTCATCATTGAGTTTGTTTCCTTGTCATATGTATATATGTGTGACTGCGATTACTATATTATGCCATATATTATATATTACATATTACATCATATTTACCGTAAAGGTTGGTTTATAGCATTTTCCGTTCAATAACCCTTTTCCGTGGTGCTGGTATATGTATATATATATATGTATACTGCAATGTTCAATGTTTTAATTGTTCTAATTGTGTGTTTCAATGATAATTCTAGGTTTGCTTCGACGCCGATTCTATCAGAAAGCCTAGATTGATTCCATTGTGGCCATATATGCCAGCATCATCCATTAGGTCTCCTTTAGAGGTTCTTGGGCCCCTAACAGGTCTCAATTGGTGACCTGTTGGAGGATGATGGTAGATGTTGGCTTTTTTTACCTCCGATTCTATCAGAAAGCCTAGGTTGTTTCCATTGTGGCCATATATAGATGTTAATTGGCTTTTGTTGGCTTTAGACGTTGCTTTTCCCAACTCCTCCACCAGAAGCTTTTGTGATGCGATCCCTTGAGGCCGCGCGGGAGTCCCGAGTCCAGCGCCGTGCAGCGATGTACCTCGGTTCCGCAGAACCTGCAGATCGATCGGGTGATGTTCGGACCTTGGAATCGGAAGATGTGGAATATACTACGCATGTATACATGCTCATGGACCTACCTTATACCAGGACCTTCAAAGTGACCTCTTTGGAGTCTCTAAGTGACCTTATCCTGGGGATATCAAAGGGTCACTTTCAAGGTCCTGGTATATATATTATGAATATATATCATCAAATATGTGAAAGACACCACAGAGCAACAACAGCAAGTCCAGCTAGTAATCTAGTAATCGCCCCGTCGCTACGCATGTTCCTATCTTGTTTTGTAATATTTTAAATTTTAAACATTTCTTAGGGATCCAAGCACCTTCTCTGAAGGTACTTGGACCCTCCAAACCTACATAACAGTGCCTCCAATCACCTTCTGAGAAGGTACTTGGATCCCTAGGATATATTATGCCTGTGGTAGAATTTGCCATGCAACCAACTCACCCCGCGAAGATCATGTGTTTCCCTAAGTCCTCCCTTTTGCTTTCCCACTTCCATGATTATGACCACTAAACTTCAATAGGTACAAGCGTCACGAGAGAGAGAGAGAGAGAGAGAACTGTCAGTCCATAGTCCATTGGAGAAGCACTAGACACCTCCTTCAGATTTCACCGTGTTTGTGCGAAAAGTCGTGGGAGGCGCTTTGGGATGTGGGGTCATGGGTCCACTGGTTTTGCTTGGCACCGTTGGACGGAACCCACGGTCGCTCGGAACGTGGTGAAACCACGTTTCCACGCCAAACGGACCGGTCAGGGCTCGGATCCGCCGCGTGAGTCCTGGCATGTTTGGTGCGAAGCTGTCCTGGACGGGTCTGACCGGTCGATGCTGACTGGTGAAATTCCATTTGTTTGCATGGAGTCCTATGGAAGGATGAAGGATCCTGAAGCTTCTGATCCAGGCTCACATATTCCCACAGCCTGGACCGGCGAATCCCCTGGATGGCAGGTGCTTGGATGGCATGTGGGTCAAGAATAAAACATCAACTGGAAAGCAAGTCAAGCTCTGAGGCTTTGCGTCATCTTCATTCGCCCCACGCAGTCACGCTGGGCCCTTCAGCTTCCGGTCTCGTCGTTCTGGTCTCGCCACGGCCCTGCCAGGGAAGCAAGGCGAGCTGGATGGGGCGAGGTCTTGCGAATGTCCAAGAAGGGTTTTGGGGTCATCCCAGGTGGATTTTCTGGGACAAAGGGTGTGTAAATGGTCTAGAGCATCATACGCTATGAAGGGATGCAGGGCATGCTCCATCCACCCTTCCAGAAGAAAGTTGGAGGCGTCACATTTGATCATTCCTCGGATGTCGAAGGATTCCAGGATGCCTACAAGAGTCCTGCGATGAGCACGTTTCATGTTACATAAGCATCATAAGCCCCTGAGAGCAAGCACACGTTTGGGATTGGGAAAGGGTGAGTAGGGTATTCTCCTTTCGGAGTCAGTTTAGTAGGGGGTCCACTTCCATGTTAGTTCCAGGGAGAGTACGTATCATGGTTGGACGTATATATATATATATATAATTAATATCTCGTGGCTTTCTGTCAGCCATAGGTCATTCCGGCAGCTGAAGATAGTATTTCTCGCGTTTTCCGCTTTGGGTCAGTCCGCTCAAGGCCAATCCGTTTCTGGATCTATTTGATGAGGTTGATGTCGTCACATTCAAAGCTCAACAAACATCAACAAAGCGAATGCTGGCGATGTGTTAGAAAGACATTTGCTTCACAAGACCTTTGCGCCAGTGACGACGGTTCTTCGACCACGTGCCGCTAGGCTACGACCGAGTCCGACCAAGCGCGTGCGAACTTTCACTTGGTGAAGCCTGTGGGTGAGGGGAGGCACAGTGGCGCGAGTCTTTTTTGTTGGGCCTGGTCACCTTTTTTTTTCAAGTTTGAATGATTGTACTTGCATTGCTGCAAAGTGTCATTGCCATCATAGTAGATAGTCCATTTCAGACCTGTGTGTAATTATGTAGCCAAGTTCACAATCTATAATCACTATATATTAAATCACAATATAGTCCCAGTAAATCCGTTCACTCTCGTCGTTTCTCTCCTGCAGCGACGCGACGCCAGGCCGCAGGTGCAATTCGCGGTGGTCCAGTGGGAACACCCGGGAGGGTGTCCATGGAGAGAAGCTCTGTGAGGTGCGAGTTCTTTGAAAAGCCAAAATGTTTGTTTGGAAGTCTGCACACCATCCAAGAATCCAAGCTGTAGCAAGTTCGTCATAGTTGTTGCTCATAGCTTGGCTTGTAGCAGAATATATTCTTTGGTAGTGGAGACTGCAGAGTGTGGCACTGAAGTACACCAGTCTTCCACCTCGCGCACCAAAAACGCGTTGGCATTGGATGTTCTATGTGCCCTTCCGATGTCGGATGCTGCACTCTTAAGAGTCATTCAGACAATTTCAAGTTGTATGTCATGGCAATTCCCCCCAGGGATCCAGTCGTACCTTCTCAGGTAGGGTGAGGACGGAGACACAGTTCTATAGGTGCCAGGAGGGTCCAGTCGTACCGATCCCTATAGGGATTCTATACACAAATATACATGGACCTTTAGTGCTTGGTTTCGGCTTGGTCTCCACAATTGGAGTGCCCCGTGTCGCATGCATACATACATGCCGCAGGTCCGCTTTTTGGCATCTCCCACTTGTGACCTGCCCACCCCACCGGAGCGTCGGACCTGTACGGCAAGCCTTTGCACTTGCATAGACCTCACACTAGGCTAGACTAGCATGGCTAGACTAGCATGGCCACTAACTGGGGCAAGCCATACCTCTTCTGATGTGCAGTCCCTCAACCGCTGGGGTTTGAACGCTTCTTTGTTCATTTGTTCATTCAACACACTCAACTGGCATATTTTGGTGGTTCGTTTCCAGGTGCTACGCAAAATTCCGTTGCTCCGTGTTGCTCCCTGTTGTTGAACCTCCAAGGCAAAGCCTTTCCTCGGAGCTCGCGGTGAAAACCATCACCGTGGTCCGCATGGGCGACCACACGGGGTCCGGGGAGCCAAGTGGGGAGCGGTGGTTTTGACCCGGGTCAGACCTAGAGTTTGAAGGGATGGACATCACGATGGTTTTTTTGGAGAGGCGTGGGAAATTAATCTCTCTTTTGTTCAAACTCTGGTGTTTCTAGTTGGGGCGGGTAGTACAAGAAGATGAAAGCAGCCAAAGCACGTTGCGCTAGATGAGTTGTGCAGTCTATACTGCCCGTGCTGCCCCGCGAACCAACAATAGCCTTTCCGCAAAACTGATGAATGTGGCATTGACATATGTTTGGTGAATTGCAGAATGTAGGCACAGTCCCATTCACCTTCGGGGGCGGCGCCGGCGGTGCCTTTTCTCCGTCCCTTCTCCCGCCCAGGATCGGCACCATCACCGGCAGCTACGTCGTGCTACGGCCCAAGGCCGGGTTGATGAGACCCAGCGAGGTCATTGATGGTTGTTCGATTGGTGAGGATCATGTGGTGAACACCATATGTTTTACCTATACTTCTGATGAGTTTCGAGTAGATTACCTAGAATATCCTAGAATGGCATGTTTAACAGAAACAGTTGTATGAGTTGTAGAGTGAGTTGTATGTGAAACAGTTTTTAGACATGTGAAGTTTGTATGTGAATGGGGCTAGTGGTTGGTAGGCTCACTTGGCCAACATGTCCACAATGTGCTTGAGAACACTGCACCCGGAGCAAAATCGAGAAGCACACTATCTTCAGGTGCATTTCTTTTGGGCAGGCATACTTGGATGGTGCCACACTCAACCTTTGATCGATACTTGACTATCCGTGGACAGCGCATGTGAAGTGGAGTCTCGAGATCCATCGAAATCCGTAAGGGCACTCCATCGACGGAGAGTCGAATTTTTGAGTTACATGGAAGTGTTACATGGTCTGTTGACTCCGAAGACGATCATTTCCTTTACAAAGAAGGGGCCCCCTCCACTTTCAGTGAGTTGGATCTTGGAGCTCGTGTTGGATCTTGGAGTGCTTGGTGGCTCTTCGTTGTCGCGCGCTGTTCCGTGGCGCTGCGCAACGAAAAGCGCTCCTGGCGCGCAGCGCCGCGCAGCGCTTTTTAGGAGTTCATCTCCAGCCCGTCGGCCAGTAGTCTTCTCCAGCCCGAGCGCCGAGTTGGGAGGTGCTGGGTCCGGTGGGTCCAAGGACTTCTCTCCATCGACTGTCGATCTCCATCGGACTGGTCCACCCTCCATTCCAAGGTCTCCGAAATGGTTACGTTGCCTAAAAAGATTTGAGACTGACTTAGCAGGCGCTGACCTGTATACCCGGGTGAGGAACTTACGAGGTGAGCAAGGCTTGGCCCCCAGCGGGAGCAAGGTTTTTTTTACTCCACGTTGGTGCCAGGGATTGCTGATGACAAGTTTTAATCACAGGCCCAGAAGAGCTTGGGAACATATAGGAGTGCGTGTCCCAAGAGGACTACACGTTTTCCTCCTGCCGGGGTATTGTTGGGTGCCTCGTTTGGAGACATCCTCATGCCACTAGTATTTTGATTCATTTCTCATGATGTTGCTTTGCATGATGTGCCTATTGCTAAAACAAATAGATTTGTTCGCGTTTGTTTTTCTTTGCCAAGCACAGCTGACTTTGATTTGAGCATGGTTGTACTAGCAATGCGTCAAACAACCACATACTCAGCTTCATGGCCAAATTTAACTTAAAGTAGTACCACATACTGTTGACTCAATAAGTGGCACCCAAATAGTCGCAACTGTTTGGCGCCACTGCTTGGTTGTATTTTCGTTGGATCAACCGTTTCAGACCATACCGACCATGGAGAACCTAGATAGGGCATGCCGATACCGACTTAAAGTCACAACATCATCTTGGAGTGATTCAATCAATCATGGAAGGTATCATAAAGTATATCATATCATTATATATATCATATCAGTCATTGTCATGTGATCCCCAAAAAACTCTGTGACTCGGTGTGTTTGTTGTTGCCACTCATTGCCTGCTCCGTATCCATGTGTCGTCGCGTCGACCGGACAACGAAGCAGGTCGGTGTATGTCACCGATCCGGACAACTACGAGGCGACCCGGGCAGCACTTGGCATAGGTGTTTTCCACTCTTGATCGTTGGATGATCATGTTAACTTCTTGTTATGTTGGTTTATTTGGCGCCCGTGCTTTTTGTGGGTGTGGTTTGTGGCCACATCTCTTTTTGGTATGATCAGCCCCAGTCTTTGGATTCGGGGTGTGGAGATGCTGCAGGTTCGAGAAGATGCACATCCTTCAAGATTCTACAAGCTGGGCCATCTACTCAACTCTTGAAACACTATATCATATTAGCGATGTTGTTGCTGTAAAAGATCATGATACATTACGAGGGCAAAATTCCTGGATGAAGAACAGGTTGCAGTTTGTAAGCACTGGACATCCGAACTCATGTTGAGTCAACGAGATCTCTTAGCAAGGCAAGGCCGTATCAAAGCTTCACCACCCCTTTTTTGTGGGAATCAGATTGTTGTTCCAAAGTATATTGGTATTCGATCTTTTGCTGACGATATGTCTAGCTCTTTCTGGGAGTCGCACTTTCGGACTTTGCTCATCCCGCCGTTTTCGTTCGGTCTTCGTCGCGTTCTTCAGCTACGAAGCATCCGCCGGGAGCATCCGCGAAAGCGCGCCAGGGCTCCATGGAAGTGTCGGGTCGAGGGAGCTTCGTCTTGGCCGAGGGAGAGATGGTCAAGGCTCGTGGGAGAAACGCGACGTGGCGCGAAACGCGTCGTGTATGATCTTTGGATGGTGATTCGGACTGCGGACCGCGGTGACCGCATGTGGACGAAAACCAGGCAAGGGCACATCCCATCCAGGAAGAATGGGAATATGTAATTTTGTTGGAACGATCACTGGACCTTTTCCCTGGGCTGTCGGAGCTTGGGGGTATAGGTGGATTTTAGGTGGTGTCGGTAGTGGCGGAGGCTCACATTTGTGCTTCGCCATGAGTGGGCTTAGGCGCCCTAAGGTGGCGGCCAATGTTTTGGAGCATCGGACCCGCTGCACCCGACTGAACAAAGAGAATGGTGTGTTCATGCTGGTGGTGTGCTGAACCAAAACACGCTTCACCCAACCCCCTCATGAAGCTCACTCCGATACGGAGCTCCAGCAGCTCAGGACGTGCCGGTGGAGATTGTGAGGCAGGTTGAGTGTTGGAGCGATGGCGAAGTGCCGGTGAAGAACAATACTATGATACTAATCACGTATATATATATATATATATACTGATTTGTACTGCATTATGGCATAATTTTTGGGCATCCGATTCCATTTGTCCACTTTTAGCTTTCCCTCCACGTTGAGGTATGAAGTCTTGATGTTGGGAGGGAAATACGTGGACGTACGTCTGAACGCCGCGTTCCGACCAGGAAGACGCCTTGGAAGCTCCTGCAAGAGGTGGGATGCATGGATTGGACAGCGTCACACAAGGTGGTGCCTTTGGCAAACATGAGGAACAGCAAATTGTTAAATGCATTATGCAAAAAGAGGTAAGGGAGAGAAGCGGAGGTGTGTCTCTTTCAAGGCAAAACCATCCAGTTGTTTGGGGTTTGGGATTTGCCACCAAGGTCGGGAGTGTGATGTTGATCAATTCAATTGCTTGCAAATGGTGTCAGCAATCCGGTTGCAGTCATAGGGTAGTAGACCAGCACCGACTGTCACAGGTCTCTTCAGGAGGATTCATGTTGACCAAATCAAACTGTTGCACGAACGGATCTCCTTTGCACTCCCTGCAAGAACACACCGGGGAGAAAAGCGTGTTTGTTTGAAGCCCCCTTGGCTTCAAATGCGGTGCAGATGAGATTCAAAAGCATCCCAAGGTTGGCCTCCCCTTTTTAGACTGCTGGTGTTCCTTTCCTCCAGCAGTCTCAGGACTGTCGCCATCCATGGACCCCCCCCCAAGAAGTCGTGGAGTGCAGTGGTCCCAGCGTGTACGCTGCAGGAAGTGGTGGTGAAGATGGAGACCCTCGAGGCGAAGCCCGGTCCGACACGTGCGAGATGGGTCGGTCTCCCCGGGTTTCAGGACAGGAACATGGCCAGCACAGGTCTCTTCAGAGGGGTGTAGTTACTCAAGTGCCATCAAGTGCCCAGGGTACCCCTCATGAGGTCTATATGAGGTCCCTCGTGAGTACCCTCGATTTGTCTTCGTGCGTGCGGCCCTTTCAGGTCGGCGTTCGTTGCGGCCGCACCTTCTGTTCTTTTTTTGTTTCGCATGCGTTTTAGCCTGTTGGGAAGTAACATGAGATCCAAGTGTCCAATCGTTCTCCCAGTCATTTCTGGCACCCTACTTTTGTTCGATTCAAGACTGTTCTTGCATGTGAATGGCACCATTTTCAAGCCACACAAGCCACCGTGGTGAGAGTACCCAGTTGATGCACAAATTCAGCTGTCCCGCAATGTCCTACAGATAGATAATTTACATAAAGTAATGCCATTGAAGTTATGTTTAAAAACCAACAAAACGGTGTCAAGTCATGTCCAATATTGACCATGGAATTCCAATCTAATCTAAAATACCATCAAGTATATACCATAAAATGACGTTTCATTCGATTGTGTCCAACGACAGGTGGCCGGACGTTTGGAGCCGATGGAGCCTGGGTTCGAAATGACGACAGCGACACCAGCTCTGGTGGCTTCACCGGTTCCTTTCACATGGGCGACTTCGGAAGGTCTGATCCATCCAAACATGCAAGAGACTGCCATGGCATCATGGGAGCCTGCCAAAACACGTGACACAAGGAACACGTGACACTGACCATAGGAGTGTTTTTCGCACGCCGCTAGACTTTCTTCGGGGCTTGGTGAATCCTAATCAAGATGTCGGATGATATTGGGTTTTGACGGACGAGTTTCAGACAGAGAGCCAAGTCTGCAGCTGAGCTTCATTCATCTCCTAAAGGCACCAGATCTATGTGCGTTGGTCAGTCCATGTCACGTCGGTCACCTGTGCATATGACATGTCCATCATCCTCTTCGCTGCTGTGTTTGTGTGCCGCGTTTGTTTTTCCCGGGTCGTCCATACCGAGGAGATCGGCTCGATCCATGCGACAGTAGTGACCTTTGCAGGGCGTTCTCAGATGGACCCGGCGGATCGGGTGGGTGAGGACAGGGCCTATAGCAAGACCTACATGACCCACAGGACTCCAGGACGGCTTGGAGTGAAACCAGTCAACGGTTGAACATGCCGAGAGACGGCATGGAACGTCTAAGAACCTAGAAGAGGAACACTCAAATGCGCTCACATGTTTGCTTGTCCTCAGCCATGGCCATGTGCCATGAAGTACTGCAGTGCTCAATTGATAAAGCAACAGAACTTGACAGACATGACATTGATGCTCACCAAACGAATCGCCTTGAAAGCATCACGTTTAATCACCGGTAAATATGCAAGGCACGGCCACAAAAATCATGCGAACCAGCCAAGGACTGTGCGTGTTGCATGTTGCGTTTCATCCTGTGTCATACATCATGTGTCTTACATGCATGTTGCATGTTGCAATTTACACATGTACACAAAAACTGCCTCAAAGGACCCAGTGCAGGATTCCAACCTCCAGACGAGCCGAACGACCAGACGACTGCCGACAGTGCCGAGGTCCCTGCCTATCGCAAGGGCGTGTTCTCGTGAGAAGCTGAGTGGAAGCGTAGGACGAACCGTGCGTAGACGAAGCGGGGGACCAAAAACCTGTGGGTCCAAACCGGGGGACCCTGGTGGACCACCGATTTCATGAAGAACACATACATAAACATGCTATAGTATCCTATAGTTATCAGGTCAACGGATCAGGAATTGGGTGCGTGTTTTGACCCCGTAGATCCCTCAAGAAAAACACATCGACACCCAAGATGAATCTTGAAGGACAGTGACTCAGGTGGATGCAATATCATGTGATGCAACATCAATGTAGTGCGGTATAACTCTTTGGCAAGTGGGTCGAATGGTCATCAAACTCACAGTCCTCCAACGAATCCCGGGTTTGCGGAAATTGGGCCATGACTACTTCGGCGGACACTGTGCAGGCATTTTGGTTGGTGGGGCGTTCGTACCAGCTCCATCAGGAAATCTCTACGTCCGTAGACTTTCCAGCCAAAGCTTGTATGCCCGTGATCCTGTAGCTGCCCCTCAAGCAGAAGTTGCAGAGTGTTCTAGCACACATCGCCCATATGCTCATAGCATCTCATAGCATACATCTCTTTGGGGGGCCCTGCACTCTCATGGGCTTTGTAACAAAAGATCTATCCTGCACACTTGTATGTGCGCAACCTGGGACACTACCGCAACCGGGGACACTCCCAGCTGCTTTTCAAGTGTAGAGGGAGATCATGTTGCCGGGCGCCTCCATCAGGTTCGCTTATGAGCGGATTGCCATCCCAGGGGCACGGTGCCCAAGACATGGAGGCCCTGCACCATGGTGCACGGTGGTTGGGGTGTGCGGCGCTTGGGTGAGTGTTGTCAGCAAGACAAGAGAAAGCGTGACCAGGGGTGCCCCATGACCCAACCGCCCAATGGGAATTGGACAGTTCTGGTGTGCTGAGGGGGCGGGAAGCTTTGGCTTTCATTGCTGGTTGCTCATAGTCTCTCATAGTGATAGCTTGACCAGTGGCTGGCCAAGACCGTGAATCAAAATGTTGCAAAAAAAGGAGCGCCTCAATGAGGCTGTTGGGTCACCTCAATGAGGAGTGAACACAATTGTAGGTTTATGAAGTCATCCGTCATAGGATGTCATAGGCGTAGATGGGTAGTGTTCCAAGAACCACGAGTATTCACAGTATCATTCACATAGATCAGTTTGACAGCAGACTGTGGACCTGTCAATCAGGGTTGGTGAACGCCTCACCACACAACGATCAACCCCTGCGACCGCAAGATTGCAAAGATGAGTACCAGGACCCTTCCTAAGACTTAGAAGGAAGGAAGGGAACGGACCTATCTACTGTGTGTGTATAGTTGATGCCGGAACAGTACCTGAACTGCACATCCTTGGTGTTGATTCCTGCATTCCTGGCGTTCACATGTTGCCACATCGTTGAGGGGGTCAAAGGCTTCACTGTGTAGGTCCTCGGAATGCCCGATCCATGGCACCTGGAGTGCATCCGATGAATACAGCGCACAAAGACAAATCAACAGAACCCTGGACCATTCGTTTAGAGTGCCCAATAGAGACCTAGAGTGTATAGGGTGACGGTTCTTCAGTTGATATTCGATCGGATTCTAGGGATTCATCGGTTTCGGCGTCCTCCTTGCGTCTACGGTTTCGTTGGCTGAGGCGTCTCATGCCCAAACGCTGCAGACCATTGTGGAGCGCCTGGATGGTTGTTTCTTGGACCTAAGGATGGACAGTCACAGAGTGGCAAGGATGGACAGTCACTCTACACTCCATGGAATAGATGATCAATAGAAGTGGAAAACCGCCTGCTTATAGAGTAGCATAGTCCTTCTAGGGGCCATGTTCCACTTCCAGGAAACGTACTTGATTCCATGTTCCTCTCAGGTGAGGATAGGAGTGTTTTAAGCGACGGGGATCATTGTTGGAGGCTAACAGTAACAGCTGCTTGGTGAGCAGCAATCCCGTTCGTGAGTGTAATTAATGCATGGCTAGCTGTAGCTAGAAATTGGATTCATTTGGTCCATTTGGGGGTCCGACCCACCTCCTGCAGACCGACCTACCTTCTGGGGATCCGACCCACCTCCTGGGGATCCGACCCACCTCCTGGGGATCCGACCTACCTCCTGGGGATCCGACCCCCACTTACAGAAACAGCCATGAAACAGAACCAACAAAGAACCCGATGGGGTCAGCGTGGCCGCCGAGCGGCCTAGCCTTTCAAGCACGAAAGCGTGTGATCGTTCAAACAGGAATGCTTTAAAAATGAGCTTGGCCTGCAGATCCATGACCTTCCAAACAGACCGGGGGATCTTCACAGGCTCCGGCCCAGCGCGATGCAGTAGGGACCCCAGGAGGGCACAGACCACGCAGGTCTTGTGTGGTCGGAGGTGGCCTGATCGAGACATGGCGTGCGGAGCGGGAGAATGGATCCAAGCATAGGTGATGATGGTGGTCTCCAACAGATAATACATAGTTTTATGATGTTTTATGGGGACACTTGATCACACCATTCTGCATCAAAGGATGCTGGGACCGTCGCGAATTGTTTGGAAGGTCGGTTCATGACGCGTTTCCAATTTCATGCGGGGAGGGCGTGTAAGGCTTTTTCGGCGGCTATGAGGCTTGAGAAGAAATCTTTGGCTCCGATACAGGGTTGGTTGCCGATCCTTTCCAAAGAAGTGTGCAGGGAGACCGCGTAGACCCCAGAGCATAGAGCCCCACGAACTTAGAAAAATAACCATGCTGAAACAATCACACCTCTATGGCCCCGATTTTGGGATGACCATTGTCCGAATACCAAACAGGTGGTGCCAAGTGTGGTGCCATCAGGGTATTTCAGGTAACGTAGGGATGTATGGTTACGTGAAATCACTCAGCTTGGCCCACTGAGCTCGGGGGCCTGGGGGACAGACTTCTGCGCCAGACTATCGCACCACGCGACTCTCCTCCGTGCCCGGCTTCGACTACGAAGAAATCGAGGACGAGAGCGAGCGTCCCTCGCGACGCGACCGCTTTTACCTGTGCCGAGGCATTTCTACTTGTGTTCATGCCTGAGCTCTTCATGCCTGTTACGTCACAGCCATCTCGATCGATCCGCGGTTTGTTGGGACGTTTCCTCGAGAGGAAAACAGTGCCCCTCGGCGTGCCAGTCGACAACGGTTGCTGGTGCAGTATTTGTTCTTAATTATATAATTATATGTTCTTATTCATGCAGTTGACATTGAGCATTGCATGTGGGTTGTGCATTTTGTTGCATTTGCAAGTTGGTCCCCGAACCAAGTTCATCACTACTGGATACCTGTTTGAATTGTGAATGTGTGGTATGTTTGGCATAAATCCGACAGAATCAGTGTGCTAGTGACAGCAACAGCAACCACAGCAACAGTTAGAATATAGTATCTTTGGAGGACAGGCCCAGGCCCAAGGAATTGTGCCCAAGGACTTTGAGCTGTGGTGACTAGTGGTTTTGGTGATCCACCAGGCTGCTTGGGCCCCCTTGTCTCCCAGCAGTGTCCAACATGAGTTGAAGAGTGTCCGGTTTGCCGGTTGGATGATGGGATGGCCCTCAGCAACTGCGCAGGGTGTCTTGGAATTCCCTCCTGGCGTGACGGAACGCTTCATCGAGATTGAGCTACTCGGTTGAGCTTGGGGAAGACAAGCGTGGGAGCATTCTAAGTGCTCCAACTTGGCGGGTTTGGAATGATAGAAACGACATAGCTTCTTGTTCCTAGCTGTATGGCCAGGAGCTACTAGTAGCTTCTTGCTCATAGTAGCGATGCCCTTTGTTCCTAGTAGCTTCTAGAGTTACTAGTAGGAATGCCAGGAGCTACTAGTAGCTCCTTGCTCCTAGTACCGATGCCCTTTGTTCCTAGTAGCTTCTTGCTAGTAACTATATAGTAGAAATGCCAGGAGCTCCTAGTAGCTTCTTGCTCCAAGTAGCGATGCCCTTTGTTCCTAGTAGCTTCTTGCTCCTAGTAGCGATGCCCTTTATTCCTGGTAGCTTCTTGCTAGCAACTAGTAGAAATGATATGCAGCTACTAGTAGCTTTTTGTTCCTAGTAGCGATGCCCTTTGTTCCTAGTAGCGATGTCCTTTGTTCCTAGTAGCTTCTTGTTACTAGTGGAATTGCCAGTACCCTTTGTTCCTAGTAGTTTCTTGCTCCTAGTAGTGATGCCCTTTGTTCCTAGTAGCTTCTTGTTACTAGTAGAAATGCCAGGAGCTACTAGTAGTTTCTTGTTCCTAGTAGTGATGCCCGACCATTTTGCTACAAAGGAAGTTTCTCACACTGATGACTCATGACCCATGACCAGTTTGCCAAGGATTTTGCCTAAGCAAAAGGCTGAGATTGCCGACAAGTTCTTGCTGATTCTTGATGAAGCTGAAGGCTGGCCTCGAAGGTTCAAGCAATCAATGAAGCTTATCAATGGAAATGTTATGGAGTCAAATTGTGCCAAATACATAGATCGTGTGCATTGAGAACTATCTCATAGCGACATATTGCTGAAGTGTCTCGAAACTATTTTGTGGACTTCACTCATCAGCCGCCAAAAAGTTCAGAACCACAACGATATGCCGAGCATAATGTATCCACTTTGGCCACAACCTTGATGAGGTGAGGCTGATTCGACTGTTGTACTATGTTGTACTTCTATAGTTTACTTGTGGGAACCCCCAATACATTAGAAATTAGATCACATTGATGCACGTGGCGACGTAGTAGATCACATGCTTAATCCAAGAAACATGTTACAACGACAGAAAACAGTATTTGGACCTTGTGTGGCCAGCAGTGGCCGGCTTCCCTAAACGCCACTGACGCCCCACGCTTTTGGTCCTGGCGGCCAGATCAGGGGGGTTTTGGGCGCCGCTTCGCTTCGCCGCTCAGGTGCCAAGTTCGATCGGCAAGAGGGTGGCAGCCGTGACTCACAGACTCAGACCGTGATGATCGGCGTACGGGATGCCCAGCGGCGTGGCGTACGGCCAGCGGCGCGTACGGCCAGTGAGGGAGACGGTGTGAAGTGCTAAAGAATGGTTGGGTGTGGGTATACGGGCCTGTTGGAGCACGATGGAAGTCACCCTGGGGCTGGGCCCCTCCCATTTTGTAGCCATTTTGCGACAAACTACCAGCCCTTAACTAATTACCCCACTTGGCCCATCCCATATGTGCCTCTTCTTGCACCGCAGATGAATGAGCAAGATGAAGGGGCCAGCAAATGGCTCGATGCCACCTTCAACTGTGACGAGGTGCTAACGCAGCCGGTTGACCAGATGGAGATTCGGTTTTGCCACAGCCTGCATAGCCCCAAATCTCATCGATTGCAACCATTGATGCTCCCTCATGTTCGAACTGAAAGAGTGAGTGAGTGAATGAGTGACGGACTGTAGATAAATGGCATCAAGGTTTTTGAAGGTCGCAACTTCTAGTTTCTGATGAGTGCATCAATTTGCTCGATCGGTTTGCAATGGATTGTGCCATGTACTCTTGAAGTTGCCGAGGGTGTAGCAAGTTGTTCAGCTATATGTTGGAACTTGCAAGTTGTTTCGCTGCCGTGTTTTGGCAAGAAGTCGTTCAAGCAGCAGCATGCTGAATCATAAGCGGAGAGGCTTGCTACCGAGTTCTTTAAACAACAGCCACCAAGAAAAGGACTATAAGAATTCTTCAGTCCCCCCTACCCCCCTATTTCAATGTTGCGGATATGTGCTGACATGAATGGCTCCTTTTTCTGAAGGCCATTAAGACCGAGCCGAACTTCATGCGACAACATTGAAGTTGGGGTCAAGGGGGTTGGAAGGGTGATATGGAACAGCTCTTGCGAAGGCTGCTTTTTTGAAGAACCCGGCTATGACTTTTCGGACCCCAAAGAGCAAAAAGACAAAAACATGCGTGGTTTGCAGTCGGAGCGGAATCACATGCATGTGTCTCTTTTGCAGTCGGAGGTTGGACAGTGGGGACTTATAAGGATCTTTCGTTCTAACACCTCGTCATGACAAACCTTGGTTTGTTTTCATGGGCACTTCAGCCTTCAGCCTTCAATCCATGCCCGGGGGGGTTGTGCGTTCGGTCGATGGCCGCTGGAATACTGTCGGTTGAGCGACAGGTGAGCTTGGGCATGGCTTCATGGCGTAGCTTGGGCTGGTTTGCGTTGGTGCAGGGGGTGTTGGGATGCTTGGCGAACGTACATGGCTTTGAGGTGATGTTTATAAGATGTTATAAGGTGTATGATTCTTGTTTGATCGTTTTGTGGGCAGCATATGCCCGTACATTCAAACAATGTTGGTATTGTACATTCCTTTTGTCAGAGCATATCGAGAAGAGAAAAAGGCAAGAAAAAGGTTTGGTGGGGCAAACTGGGAATAACCTGGCATGTTTCACAATAGAGGTGAGAATAGTATTGGCCAAAAATTGTTAACAGGTGCTTGAACGCCGAAACCGGGCGTGTTTGTGAGACGGCGAGGCTGCCTAGCCCGTATTGGGGGGTAGATTAAAATCGCATCAACTTGTGTAAAGTCGCATCGCGACCGCGTGACCTTGGGTAATACGGCATAGGATCAAAAGCACTTCACCAAAACAAGTTTACACTTGTTCTTGAGTTGTTGCATGTTGTTACTGTATGCGGGTTTACTGGTGCACCTCTTCATATGAAACCAAGCTTCATTTTGGTTCATGCATCTCCATTCATGTAGAGAGAGAGAGGTAGAGAGGTAGAGAGGTGCCGGTGCCCGTTTGGCAACATCCACCAACCAGACATGGTTTGTCCTTGAGCTTCACCTTCGCCTCAACCAGATCGAAGCAGAAGCTGCAAAACCAGAAAAAGTCACTCAGTGCTAGACTTAAGCACAATTCCAGTGCGGTGTAGCTGGTCCCTTGGATGCCATGTCCTTCACCCCCCTCCGTTTAAAGATAATTGCTTTAGAGAAACGTTACACTCCGTGGGCTGGGTCCAGTTGCATGTTTGCCGAACTCCGCTACAGCACCGGAGTTCCTTGGCCAGGTGAGCAGTTCAATGAGGCGATCTTCTGCAACGGCTCCTGGGAGGAACAAAAGCAGGCACGTCCCAATGATCTGAGGGTAGAACGGTGTATTATGCATACTAAGGCAATTGGTGTTTCCATGTTCCTACTTTTGGGAAGGGCACAGAAAAGATCAGAAAAGTGTGCAGACATTAGGCATATAATGAATATAATGCGGCATATACATACCATACTAAAGGCAACCTTGGCAATTCCTCCATGTTCCTACTTGTGAGAAGGGCGAAGAACGGGTGGTGTTACTAGGTGTTATATATATACCCTTCTTCGGATGCCGGACTTGGCGAGAAGCAAACATGAACGCGCTTCACCTGTAACACCTGCTGTCGCACCGTTGGCGGACTGAGGTGAGTGTGGCAAACACTAGTACCTACATTTAACATAGTTTATAAGCCTTATAAGTACAGCAAACCCTCCTGGCAAAAGGGAACCTTAGACAAAAGCCTGTGCGAATGAGGAAAACCCTGGAAAATCACTGTAGTTACCAAGGAGTCTATTCTTTTCCAGTGATGTTCCTTTGATGCAACGGAGAGGCTGGACATGTTTGGACTTATTAAGCCACTGTAGCAAGAAGCTACGCACGGTGGAGGCCATCGATGTTAGGTTGGAGGCCATCGGCACTAGGAACAAGAAGCTATATATAGAGTGGACTTCATTGGTCCACTGGTCTGCATTCGCAGATGGTCGACACGCGTAGCATTCGTGGCCTCTTGGGACTGGCCACAGGCGTCATGCTTTGATTTCACCTTTCACTTGATCTCTTTGCCGTGGAAATTGCCACTTGGATTTGCACCAATTGGAGAAGATGCTGTGGCACTTGCTGTGACAACCTGCTTTGTGCTTCGACATCGTGCGTGGATGTTGCAGATCATGGATAACTGGAGACCCTTTGTATTCATGGAAGGCCGCACATCAGTTGGTAACACACATGCCAATCTCATGCCACACCACATCAATGGTATACATGTCTATTGTCTATACTATACTTGAGTCACTCTTTAGAGAGACAGGCAACATCGTCGTCCAAACAACTCCACCGGCCGGTTCTCGGGTCGAGGTTCTTCTTCCCGGTGCCGCCCAAGATTTTTCTGGGCGGTTGGGCCACTGGGACCGCAAGAGGATCCGTCGGAGATGCTCGTTGATGCCGTCTCGTCTCGCCGGAAGGGATCCACAGCATCCATCCATGTGGGATATGAACGATGAATGGCAAATGCCCCATTCTGATGCTTTTGGCAAATGGCCAAGTGCTAGTCAGGCCTCTTGGAAGACTACTTTCCTATCCCGAACAGAGGGCACTTTGTGATGTTTTTGGGCTGGTGACGTGTTCCCTTTCAGGCGGCTGCTTGGCTCGCTGTAGTGAACTGTAGTGTTTGGACGTCGCTGGGTCATCAGTTAGTGGGTTTTTGTTGTTACCACGGCTTTGCTCCAGGCCACATGTAACTGGCCATTGCTTTTGGATGCTTTTGGCATTTTTCAGTTTGAACTAGTAACCTAGTATCTTAGTCCCGTGTCCCGAAGGGCTCAATGTGCTTGTTAGTCATCACACATGGGGTCAATGGGGTCATCTTTAGCCGTCATCCCCGGAGTGAGCATGGACCCGTCTTGAGGCCTGTTTCATGGTCTCTTTAGGATACATCGCTTGTCGGGAGTCTCAGCCAGTGACGAAGGTCGGAGTGAGACCTGAAGGTCGGTCGGAGTGATCAACAACATATAACTTTGTGTGTGAAGCTGCACTCAAATGTCCTTGTGAATGCAATCCAAAGCCGTCTTAATCTGTTCTATGTGTCTCACTTGTGTGGATTTCAAGGGGTTCGGGTTCAGAAATACTTCAATCCTCAAATGCACAGACCGGTGCATTCTCACAGATGCACGACCGCTTTTGACCGCCAGTTTTGACCGCGGTGATCGGCGATATGGCGGAGATCTTCGGATGCGTGCGGCCCCCTGGGTGAACAGAACAGCATAGGAGTTCGGCACAGCAGGCCAAGTATAATATCTACATTAATTTACGCAATTATACACAAAACATTTTCCGTATTCTCATTTACAATAATTGTAATACAATGTGCTTACTTCTTGGTGACCTGGGCATAGGTCTGTAGATAGCTGCCTACACTATCAAAGGATATCAAAGGAGTGTATCTTGTTGCCCATGAAATCATCCTTGGCTGTGCAGTCATAGGGCCCTTTTGACCCGGCACGGAGAAAGCAGTCCGCGGTGTTGGCCATGTGCTTAGACGGTGGTCTATCCGCTCTGGACTGTCCCGGTCTAGGGGTGTTCCAAGGTGTTCCACTGGTGTTGGCCGAGCCATTTGGTATAGAAACACAATCAACCAGAATCAACCAGCCAGGAGTTTTTGGGGAAGACGAGGGTGTCCGAAAAAACTGCACCACTCATCTTTTTTTGGCACAAATCGACGGACTTGGATCTGGGAACCTCCACAAGTCAAGGCTTCACTTTCCTGATGGATGGGAGCCAGGTGTTGCCCTGGTTGGTTCCATTGCTGGCACAGCAATGGCTACACTGGCCATGCTACTAGTTCCCAATAGTAGACCCGGCGTTCCCAGAGTCATACAGATCAATGACGTATGGCTTTGCACAGTTTGATGAGATGTTGGTTGCATGTTCCATCATTGTCCTGTCTCTGAAGTTTGTTGCAACGTTGTTGCTTTCATCAGTGCTCAAAAATTTATCAGTAAGCCCTGTCATAGCCCGACAGCCCAGATGCAAGAAACTCTTGTGGACTACCTCTCGAAGGTAACGGCGAGATCCCCTCCTCCAACCACCCCGCTTACAGGAGAAATTCTTTGTGCAAGGTGCCAACTGACTTGTTTTTCTGGTGAGCATCAAATGGGTCTCAAGATTTAACCAGACCATTGACCATCACTTGCACTGGCATATTTGTCCCCTTTCCATCCAATCTCAACGCGTCAGACCAACCTGTGACTGCAAAACCAGCCCCTCATTGTCAACCGTCTCCTCTTTCAGATGTTTGTAATAAATTGGGCTTCACAAATTACATACTATACCCATACACTCCATGGGACTGGACTATATGCTTACATTGACCCCCCTGGCACCACCCCAATTGATCGGCCATCCTATGGCAGTCCCATGGGTCGCACGACGCTGCAGGTCTTGGAGATCCCGGATCTGGTCACCGGCATCAGCTTCGTTGCCTTAGGTCGGGGGTCCGGGAACCGTGTTACAAGGCCAAGCGCCATTAAACAGCTCCATTTACCGTTGGTCCCATCCTTGAAAACCACCCTACGAATTTGGTCAAGATGTTTTTTTGTTTCTCCTGAGGATTTCTGAGTATATACTGTATATATAATATATATATATTATATATATGTGACGTGTTTACTGTCTACTATTTATATATGATGGCTGCCTTCGCAAATCTGTCACTCCCAGATACCTCCAGAAGCCAACGTGACCTGCATCACTCACTCGACTCACCTTTTGCTGACCCAGATATTTGTTCATGTCTTTTTTGGCACACTTTCACACTACCGTCATTTCGGGTTCACAGCAAGAGCGTAAAGTTATTGTTGGACCAACCATCAGTCGCTGCCCTTGAGGTCGATTTTACAATTGATGGCCAATAGTGGGTACTGTTACTGAGTTAAAGGATTCTTCCAAACGTGTTCTTCCAAACCGCAGCCATCCCTGATCCTTGTGGTCGAAATCTTTGGCGGCCATGCGGCCATGCGTTCATCGCGCATGTTGCAGGCACCTCGATGCCGGACCTCTTTGCCTCCCGACATGCTGCGGTGGAGGACTGGCAGATCACGGTGAGGGGAGCTTCTGATGATGGCCCACATTGGAGCACTGCTGGACGTATTGCAAGGTGGGAGCACCAGGTGTTTGATGGTGTTGTGCCTTTAGATGTGTGAGTTGTGTGAAGACCGATTTGTGTTGATTGAGTGATGTATCCTTATAGATGTTTGTGTTTTGTCGTTGTTTGAAGAAGACCCCCCGATCCCTTCTGTCGGAGATTGAAGCTGTGAAGATGGGGCCGGGCAGTCAGCTCCCCCATTTCTCAGTGCGCCACTTTGTTTGCGTTCACAACAAGGGTTGCAATTGCTGCGCCGAACTTCACAAGTTGGCTTTGCTGCAATTCAGGATTCCACTTCACTCGCTTAGTGATCCTATGCTTCAGATATTGGAGGTATTGACGGTGTTTGGATAAATTGCTTTGGAATGCTTGGGAGCAAACGCCTGGACCACCCCAAAGGGCCTAAATGGGAGTGTCCATTACAGACAGTACAGTAGTTACGCAAAGTAATACGCTCTACTTGTACACCCTTTTGCATGGATGCAGCCATTTGTGGGAGTGTATTATCCCATACACTCCATGGGACTGGAATATATGCTTCCATTGACCACCCAAACCACCCCAACCGATCGGCATATATGGCAGTCCCATGGAGCGCTTGGGTCATTACACTGTCCACATTGCACCGCCTCGTGTGATTTTTCAAGCGCTCTCCGCGTTGGATCCCGTCAGCCCCCGGAGAGGAAGATGCAAGACGACGGTACTTGGAACATTGAACAGATCCCACTTCCCAGAATGTGATTGCATACGCTACGTATATACATGTGATGGCAGATTTTTGTTGTTCAACTGCCTATTTTTGGGTGCTGCCCTTTGTTCAACTGCCCGGCTGGGTGCCGCCTTGGAGCGAGACTTTCTATATTCATGGAAGAGTCGAGTTATATCAGGTCTGCGGAGGATCTTGTTACAGTCCCTGGAAGCATCAGCTCATGTTTTGGGGTCTACTCTGTTTACCTGAGGTCCCTTTGAAGTATATAGTTGCAGGTATGGTCATGTTGTTTGACCAACCCCGTCACACCGCGTCTTGTTGGGAGACAAACGAAGAAACCTGAAGAGCATGTCTTTCTGTAAGGCTCCCAACTGACCATGTTGATAGCTAGTGTTCCAAGAATGCTGCCAATGCTAGAGGGTTGGCTCAGCTCTGGACCGCTAAATCAGGATCAAGTTGGGACGACAAGTCCCCTGTCCTTTCGCTTCGCTTTGTTGGAGAGCCGGATGGGTTGAATACCCTGCACGACGGGCTGGGGCCAGGACCCCACCGCCGATGCCGCCATCATCAACGTGACAGGTCGGAGCCGGAGAGGACGAACGAAAAAGCGAGGCCCTCGCAACTGCTGTAAACTACCAGAGTCAAGGGGTTTTCTGCGGATTTCCTTTTTTTTTGGCCGTAGCTTTGGTGTTGTATTGTTTGTTTACATCTTGGGACGGCCCCAGATACAAAGAATGTTGAGCACGGTCCTTGACAGAGGTAATTAAATGATTAAAGCTGTTTCACAATGTTTGATCTTTTTCAGCCGTGCATGAGCAGAAATTCTGGTGGCTCCTTTTTGCCAGGCAGCAACTCTGTCAATGTCTTCCTGGGCTTGGGCCTGCCTTGGACCGTCGCCGCCGTGCCGGGCGCTCGGAGGCGTCTTTAGGAACCTGAGCATACCTGAGCGCTCGGAGAGAGGTCGGAGCTGGTAGGGATTGAGTCACACCTTGAGGACTTGCTTTGTTTCATTCAGGGCCCCAGGGTGGTTTCCAACCAGGGTATGGATTTCAGCTGTTGAAAGTCCCGCCTCGGGACAGCTTCATCCGAGCGGTCCGAGCCGCTGTCCCGAGCACCTGTTGCTGCACAAGAAGGGGGTTTATAGCAATTAGGAGTTGTGCAACAGAACCAGATGCAGCAAACAACTGCCTCATGAGCTAGTTTTTTGCGGCAAGTGTGGCTCGTTGGGGTTTGCCTTCGGCATGTGCCGCCGATCTGAGCGAGACGGTCATGGAGAGGGAGAGACGGGTATAGTCAATCTCTATAATACCGTTGCTGTAGCTGTAGAGGAGGACCTCCAGGGAGCAGACCTCCAGGGCTCCCTACTTACAGTAAGTTTAGTTGCTGTAGCTTTCCGTGAATGATAACTTTTCAATTTCAGCGAAAGCATGGGCACCAAGCGCTCCGGTCACCAGTTCTTGCCTGGGGAACAGCAAGTCAGTGCTGCCGATGTGTGGCCACGGAGCTTTGCCCCTCGCACAGCGCCACTGAGGATTTGGGCTGTCCGGGGTCAGACTGAGCAGTGGTTGGCAGTCTATTCGGACATCGGCCAAAGGGACTATATGAGGCCACGAGTGGCGTGTCCCGTGCTTTGCTTGCATCATCTTGCATCCCTGCTTGGTGCATCCATTGGTGATTCTTTCTTGGGATGAGTGGCCACACTTTTGATTTTTTTGGGAGGGGAATCTGTAAAAACGTTCATCAAGTTTGACTTGGAAGGAGAAGGAGGATTGGGACAAACCAGAGCTCCAGGTTGGCTTCCATGGTCTCAAAGGAGATTTGTTACGAGAGCATTGTTACGAGAGCATTGGCTATTCTTCTTTTGAGATACAGCCCTTGCTTGCCTACTTGAAGGTGGCACTTTTGAGCGCAAATTCCCAGAAAGGAAGTAAGTGATCATCAGTATTGATCTTGAGTGGGGCTGCTCTTTCCCACGGGTCCTCCGGGTCCGATGTTTTGGCACCAAGTAGCAGGGCACAAGACGGCCGGGCAATCTAGTTCATCAGCATTATGGTTATAACTAGAATGCCACAGTTAACTAGATTGTGGTGATTTTGATGCTATAACTATAACTCGTGGTGATTTTATGATGTAATGACTGTTGCTGTCATGTTGGCCATACCGAGCTGAACCGGTGAACCAGAAGTGACACCGTATACTTCGTCACCCGGGCCACCCACCGCCTGCGCCTCCCGAACACCCTCCCTGCGCCACCCCGACCCTGTCAGGGATCGTGGGGCCCTCGTGATCCGTGGGGCTGAAGAGCTCTTCTTCTCGGTCATCGTCTTCGTGCGGCACCGAGACGACCGAGAGAGAACGGGAGATGGCCGGCGACGACCGAGATGCCGGTCGTGTCTTCACGGCCGGCATGGATGATGCCGGTGGGCATGGATGATGCAAGTCATCCTTTGTTCGCCACAACTAACTATTTCTTATATAAATAGTTATATAATGATACATATATATATATAAGATTAATATAATATGCAATTCTGTAACATATATATATACACTCCAATATTCAAATATGTTATATATATACATATTGATAACTATGTTTGGTGTGACATGGCCCTTCACTGGTTGGCTTAACATCAAGCACTGTCCCACCCTTGAACTTTACCCAGATACAGGTCTCCGTCCATTCCAAACTTAACTGCAACAGATTGTCCAATCAAGCTCTCAGATGTTGTCCCGGCCTCAAGTAGACAGAACAGGAAAATGGGACAACTGCGACGAGCCCCGAACAAAAACATGTAATCCTCCATATCTATATTGCATACTCCAAGAAGGATCCATGTGTATAGTATTAATTCATTCTGACTGAACTTGTTTGTGTTGAAGCTTCATGATCATTCTTTGTTTACTACTCGTGATGCGAGTAGAAGCGTCAGCTTACTAAAGAACAAGTAACACCTCATACTTTATACATACCAGGACCCTCCAAGTAACTACTGTACTGTATATAGGTTTGCTGTGGAATCTTTTGAACACAGAGAATATTTTTTGGATCAGTGACCTGTTGGAAGGAATGGTCTGGGAACTGGTCTGGGATTTTCCCCCTCTAGGCTGCCATGGCCGCCCTGGCATTGATTGTGGTGCCACTTGGCCTTGGTGATGGCGGCTTCGGGGAGGCACGTCGAAGAGCAGACCTGCAGAGATCTTTGCAGCAGACGGGTGTTTCGTTTTTAATGTTGTGTTATTACAATCTCTGCTAATTTTAACCCGCCCTGACATACTTATATAATTAAGTAGGCGCCTACTTAATTCTGTGAGGGAGTAAGCTCCTATAGCTATTAAAGCTTTAGCAACTGGACGCAGGATAGCTCTCGCTTCTTCAAGGAAGCTCCCCCTCCTGAGGGCCTGAGAGCGAGGGGAGCTTCCTGAAGAGGCGCTCGCACTAATGATTTGGCTCCTAGATGTGTTTTTTTCTCAGAAACTTATATACCTAATCACGAAAGGTAGCAGTTACGCTACCTGAGTTTTCCTTTTGCTTTAGCAAACATGAATTATAACCAGAGTGGACACCCATCTCACTGAGAAATCGCCTCCGACATTTACCTTTAAGGGCCAAGGGGGGGGCCCCCTCCCCCCCCCTTTCAACTCCACCCTGGCGCGGGTCTTTGTCAACAGCTACCAAACACTGTAAATACTAGTGTTTTCAGCTCCTCCAGTCTGCAAGAGTGGCCTCAAACCACGCAATTTACAGGGTTTTCTGTGGCTGTCCGGCCAAAAACATCGTAAATACCGATTGTTTTTGAAGTGTCTAGGCTTCAAAAATGGTCGAAACATTGCCAAAACCTGGAAAGATTTTGTCAGAAAGGGCTTTTTCGACGTTTGGAGGCTTCTAAATGGCACAAAACGAATTGCGATGGTTTTGGGCTGTTCAGCTCCTCCTATCTTCAAGAGTGGCCTCAAACCACGCTATTTGCAGGTTTTTTTTGTGGCGGAAAGGGCTTTTGCGGTGCTTAGAGGCTTCAAAGTGGCACAAAGCGACGGTACTTACACGGGCTTCTGCACCTTCCTGCCACAAAACCCTGTATATTGGGATGGTTTCAAGCTATGTACGCTTCAAAGTGGCCACAAAACACCGTAAATACCATAATACCAGTGTTTCCAGGGTTACGCCTGATTCCCTGCTACCTTTCGTTCACCCCCTCCTCTCTCAAGTCTTAGTTAGCAATACTGAAGTTTACTTTGCTGATGTTTTTCCTCCAGCGTAGTATCCTCACCAAGACGAATGGGTAACGTAAGAGCCAGGAGAGGACATGTTGATGCAGCAGAAATCACTAGCATGCATATGTTTGGGATGTGTTGCTTCGTTGGATCCTCCGAGGGAATGCTGAGAAATGACCCCTGCCAGACATGCCTCAATTCGATATCTCCTATATATGTATACCTTCAGACATGGCACTCCAGATACTATGATACCACAGTATACCACAATGCCATAGCCCGAAACGTGTCATTCTTCTGGTGGAAGAATATATGAGTCGAGCATTTTTGTTGATTCGAACCTTCTGTGACGACACTTGATTGGCCCTTCTAGCCGGTGATGTTCCAGCAAAGAACAGTAGCATGTCAAATGGAGCGGGAATACCATCTCATCTCACTATGTTCACCTCTTGCTTCTAGATCTTCCAGGTGGTGTCATCTAGGTTTTTCCTGCCAGGTGCTCAAGGTGCTTGCAATCATCTTCTGTAGTTCTTCCGTGAGTGTTTTCAATGGCCGAGGCTGGTTCGGCGAAAATATGTGGGTGGCGAGCTGGGTGGCCCCTTTTGGAGCAAGGCAGGGCAGTCGGGCGTGACGAACCCACGTGACGAGGTCAGGGCGGGCGTCACTCGCAGGCACTGACTTGGGTAACGGGCCTCCTTCGAGACGGGTCATGATGTTTGGACTTCATGGGGCGTTCCTTTGGCGCTGTCAGAGAACGCGGTGTTTTTTCCACTGCGTGGCCTGGGCTGCGGGGCCTGGGCTGAACGGCATACCTTGTGGCGACCGGTGCATCGGTAGGAGTTCTGGGACTTCACCGGCACCCGTTTGTGGGAAATCCTCGCCTGATCCGCTGGGGAATCCGTCGAAGGTGAGGACGCTGTTATGGAGTGCCCAACTACGTTGGGTCCAGTCGCACCTGAGGTCCGTTCGGTACGACTGGATTGACCCTAGGTCGATCGCGCTGGATGTGGGGCGGATTCCAGATCCGGCTAGATCCGGCTGCTAAGCCGAGCACCGGCAAGCTGCTCAGGTGCTGGGTGGAGGTTCCTTGCTGGTCTTTTGGTTCTCCTACATCGCTGGGGCAACCCAGGAATGGCCGAGCTATGGAAGAAAGGAGCTATGGAAGAAGGATGATGGAAGGTGGATTAGCATGGATCAGCAACTGAGCAGTTATGGTAAACACATAGAGTCCAGTCATGTTTCTTTTGCTAGCCGCTATAGGTCCTAAGTAGATTGTGAACAGCTCAGGATCCCCAAAGATGCTTGAATATTCCCCATAAATCCCCATAATCCACCCAAACCTCCAAAAGGGCCTTGTTGTCCAAGGGCCTCGTGAGCTGGTACTCCATCACGGGGAAGACCAGTTCCGCCGACCAGCTGGCATTGGTCATTTCTTTGGCCGGGCTCCCCACGCGCGCGCCGCAGGACCCGAGGGAACCGGATGCAGCGGTAACATGGGGACTTTAGTTGGGAGATCATGATGATCATGATGCTCATGGTCATGATCATGATCATGGTCATCATCATCACGATCATCATCATCATCGTCGTATATCGTCGTCATCGTCATCGTCATTGTCACTTCATCAAAACTTCACTTTCGTCCTGATTCCCTGGGTGTCGTCGTCTCTAGGTAGAGTGGACGAGTTAGAGATGCGGATCGAAGAAGCGTAGCCATATAGTCAGTTAGTAGACAGTTAAGCCTCATTGTTTGTGGACTGCCTGGCCCGGTTTGAGGTCTAAACGTCACACGCATGGGGAACAACACCGGCACCTAGACCTTCATGTGCTGAGTGCAAACATGCCGCTCACAAGTGCCTCCAAATGATTTGATGTAATCCATTGTAATCCAATATAGTTGTAAAGTCCCTGTATAGTCATTAATGCGATTCACACAAACATCCAAGTTACTGCAAAGTTACAAGATGTTTCAAGTTCACTCATGCCTTGACAAAGGTTGCTTCCTCAACAAAACCTGTTTTTCTCTCGTTCTGGCAGACTCGCTAAAACGTTCTCCGCGAGATGCAGATGTGATGACCGTTCCCAGGGACCATCTGTGACCAAGCGGTCGGTCGACGACTAGAACTCATGGACCAAACAGCCACCAGATCGACCCAGACGGGCTCCAAACACGCAAATACATATAAATGCATGTCAAAACGCAACAAATGGTGCGTCTCTGCGGCAAACCAGCGATGCTTTTTTTGGACGCAAGCGTTTTTGTTCCGACGGTTCGTGTGGAAGTTCTCGCTTGATCCAATAAGAAGTTGGAACTTCTCGCTTGTTCTTGCTTCTTGGAACTTCTTCTTGGACACATCTCTTTGCTCCAATCCACCGGTCACGCAGGTCTTTGCCTTGTGCATCTTCTTCACCATCGCCACAGCGGTGGTGACCATATGGCTGAAAGGGTACGCTGCGCTTTTCGCCCCGCTCCCCGGTGGGCAGACTTCGGGGAGCTCCCTGAAGTCTGAAAGCCGAGTCGTTGACGAGGTTCACGTGCTTTGGAGGTTGACAGTGTGAGACCAGAAGTCAACTGCTTTGGTGAGTCGCGCGTCGTTGGAAGCGAAGCTGAGGGCACGAGAGAAGCTCTCGGAGCACCAATTTGCCTAACAAATTTATACCCCAGCCAGTTCGCTGTAAGACCATGTATATCCGACCTATACACGCAATGCCAGGCTTAAAGCAGAAGAAGAGGAGGAAGAAGCAGATGCTGGCCTTGAACTCAGCATCGTTGCAAGGCCTTCAGTGTAAGGACGACCTGGAGTTTTATTAGTGAGTGGTATCAAGTCACACTCTTTGTGATTGAAAAGACTGCGAAGACAAAAGCCACTTTGAGGGTTGGCATGGATGACATCGCTCTATTGCCATGCAAAAAATACAGCTCATGACTCATGGGCAATATTCCTCTATCAGTGACTGTGGTGGGC
>CAXAMN010003669.1:627116-715914 GCA_963970005.1 Durusdinium trenchii | reverse complement strand
GGCCACCCATGGGCCCTCGATCTTCTCCCAGGCGAACCGGGCAAGGCGAGGCCAGCTCGAGCGTTTTCAGGAGCTCTTCGGCTTCACTTCCTCCGGGGTTGTGTGTGTGTGCGTGCTCCGTAGAACAGAGGCCCGCAAGGATGACCAGTTTCCCCCCAAAAAAGCGATTGGTTTTCCACTTCCATGTGTACGGCTGGAGTGCAAGTGTAGTTCCACAGTTCCACTCGAAAAGATGGCCGTGCTGATGCATGGTCGCACTCTTCTGGTGCATCATGTTCTCTCTCTCTCTCTCTCTCTCAAGGGAAGCTTTACACTGCCATGCCTTGCCCGTGTGTGCATGCGTGTGTGTTGCCTCTTCATGAATCAATGAGACGACTGGCCAACTGACAGCACAAGTACCTCCGGCCTCACCGTACGACGGACGGACGCACTGCGCTCACCTCGGACGCCCTGCTGTTCGCCACGCCGCAGTTGACGGACGCCGACGCGCTGGCCGGGACGCCCGAGACAGATGGTCCGTATTCGGGCGGAGACCGGAGACTGTCCGATTCGACAGAGGGGTCCGGAGGTCAGGCGGAGTCGGTGTGTGGCGAAGTCGGTGTGTGGAAGAGTGTTTTGGGGATTCTAGGGGATTCTTCCCATCAAGGGATGGAAGTCGCCTCCAGCCCTTTTTTGGGGGGGGGGTGTTGGGTTTTAGATGGTTTTAGCATATAGGCCTTGCACACCGGCTGCCTTCTCTGGCGGCCTCCTTCCGGCCTTGAGGAATCCAACAAATACAATTGCAATTCAATGAAAAAGGAATATGTTCTTGGACCGAAGCCCCTAGTAGCTTCTTGTTACTAGTAGTAAGAATGCTCCTAGTAGCGATGCTACGAGCCCCTAGTAGCGTCCTTGCTCCTAGTAGCAAGGCCAGGAGCCCCTAGTAGCTTCTTGCTACCAGGAGCCTTGCCTTTAAGGGACCGAATTCTTAGACAATTCCAGGGCTGCCTCGCCTGAAAAGACGAAGATTGCGCTGTTGGAACTGGCTGGATTGCAGGTAGAATCCAGCTTGCACTTGGAACATCGGGGAATGGCGATCACCCGAGTTTGGACATGGGCCTTGGTTTTCTGTTGCAAGAGATTGGATTGGACAGATATATGACATGATGAAGGTCGATTGAGTCATGTTAAATACCTAAAGTGCGTTATGGGCACTCAGAGTCTCCAATAGCAACCCCGCTGGACAAAGAGTGTGTGTGAGTGGTTCTGTCATAGAGTGTGTGTGTGTGTGTGTGTGTTGCATCTCCTGGAACAAACCAACCTGACTTGCGCGTTCTCGGACCATGCAATCATTACGAACCCATCACGAACCTTGAAAAGAGTTCACTACGATGCTGTTCATTCACGTTCATTTTTGGTTTGCATGCATTGACTGTCCTCGAGGTCTTGTGGACAGATTTTGAATCGAAGGCTTCTACATACTTTTTACGAATCTACTCGTTTGTTTGCCTGCCTTGGCTGTTGGGCCAAAAGTGGGGTCCTACGTGTGCGAATGGGATGCGAGAAACCGGGTGTTTCAAAGCAACCCCACACCCCAATCTCGCAGGCGCCCAAGTGCACCTCCAACGTGGATGATCTCGTGCTTCCAGGCAGATGCAGGTTTCACGGATGCTGGTTCACCATGTGTGGGATGGAAGAAGCATGTGTTCCGAGCATGTTTTGCTTCCTAAAATGGCCCTCACACGGGACCAGGGTGTTGATGGAATATCAGAGTTTTGCACTTTTCAGTCCTTGTGTTCAGTGTGTTTGGCACATTTCGTCCCACAGAGCACTGGGAGAATAGACCGTAGGCGCCGTAGGCCAAATGGCTTCGTGGAAGGGAAACCTGTGTCCACATGGCGGCATTACTTGTGCTGGTCAAGCCCTTGCAAAATTGGACAATGTTGGACAAACACCATGTTACATGTTGTTTGCAACACTACGATATCTTGTGACTTTGGAGACTGGGCAGGAAATGTGCCAAAACATGTGGTGAACCATATCCCCTTTGTTTCTCCCAGCAGTTGTGGTTGGACGCCCTGTCAGCTCAATGCCTTGCGGAGGCCTGTTCCGACTGCTTGTAACATTTTTTGCTGGACATAAGAGAAGCACTTAAAAGCTGAGAAATTCGCTGAACGCGAGCTAGTTTCAGGAAACGCTGACGATTATTCCATATTATTCCAACAAATTCCATATAGCCTATGGATCCACATACCCTCTGACAAGGCGAGCAGGGAGTCACTTTTATGTAGGCTTAGAGGGTCGAAATACCTTCTGAGAGGCTACGACTGGATCCCTAGGGATACAGCTCAGTAGAAGATGTTGAAGTCAGAAGACTACAAAGTCACACTCCGGCTTCGGTTGAAAAGCGCATGGCTTGGACTCAACAGCTTGGCACCAAACTGTTTGAATGGCTTGGCACTACACCTGACGCGTCACCTGCCGACCTTCAACACCGCTGGCCCGCTGGCTCTTGGCCATCTCCCGTGACAGGCCCGAAGCTCATCCAGGAGCCACTGCCCGAGCGTGTGATGATGTCAGAGAAGTCCAGTGACATCGAGGCGCGGAACGCGTTCCGCGAGTCCGCGAGTTCCACAAAACTCCCTCTCGTGGCATCGTTCAACCCGTGGTATGCAACGAATACGAGGATGGTGGGATCGAATCAGGATCATCCCAAGAGGTGTCCTGGCTGGGCTATATACCTTAATGTGGGATCCTGATGAGCAACACGGTCCTCAATAATGCTGTTTGTTTTTGTTCAATCATTCAAACATACTTCTGGACACCATGTTTGTTTGAAGGGTTCTCTTGTGTTATTTTTTGTTGTGACCTTAGTTATTTGTTAGCTGAAATAAGGTCTTAAGTCTTAAATCCTTCGAGCACTGTGAATACTACTACTAAGCCAATGACTGGCTTGCTGAGATTATTTGTATTTATAGGTGTCTCTAGTTCTTCAAAACTGACAGCTTCCCAAAGCCTTAATCAATCCTTTACGTGAAGATTGCTCCTAAACAAGTTTTCAAGGTAGTAGACCAGGAAGGCCCCTGATCCTCAATAATATATTTGTTTTAAGGGTCCTCAATTGTGAAATGTGTTTTCGCCAGTAAACAAATCCTGTCATGAAATCTTCATACTACTAAGCCAATGGCTGGCCTGCTGAGAGTATAGGCTTCTTTAGTTATTCTTCAATACTGACAGCTTTCAGTAGTATAAAAGGATTTCTGAGAATATCTACATAATTACAAAGAACCTGAGAAAGAAAAATCGATACTACAATCAATTGCAATAATTGCAAAAGGAATCCTCCCAGGAATCCAGTATATTGTAGAGGCCCTCCCATTTGTTTAGAGGGAGGGGGGATCCCTTGTACTATTCAGGATTCAACATTACACTACTTATATAGGGATCCCCAGCCAGGACCATATGTCCTCTCATGTCCTCTCATTTTGCTTCCGAGCGTTGAACCCAACCCACCGTGGGCCAGCCAACTCGGTGGGTTCACTTCGAACACGATGCTGGCAGGCCCAGTCTCACGTGGCGGCCGAAGCACGTCAGGCGTGACGACCCATCCGGGTGGACGCCGCCGCTCCGGTTTCGCCTCCGAGGACCCGGGGGTGAGCGATATAGTCAGTCCAGCCTCAGAGCTGCCCCCCCACCAAACCTAAGGGTCCAACATAGCCAGTCCCCCAAAAGCCGCCTCCACCTAAGAGAATGGCAAGAAACCATGGTGTGCAGTGTGCAGCAAGAGTCGAGTTTGGTGGCCCAAATCCGATCTCGAAACGACACCAATCAACACAGGTGCTTGTCAATCAGGCACCTCCTAAATCTTTCTAAGAGGAATCAAAAGGATCGCAAAGCAACTTCGATGAAACCTGACCGGATCTATAGGCTTTGATCCTTATGTAGACCTCTCCACCGCGCCGCGCGGTGGTTTTCTCCGGGCTCCACCGTCCTCAGGCAGTTCGATTACACCCGGCACCTCCGCACCCACAACTGCCACGGGCACCGCCGCAGCCAGAGTCACCACAGGACCGCGACTCGATCGGACGGGACGGGCGGTGGACCGGTCGAGAGCTTCGGATGGAAAAAATGGGTTGTCCATGTTTGGACGGACCGCAGAGAACAGCGTGAAAACGTGAATACGCATGATCATGTCAGTGAAAAAGCATTTGTGCAGCATTTTTGTCGTGATCCATGAATTAAGACGTGTCCTTTTCTACATGGATCATGGAGGGTTGTTGTTGATGTTTTGTTGGGGGGGGTTGTGAGGGAGGTGACATCACTCCTTTTGCAGGATGTTAGCTACTCAGTGACTAACTAGTCATGTGACCATGTGTTTCTTGTTGCTTGCAGTGAAGTTTGTCGAAGCCCTGCATGTTCCTTCTACTGGCTGTTCTCTTGGGACAGTAAATCACAACTGACTGCAACTCACAACCAATTTTCTGTGCTGAATTCCAATTACTTGGTCCTTTGCAAGGCGGCCTCCCAAGAGTTTGCTGATGTTTGCCGTATTTAGCAGGGAACAGGATATGGTGTGTGTTTATCCCTGCAGTTTTGGGATCTTTTTTCCAGTGCAGCGTAGCATACCTTTTGTGAGCCACCGGCGGGTAGAATTTAGAGGAGGAAGGGTAGCATACCTTGTGTGAACCACCCAAGGGGACCCAGTCCAATGCAAAATTTACAGCAGGAAGGATTCACTCCAATGTAGCATACCTGTTCCCTTTTCCCCTCTCCCTCTCTCCTCCTCCCCCTCTCTCCCTCCCTTTCGCTCTTTTGCTCCTTTTCCTTGTCTTTTTGCTGCTCCTTTTGCTTCTAACACGCTCCCGGAAAATCCTGGAAAAGAAAACACAAAACTGTGCGGATATACTTAGCAGCTTGATGACCCTGGGATCATGAATCACATTGAATCACACACTTGGACTGGTTCTAAGTTCCAAGTGGGCAACTTTTCTTATTTTAGACAGACCCCTTTGAGCAACTTTCTTATCTTAGAAAGACCCCTTAGAGGGTTGCTGGACTGGGACTTGGGGAGCTTCATTCTACAAGCCTCAAGAACCTCATCATCCACCATGGTTGATCACCCTAAAACTCAAGAACTTGCTACACCTCGCATGGTCTTTCGCTGCGCAGCGGCGCAGCAGACTCTGAGGAGCCAAAGAATGTGGCCATGAGCTTCGGCCTCAGCTTTTTGTCGGCTCCGTGACGGTGATACCCAGACCTTCCAAACTTACCATAGCAGAATGACATGACCCATCACCCATCCATGTAGGTAACTACTGCGTACATGGATGGTTTGGGTAACCAAGTGTCCCATTTACCAGCATCAGTCGGTAAAGAATTATCTTTGAGAAAGGCCTTTTACATCCTTTTACCATCATCATCCACTGGGGATTGGTACAGGGCGTCTTGAAGTGACAAGCACTTCATTTAAGTTGCAAAGCTGAAAAAGAAAAGAAACACGCTGTCACTAGCAATTAGTGAGACAAAACCAAGGTTTCGAAAGGATACTCCCCCACAAAGGACCACATGGACCCCCAAACCACGTGCTGGGTTGGTCTTCGGAACATGGTCGAAACCGGCCAATTCTCCAGGGTCCATGGGATCGTTCTTGCGCTCTTCGGGAGGGCATCGCCGATCGCTCTGGCCGGGTGCGCCACGGCCGAGGCTTGGAATCCGCGGCCCCGACCTGGCGCCCCACGGAGGAGGATGTGGCCCGGTGAGTGGATCTGGGTGGATCGGTGCGTGGGACCGTGGGGCTGCAGACTGAAGGTCTAGGTCCTAGGTAGGAAGGTCACACGAACACGGATGCATCACGCACGGATGCACCGAAGAAGTGTTACAGTGAATAAGCTGGAATAAGTCACAGGTTGTAAAAGGGGGATCTGTGGCGAGTAAACCTTGTTGATGGGATCTGAACATGAGTGGTTTCTGTCGTGTTTCGTCGCATCCGGGATGTTGTGTGTCCGGCGGTGTCGGACCATGTATGTAGTTGGCCCCTTGGAAGTCGCTGGTCAAGGTGATGATCAAACCATGAAAGTCTTCCGCAAGGGTGACGTTGCCCACTTGCTATAGCTTGCCAGACCTGACAAAAGAAAACATCAAACATGCCGTGGGCTGTCTCGCTCCGTAGACGGGTGGCGTGAACACCTCGGGTGTGACCGTCTTCGGCACCTCCTGGGCCTCTTTTGCGAGCATCTCCAAGCTTCCATCCACCGAGATAGATCACTAAAAAAAATGACCAACTGCAAGAACTGAACACCATGGCCAAGTCATCCCTCAGGCTCCTGGTCCCATGCACCGTGGATTTACCTCAGACCCTGGTCCCATGGAGCGGACCTCCTGGGTGCTCTCTGAGGCTGCATATCAAACTTGCCCGGGCCCTGGCTACGTGGGACAGTGGTGGCTGGCGAGGCATTGGGTGTTTCCTGCAGTGGAAGTGGGAATGAAGGTTAATGTCACCGAGGGGGCAGATCAGATCAAGGTCAAGGTAAATTCATGAACATGTCTAGATTGTTTCCCCACTGGCTAGTCAATGGAGGTTCAGGAAGTTGACAGCAGCCTTCCCTCCAAACATTCATAGCCAGCATATACGTAGCATTGCAGATATGTGCAGGAGTTCCAGCAGGCGACGGGATTGCCGCTGGGTTCGAGGGGTGTGCTGCTCAAAGGCAGACCTCGCTCTTCTCCGGAAGCCCTGGTCGTGCGGGGGTCGCTGTGACCTACGGAAAGCCACTACGGATGTACCACTGCAACTTTGACGGACCACAGTTGATGATTAAGAGTAAATCTGTCATTTTGCTGGGTTATTTATCATGTAGAAGTCTGTTGGTGGTGACCAAGCCTCTTAGATCTCCATAGGCCGCCATCGAGCCCTCGTAGCTCCATATAGCTCGCATATGCTCGCATTCATCGTTCGACCAAGTCCGAGCACACACCCAGCCCTTTGGTGTCACTGATGTGCGGCCTTTCTTGGTCAAAAGTGGGGAACATGGACACCGTTTGCACGAACTCCGGAGGTGTTTGCTTCCCCTCAGGTCCAGTGTACTTCCTCCCTGCTGGATGTTTGGGCACCCAGATGTCGGGAGATGCCTGGAGCCGAACGACGGGGGTGGTACTCCATGACTTTGGGGTATCAGAATCTGTTTGGAACCGGTCAAGAACCGATGTTTGACGTTTTGACATGTATTCTTGTTGGCTTGAGTTTGGCCCATTGTAACTACCGCTAGCTATGGGATTCAGAGCGTCATCCGCTCCTGATGGGCAGTTCTTTTCTTCGCACATGATCAGCAAAAAGAGGCTTCAAGCTGCGGAAGATTCGGACCCAAGAGCCCGGATACCTTCCATTATTGATTGCGTGTCAGTTGCAGCTCTGCTGTGATGTACAATGTGCGTACGATGTGGACTCTGTTTAGTGTTTAGTGTTGGAGATGTCCCATATTAGTCCATTATATCGGAGGGCCATTTAATTTAGGTTTGTTTGTTGTGTTGTTTTAATGTGTTTTTGTTTCTCATGGCTTTTGGCTTCCGTGGCTTTAGTGGCTTTCATGGCTTCTGTGGCTTTTGGCTTTCGTGGCTTCCGTGGCTTCTGTGGCTTTTGTGGCGTTTGGCTTTCGTTGCTTTCGTGGCTTCTGGCTGTTTGCTACTAGTCCATCTTTGGAGGAATGTGAAGTCCGAGGCACAGCTACCAGATGTAAGACGGTCTTGTTTTCATCCAGACGATTCCTTTGGTGGCTTTTCGCTTTTGGTGGCTTTTGATGACTTTGGCTTTTCGTGTAAATATGCCTGGCTGTTTGCCAGCTACGACAGCTCCCAAATCTGTCTACCTATCCATCTATTTGTCTATATCTATTTGTCTATATCTATCCATCTTTCTATTTGTTTGTCTATCCATCTATCTATCTTTATTTCGTTCTTTCTGTTTTTATTTCTTTCTGTCTTTCTTTCTTTCTCTTTGGCGGCTGTTCTCCTTTCTCTTTAAGCAAGCAAGCACGAGCTGCTCACCTTTGGATCTGGTGTGCTGGGGAGGCGCTGCGCCCCCCCCAACTCCCCCCGCGCCACCAAATCTGCACTTCATCTCCGACACCCGCGCCTGCAACGAAATCAATATTTTAAGGTGAACTCCCCGGTGCAAAAATGTCTAACCAAGCAAATATGCCTCCTGTGCTAGTTCTCTTTCTCTTTGCTGTTTCTCTGCTAACTGCACCAAACTGTTGTGATAGGTAGGAATTTCTCTGACCTACATTATTCCAATGTATTTTGCCAGCTACGACAGCTCCCAAATCTGTCTACCTATCCATCTATCTGTCTATATCTATCTATCTATCTGTCTGTTTGTCTGTCAGTCTGTCTGTTTGTCTATCTGTTTGTCTGTCTGTCTGTTTGTCTATCGATCTATCTATCTATCTCTCGATCTATCTATCTATCTATTTATCTATCTGTTTGTCTGTCTATCGATCTATCTACTGGTATCTATATCTTTCTTTCTTTTGTGTGTCTTTCTTTCTGTCTTTCTTTCTTTCATTCTTTCTTTCTTTCCTTCCTATCTACCTACCTACCTACCTGTCTATCTATCTATCTATCTATCCTGCCACGAAATTTGCACTTCAAGGTCCACAAAGTACTGTGCCTCCCACGAAATCTGCACTCCAAGGCCCACAAAGTCCTGCACCTGCCACGAAATCTGCACTTCAACATCCACAAAGTCCTGCACCTGCCACGAAAGCTGCACTTCAACATCCACAAAGTCCTGCACCTGCCACGAAATCTGCACTTCAAGGTCCACAAAGTACTGCGCCTGCCACGAAACACGAAAAAAACAATAAAACATCCTAAATTAAATCCGAGCCCCATTATATCTATCTATACATTCTTGGAGGCTTCTAGAGTTCAAATCAACCAATGAGACAGATGTGTTGCAATTGTGCGCAGAATAATTCGACGGCTCCGGTGTTTGTTTAGTAACTCTATATAGTATATAAATGTATATAACAAATGCAGTTCTCTACACATATATACAACATTCATATATATATATAACATATATACACATACACGTGAGATGCAAACCCATTGGTCCAAAACATCACAGCTGAGATGTGTGGGTTGCTTTTTTGGCCTCGGCTTTCTGAGGCACCTGAGTTGCAGATGCTTCAGTTGCTTCATGAGTTGTAGAAATGCTCCGTAGGAACCGCGGTGAAACACCGTACCGCGTTTTGGTACCTCGTGTGGGAAGTGCCGGTCGGTGCCCAAGATCGACCGATCGCTTCCTGCAGCCCCTTATGATAGAAGGATTGCATGATTATGATGTTGACAAGTGTATTGCCATACACAGTACGTACATATGTTATTGTGCAAACCTGGTGGATTTAATATGATTTAATCTCAGCATGTATTTGAATTGGTTGGTGCTAATCTTTGTCTCTAGAACTATTTCCTCCAACAACAGTCCCATTCAAAAAGACTTACTGTACTGTAAACACACATGTAAAAACATATATCCGAGAGCCAGGCGCATGTTTAACGACCACAGGATCCACAGGGCACCTATTCTGCCCCGATCTTCACCGAACGAAAACGCCTGAGGTCGAGCGGCTTGCTGTTCTTTGACTGCCTCGCCCGATGAGCCCAGGTGTGGCGATGTCACAGCGAGACTCATTCGGTTTTGACCAGAAAAAACATATTTACATATATATATATATATATAAGAGGTGTCTTAAGAGCCGCGGAAAGGATTTGAAGATGTTTTTATAGGAGCCCTATTTGGCTTGCTGGGGTGGAACCACCCAAAGGTGATCGCAGGTTTGGAATGTCCGCAAAGTGGTGTGGGACTGGGGCACCTTCTGAAGGTGATCGATCAGATCATCCGAAGAGTGGGCACGTTTGGGCGGATGAGACATCCAAAGACTGCAGGCGGCCACGGGCGACCTGGAAAAAACCAAAGCACCATCAAGTGTTAGTCCTTGGATCTAGCAGTCAAAGAATATCAAAAGCAATGATCTAAAATCTAAATGGAACTCTGACTGTGTAGCCAGCAGCTTCAAGTGAAAACTCTTCGATATATCGACTTGCCGAGCTTGGCTTGTTTGCGATGCCACCGAACACAGGGCCGCCGAAGGATCCGAGGGGAACGCCGAGACCCGCGAGCGCTGTAGCGTTTTCCGTACCGGCTGACGGGCTGAACCCAGTACTGGTAGCAGAAAACAATGTCCAAGACCCAATCATACGGTGCCACGAAAACAAATATTTAGTTGTACGACAAAATGGTATCACTTGAGGTTTGCCCAGGTTAAAGGGAATAAGGCACCAAGACATGACTTGATGGTTGTTCCAAAAAATGGATATATCCCCTATAGTAATAGGAGTATCCTCCAACAACATCAGTTCGTACACTTGCGCACATGCTTTCCTGATCCCACCTATTTTCCCAGCTTGGTACGGGTGCGGGGGCGCTTTCTCGCTCCCCGTTTTCACCATGCCATGGCGGACCTCTCCGCGGTCTTGGAGGTCTTGCGCCAGCGGCACCAGCCGGATTTGCACCTCAGACTCAGTGGATCACATGACCCGACGAGATATCAGCATGCCTTGGGACTTTTGGATCAGCTGAGGCAGCTGAGGGTTTTGGGTCATTGTCGTTTGGGCATTCCATGCGTCCATAGCAGGTAGATTCTTCCGATCGTTGGCATGAGGCAAGCCTGGGGCTGTGCGGCCTTGCGAAATCTCACCCAGGAGTGACTTGTGACTGGTGGGTGCAACCATTGGGACTGAGCACGACCAAGCAAATTGGGTGCGGTAGGAGAGTCTGAGAAATAGCACAAGACTAGGGATATCACGGATAATGTGTTTAAAACAATTTGTGCATTCGTTCGGGGAATGGGGTGATGTTTGCAAACAGCACGTTGACATCTTTGAAATGTGCACCGCTTGTACAGTGACAACACTAGTGACAACAAATGATGTGCCGCACAATTCAGCCATCGAGGCCACAAACGCGCCATGTTTTTCCCGAAGAAGAGACCAAGTCACACAAAAATGGCAGGGAAAACGATTAGTTAACTGCACAACGCATCAACATAAGAGGGATGGACAAAAAACATTAAAAACAATTGATTCATCACCAGGTGATGTTGCCAAATGTGATAGGTGAAAGAGGCTGGGCTGACGTGACGTCAGTCAGAAAAACAATTGCAAGGATAGGTAATTTCAATTTAGGAACCCATTTTTTTGCAGAGGCAAATGTCCTCAAATGTCCTCAACTGAGGAAAGGTACATATATTACTCACTACTTTTAAAATCCAAGCTCAGGCTCCCCAGAAGTTTCCTCAAACTAGTTCTGCAAAAATCCTCAACTGTTGCACAACTTGTGGACAGTCTTGTGGACATGCAACTGAACCTTAGCATGCTGATTGGAGAGATACGCGACTGCCAAAACATATCAATGAATGTGCAAGATTGATGACTGTCGAGGTCGCAAGAGTGGTAATTGTGTTGTGTTCGCGCTCCGTGAAAGTAGACATATATATATATATATAGTAATTCACGAGAAGCATCGAAGGGAATGTGTGGGCGCAATGCGTTGCTGGAGCCTTCATTTGGACATGACATGTGACGGTTCACACATGTATGAACCAGCTCCAGAAATTGTTGGTAGCCATAATGTATGCCCAATATCTCATGCTAAATGGTGTATGCTGACAGCATGACACGTTCTTTTCGGCATCATGTGTTGTAGTTTTATTAATAACAGATCATTCAAGCATTTGGCATGTCGGGATTTGCAAAAATGATCAGACATGTATCATTGATCTAAACCCTCACTGATTCGAGTGCATGTTTTTCAAGTCAGTGAGGATGCCGTTTTTTGAGCCAAACGTGCCTGAGGTGCTCCCAAAATTTCCTGGAGTTTCTGTGACATTTGTGACTCTTGACGTACTTGCAGGAGGGTAGCGTGGAGTTTCGCGACAAAGCCTTGGAGGCCGGCGCGCTGGAGTCTCATGGCTTGATTTTAAAACCCAACTTGCGGCCGTGAAAGGGCATCAGCCAGCAGTTGGAAGATGTTGGGAGTGGTTCATGAGCGAAAGGATGACTATATATAAATAAAGACACGTCGCCCTTTCTGGCTACCAGTGGCTACAGTATTCTTTGCCATGATGTGGGCTGAGCAGCATGTGGTTGTCGATTACAGTTTCATTGTTGAATATGATTGATGTTTTTTTTTTTGTTGCCCGGCTCTTCAACTGCTTTCAACTTTGCAAACTGTCCGGCTTCATCATTCTTGTAAATTTGACATTTGAAGACTTAGAGCCTCCCATTGACATGAATTTACCCTCCACTGCCCTCCAAGTCACACTGCACCCTGTACCCTATGCCTTATAGTCCCTCGCGTGCTTGGCTCATAATCCTCACGCTCGTCCTCGTCACCGGTCGTGTCCGTGTCACCGGTCGTGTTCGTCGTGGTTGGTCACCGAGGTTGGTCCTCACTGCCCTTCAGCGACATATCTCCATCGCGCAAGTTCAGGAGTGGCAGAGATCAGCCAGCTGAGATCCGGATAGAAGATTGGATCACCTGGGCTTTGGTGATCTCAATTTCTAGGTTGACTTGCAAGGTTATGGTCATCCAAGTGGTATCAGTGGATTTGTCGATACAAACCTCTGGAAGTTGGAAGCTAGTGGAAGCCGGATTCAGACAAGTGCGGCTATTTCAGAAAATATATGATTTTTGACGGAAGTTTGAAAGCCTCGCTGATAGAGGAAGTGTATAATACACTTGTACAAGAATCAAAGTGCCTCCCCACAGGAAGACATATGCGCCAGGAGTTCGAAAGGGCCAGGGGTGGCTTTTAGACCCATTCAGTGAGTGGATGTTCTGGGTACCCTACCCTCCAAGTTCGGCACCCCGACATGGAGCTGCTGGCAAGCACTGGAGGGTCATGGCCATTTGTGGCTCCCAATGTTGCTTTTCTAAACAATTGGTCCTGATATGTCCTGCTGGGACTGTGGACCATGAGGAGGTTTACTTTTCAGTCCAGTTCGGGTCCATTTGGGGTTTTCACCGAAAGAAGAGGAGTGGACCGCACTAATCGGGAGTTTCACCCCCCCTGGCCCGCTCGCCACGAAGGTCGCAGCCCCCTTGGTTTCGCCACACCGCGTCACGCCGCGTCGAGGAGTGTGGCTTGGCGGCGCTCAGTGGCTTTGCGCGAGCCTTTGAGGCCGAAGCGCCGAAGGGCATGGCTGCCTGGGGCCGACGGCCATCGCAGGGGCTGCAGGCAGCCCTCCTGGCGATGAAGGCGGGGGAGTTCGGTGCATGGTAGTATGGCATGGTAGTAGATGTGGTCCTATCTTGGTTATTGTTATTGATGCTGGAGACATGGGACGCATGGGAGAGCACTAGAATTGTCACTACAAGTCTGTTTCAGAGGCGCCTTTGGGTTTGACAGGCTAGGTTTTGCCGTGCAATGTGTCATGATGCTCTCGGATGTTCTTATTGTGGACTGCCTAAGTCCCCTTGAATACTTGAAGCGCCTTAGGCATGGGCCATTAGGCTTGGCGGTGGCTTCTGGAAGAAGAAAGGCTGAACAGCCGGTTCTGGCAGTTGCCAGAGCCTGACACCTGGAGTAATTACACTGAGTCAAACAAGGTACTTGAATTCATCCCCTTGAAGGATTCATCAGACATCTCCCCCCTTTTGGGGTGCTATACAGTAGTTTCTTCATCTCTCGGACTTCTGTTTCGCACCCCAACAGAGGATCTCGCCAGGCGCTGCGCTTTCTGCCCCCCCCAAAAACGCTTCTTTGGCAAGCGCCAGCTTGCCAGCCGCAGCAAGACTGGCCCGTCAGGAGCACCCGCATGAGCCTGAAGTCCAACGCTGGGCTTTGGCCGCGCTCGGTGAGCTCCTCCGCTGTGAGCC
The DNA here is from genome assembly GCA_963970005.1 of Durusdinium trenchii. Taxonomy (NCBI): domain Eukaryota; class Dinophyceae; order Suessiales; family Symbiodiniaceae; genus Durusdinium; species Durusdinium trenchii. Next base: position 701,993 of record CAXAMN010003669.1, on the reverse strand, counting down.
CCTCGGACGAGCGGAGCGCGAGGCGGAAAGCGGCGTAGCTACAGACCTGCGGCATGCCGAGTTCGGTGGTCCGGTCGTTTCAATTCGTTTGGCGCCATGGGCTACACTACAGTAATAACAACGTGAAGCAGAAAGACGCGGATGCTAGTGGGAGCGAGTCGGGGTTTATGCAACATGTAGAAATACTATAGAGCTCATCCAGGAGTTTTTCACTTGGACGTGATTTGAAGGTTTGATTGTATACAGATAGATCTCTTGGTGCACATCCAAATAGCAACTTGTTTTTGTATGGGCCCTTGCGAGGCTGTTGTCCTTCACGTTGGGTCACTTATTCTGTAAGTGCTTCCTGTACCTGAACCCTATGATCAAGGGATTCCACTTATACTGGAGGACCTCAAGGCTCAAGGGAGCATGTCACGTTGTTCTTGTTTGTTTTCATTTTGGGGCGTGCCCTTTGCCCGCAAAGGAGCATCAAAGGAGCGAGCCTATTCTAGTAGAACCAACGAGTTTAGTGAAGGGAAAGCATTGATGCACGACATCCCCAGCTATCAACACACCAGTCCGGTCTTCAAGAGAGGTGCTCAGCTTGGGCTTCACCCCCACTCCTAGCGTTTGCTGAGCTCAAGGAAGATGGTGGAAGAGCTGTGGCAGCCGCTCGGAGACGTTTGACATCGTTTGACGTTGGTGGCTTCTAGATGTTTTGCACAAGGGCAACCACCCGAGCAGTTGCCGTTCTTGGTGGGGTTATGTCAGGTGTTTCAATGACTTGTGGACAGTACACTCTCAGCGCCTACAAGTTTGCTGACGTGCATAGAGCTGTTTTTGCAATGGTCCTGGAGTCCTCCATGGATGATGTGAAATGTTTTGCTGAAAATAACATGGCCTTCATAAGATATGCCAGAAGTATTTTGATGCATTCGGTGTTACCAATAATGGTTTTTGGTTGCTTTGGAGTGTTTTTCTCCTTAAACACGTATTTCATTATATTATTATATGAGTCTCAGTATCTATAGGTGATTTCAGAGCTTTATTGCAGGTGTCTTTCACAAAGGCATTGTCAGAAAGGACAACGTCCGACTCGCTTCCAGCATCCAGTTGCAGACCTCATCGAACATCGAACCAGATTTGGCCCATCTTAGAGTGATCTCGAAACACGCCTTTCGAGACACAACGCTTCGCTCCACCGGCAGCCCGGTTCGCCCGGCTGCGCGTGGACGGACTTGAGGTCGAGCCACTTCCTTCGCTACACCTCTTTGGCCTTGGAGCGGCATGCCTCGGCTGCTCAAGTGCAGGTGGGCTGCCACAAAAGTTGTCAGTCACCAATTACACCTGGTAAATTGAGCATTTCACATGGACCACTATAAAGAATGCATCCTTTTAAGTGCTTTCAGGTTCTACCCAGTGCCTGGTCAGTTTTAGGTTCCTGGTCAGTTCAAGTTCAAGGATGTTCAAGGTGATCAACTGCTGGTCGAATGCTGTGCACAGTGCTGTGCACGCTGAGAGTCTTTGGGACTCTTGTTTTTGGGATATGCCGCAGAAGGTTTGCCAGCCCAAATGGCTCAAAAAGTGACCCGTGAAAACAAAGTCGAAAATGCTCACTTTCGTGGTTGTCTCCAACGTAAGCAGTGGATTTGGCATGGTGGCACCATCACATGCCCGGCCCATGATCCCAGCATCATCGCAGGCTGCGGGCAGTGCCTTTCTCGGGCGCCTGGCGTTGAAGAGTTCCGCGCAGCAGGTGTCGACAGTTGATAAGACCACGCGGGGCCTCCTCTTCAACGCCATGGAGGATACTGTAAGTGTGACATGTTCTTTTTCTTTTGTATATGAGGCGTTTATCATCTACATGACTACATGCGTCAGTTCTGCAAGTTCATGGGCGTCCAACTGTCCAGAATACCACTTCCATGAATCCAAAGCAGATAAGCATATAAACTATATTAAAATATATTTATTTATATATACACATACATCTAAGAGATCAATAACAAGCAACATCCCAACATGTTGACGGGCAGCAGATAAGTTGAAACAGGAGCACTTGAAAGCAGTGGAAGTGCAAGCGTGCGCGGTGAGCGCCTTGGGTGCTTTCGTCTTGAGGGGTGCCCACCGGAAGTCCATGGCAACTCGGTGTTAAACTGGAAGACGCACAGCGCAGCGCAGCCGACCCGGTGAAGTTTCTCTTGGCCAAACTGAGCACAAATTCCGAGAATGCATCTCATTCTATTCTTTATAATATATAAGTTTCCCGCAACAAAACTAATGCAGGTTTGCCAACTTTTGCTGGGAATGAGGGGGCCCACCGTGGAGCCATAGCAACCCCTGATTAAAGTCTACAGCGCCCACGACAAACAGTACGCCCCAGTGGTGCATGCTTTGTTTCTTTCTTTCCTGGCACATGATCGCACTTGGTTTTTTTTGGAGGGGAAAGTCGGCAGAACACCACTTTTTTGCGTGTTCTTCTCGTGCGGTCGATGGCGCTTCTAGACCGCTGGTCTTTGTCGTTGTAGCCTGGCACCGATGTCGTGTGTGTCATTCCGACCGACTCGAAAACCGCATGTGGATCCAGGGGCCCAGGGGCTTGGGTCGTCCGGGGTCCTACTTCTCGCCGCGCGAAGCGCGTGAAGAGGGCGTTCTTCGCTTCCGGAAGAGCCGGAAGCGTCTTCAGCCATATGGCTAGGTGGAGAGCCGTGGGCCGCAGCTGCTGCTGGAAGCATCATGGCCGCGCTTGGTGGTCTCCACAAAGGAATTGAAGTTAGAAGGACCATGAACTTCCCGCTCGTGAATTACAGCTTCAATCATGGACATGGACTACTACAGATGACTACATGAATATACATGAATGATCATGAATGGACCACTTAAATATGTTGATTCATTGATAAACACCAGGTCAAATAGAACCCATTACTGTATTTTGTGCATGTTACATGTTGTGCAGACGACACGAATGCGGTTGACGACAAGATGGATGGAGATGTTTGGAACGTGTTCATGCAGAGGAACAATGGACTATTCATCCAACCAGCGGGTGGCTTGGGCAGATGATGCTGATGCTGAGAGTGACAAGCATCTTCACATAATTAGACGAGATAAAGCAGTGATTGTTTGGCATCTAGTTGTCGAGCACTGGCTTGAAGTGGAACTTGGGAGCATACCCCCTATCCCCGTATGAAACGATCATGTTCTGATGTTCCCTTACAAACGGGAGGGGTTGCACTTCGGACCGGTCTCGACTCGATCGAGGCCATGCGGCAGCACCCGAGCTCTGAGCCTGTCCAGGAGAAGGGTGCGAATGTGCCTGGCTGAGAAGGGTACGAATGGGTGTTAGTGGGACTTGAAAGTGGTGGATGCTGAGTAGGCTCTCAGAACCAGGTGAGTAGCTGAGTAGCCAAATCAAGAAGCCTCCTTTGCAAGGTCAGCACGATCCAAGAATCCGGTGTAACTAGTATATAGTCGAAGCGGTGTAAGAAAATATGCTTCACAATGTTTAACAAGACGAGGGTGTGAACCGATATGAACCAATGATTTCTTGGGGAGTGCTGGCACTGTACTGTTGTATAAGAGGCTTCCGGGTTGATAGTGCGAGAGCTAGTTTATAGAGATGATCCATATCAACCACCTTATCACTATCCTTTTGATGTGTTATTTTTCCGTAACATGGTGCGCAGGAATGTTGGATCATGCCATAGGAATTGGATTTAATCGGAAGTATACATATAACTATACATTATATGATGTGTACAGTTTGTTAAAGGTTCCCTACTGATTAGACAAGGACATTGTGAGGCTTTGGCTTGAGAATAGGCTTGATTGATGCACAACAAACATGTTGTGAATACCACGGAAGGGGAGGTGCGTATTTAGTTTGCAAATGGAGCAGAAGTTTGTCAATTGCCGTTTGATTTTAGGTTTAATCTTGTATTGCTTGTGATTAAACTTCTCAAACAAATCAAGCACCAATCCTTCGACAGTATTCATGATAAATTATTGATCCACAAAAGATGCTTCAATATCTAACTGATAAAACTCACCACGTAACCTGTCTTCAATTGCCACGGAACAATTCAAAACTTCACAAGCATGCACAAGGTTGAGCTTTTCAAGACTATCCTATCCCGAACAACCTGGAGTGATCCATTGCCACCGTCACCCGCGTTTTTGCGCATATTTGGTAGCTTTGGTCGCCACAACAGGCCCTGCGGTTGCTCGTCAAGGACAGCCCAGAAGCGCAGGCCCTGCTACTGAAGCTGGGCGCCGCTGAGGTGGGCTGAGGGACTTGAACTGAAGTTGTAGGCAGAGCTGCTTTTGAAGAAGGGAGGCCTCCCTCCGAGGCCTCCAAAGATACGTCTTCTCCCCCTGAGATTTCGATTTGCCAAGCCTATGCAAGTAGTGACCTCTATGTGAGAACTGAGACGGGGATGGTTTTAAGCAGGGGCCGTTGCCAGTTCACGTGACATGACAACGAATGTGGCAGGTACAGTGAGTTACAGTGATGTGCATAGGAATGACATGTGTGATGTGTCAAGTAGCTATAAGTAATTAATTGCCCAAGTCCAACCTTCTTACAGACTTGCACATTGTTTTAAAAACCTTCGGGAGTAGGTCATATATGTAGGTAGTATGTTCCAAGTTCTTTCTTTATGCCATTTATTTGAAGTTCTGACCGCCTCAGATGTGAAACGTGCCATGGACAGTCCAGTCAACGGACACTTTGATACCAGACCAAAGATAGGTCAATACAGCGGAGTCCGTTGATTCTCCCCCTCCCCACATGTCTTTTAGAGCTGTCAAACTCTTTGCGTGCGGCCCTTGTCAACACGAACGCTACAAAGGACGGAATGCGCGACATGGAGATTGGGAAAGGTATTGGGAAGTGAAGCAGAACACAAGAGTTCTAAACGTATTTCCAACTTGGGTTATGAACAGTGGATGGAACCAAGCTCTGCCCGAATCCATTGTGCAGATCGTTACACCTTTGGATAAACAAAACAGCAACCACTTCACACTGGTCACGCCGCGTGGATGACAACCACTGCGTGGTATTTCGGTTGATTCACACTGCCAATGGGTTTTCCCGTTGGTCCTCCGGTACGTCCGTCCTCCACCTGCAGATCCGTCGTCCACCTGCCAACGTCCCAGGTCTTGGTCCACATTTGCCAAGTGCACCTTCCGAGCCTCGGTGCTTTGTCCGCCGCCCTGCATGCACTCAGCGTGCTCAGCCGGCCCTGGCGGGCTGAGCAGCCCGAGCCCTGGAGTTTTGCAGAGGTGCCGGCAAAGACACCGAGCTGCTGACGCTCGGCTCGGTGCAGTGTCGTGGGTGGTTTTGTTTTTGTGCGGTTTCGTATTCGTTCAATTAGGTAGGTCCAGTTTCGCGATCATGTGTGATACTTATCCAGGAGCCAGGGGCCGCATTTGGTTCCATCGTTTTCTGGTGTGGCTGCCAGCCACACGATCCCGGGTTTGATACCCATGCTGCTTCACCTTGACTTTCACGGACAAAGACGCAAAGCCTGGCCTGAAGTAATTGGCTTCCACTGCACACAAAGCGAGATTTGGAGATCCAGGGATTTGCCACTATTCTGCATGAAACCTAGTGCATTCCCAAAGCCGCTCGCCGCTCGTGCCTGAAATCTATTGGAGCATGATGGAAAATGGATCAATGTCATGTTGACCACTCAAAGCCTTAAATTGCAAGTGTCCAAACAGCAGGCATAGGGTTAAACATGGTAAAACATGTTAAACCTGTTGGAATGCGCTCAGTTCTGGCTTCGGACTGAATGAACATGACCGACATGTTCCCCATGGGCACTGGGTCCTTTGAGTCCTTTGGGCACTGACGGGACAATCAGACAATCAGTGTTTCGATGGAAGTGAGGTAAGCCTGAGATTTTGCTTGCCACACTCCAACGATGCCCAGCAGCTTGGCGGCACAATTGGGCAAGGAGAAGATAGGCGTTCAATAGATTTGCAAGTCATCACTCTTTGAGCTGCTGGTGGGTTGCTCTTGGACCTCCTCGCTGAATTGCAACCGCATGTGTCCGAAGATGGTAGGTCGCATCCTCATGAAGATTGGTCGTTGCATGCTCCAGTTCTAACTGGGCCTGCTTTGAGGCTCAACAAGAAGAAGAACAAGAGAAGAAAATTGTTTTTAGTAAGAACTCATGAAACATATAACATATATATATATATACAGAAATTTGTATTTGTATGTATATGTTCTGTGTAACTATATATGTAGAACAGAAGTATAATGGACATCCGGCAGTTCCCTGTCACGTGTCCCGCATCCTGAGGAGAGCAATTCCATCCTGGAGCCCGGATTGACCCTGCTTTGGGGCTACCTCGCCAAGGCCTGTGACCTGATTTGCCTTGGATGTGCGACCATGTGACCTCAACCATCCACAATTCCCACACACTATCTATTTGTCTATCTGTTTGTCTGTCTATCTCTCTCTCTATCTATCTATCTATCTATCTATCTATCTATCTCTAGGAGCAAGGACGCTACTAGGCGCTCCTGGCCTTACTACTAGGAACAAGACAGGCAAATATGCCATCTATATGTTCAGCGCATCCACCAGGAACCCAGCGCCTCCTCCGTGGAGTGCGCTCGCAGTGCCACCGCGGCCCTTCGTGTGCCGACAGCCTCGGCCCAAACGCTCGCCGCGGCCGGCGGCGTGCTGTGCGTCACGGGGGCGGAGGCGGTGGAGTCGCCAGGTGCGCAATGGGATCGATGGTTGGAGTGGCCTTGGGTTGCTGGTGGGTCCAGTTTTGTTCGACTTTTGCATGGATTTTGTGAGGTTAAGCGTTTGGGTTTTGATTCATGACCCCCAAGAAGGTTTTGCTTGCATCAGATTGATGTTGGATGGCGCGGCAATCTGTACAGTAGAGCAAACATCGGCCTGCAATGAATCTTCCAAGCACTTCCACTGGTCTCATGGCCGCAGTCACTGGCAGGAGCAGTGGTCAAGCTCTTGTTGAAAGCGCAAATGGCACACCCAGACCAGCGGATGCTGCAGGAACGTGCTTGGGAGGCTGCATCCGGCCTTTTTGGGTGGGTAGGGATTGGTTTGGCTGACTTGTTACAGCCTGGCCATGGTGATTTGGATGGACCCTCACACCATCCTCAACCCGACTCCCAGTCCACGAGGCAGTGCTTATGCTGCTCAGAGCTTCGGAAAGCCTCGACGAGGTGCAGGGAAAGCTCTTGCGGCACTTGGTTCAGGCCATGATGCAGCACCAAGGAGACCTGCACGAACTCACAGACCGATGAGTGCGTTGTGGTGCAGACCGAAGGGTGTCCCTCCCAGACATCGGTCCTGTACTCTGTGTGCAGGACCTTTGCAGTGGATTGGGTGCGACATCATGACCCTGTCGCTTGGTTGGGGAGGCGGCAGCGGCTAGAGCCCTCTAGGGCCCGGTTGGAGTCGGGTGCTGGGGAGTCGTGACCCTTTCAGGATTGCCAAAGGGTTGCCGGTGTGGTAGGATGTGGCCTTTGTGAATCAACTGTTCTTGGACCTGTCTGACACTAGAGGCATGTTTTAAGGCCACCCCGATGTTGATACTGATGGGAGTACATGGATTGGTCTGGATTACAAGGTAGGTCAGGCGAGAGTTTGTTTTGCGCATGTTCAATGACCAGAACCCAGTTCATCCGAGCCATTCCGAGCCCACGCAACCAGTTGAAATACTGCTGCTGCTGGTGCTCCTGCTACTCCTGCTCCTCCTGCTGCTGCTGCTACTACTACTGCTACTGCTACTACTCCTCCTACCCCTACCCTGATGCTGCTGCTGCTGCTACTACTCCTGCTCCTGCTGCTGCTACTCCTACACCTACTCCCACTCCTGCTCCCGCCTTAGCATATTATTCAGGGGGGCCTCATGAATGGTACCTCAGACCTTCTAGACCTTCCACGTTGGGGGGTTCATTAAGCCGGTCTTCGCATTACCCCAAATTGGGAGAGCTATGCGTCCCCAAGAGGCGATTTGCGCAGGTCCTGGGATATTGGAGAGACCTAATTTAATATACATTGGTTGGTATTTCCTAGACCTATGGTTGTTTCCAGAATGACGATTCCCACTTTACAGAAGATCTTGAGTTGCGATCCATTTGAGATCCAAGGCTTTGGCACCATTTGCCCGTACGTGCTCGTGTGAGTTTTTTCCCCCATGCGGAGAAGAATCAGGATCTATGGCACATACTGGGGAGGCAAACTCACATTACAGTGGTCCCTAACTAGATAGTGGCACCGTTTCCAATGCATTCTTGGGGATAAATCTTTTCTATTTATTTGGGTGTTTGTAAATATATATTTTTATATTGTGTGCCCCGAAATCGGTTTCAGGTTGTGCTTGCCAGACGCTCCCAATGCAGCGGAACACCGGCAGCTGCTGATGCAATTGGAAGCACCTCGTTTGGTCGCTGAAGCCATGAAGAAGAACCTCCCAGCCACTGGTCGAGAACTACTGTACAATGTGCTGGGATGTTTTCTCTCAACTTTTTGTGCGCAGGTTTTACTCCAGGCCTTCGAGGGTGGAGGTTTGGTGAAATTGTTTCGTGCTAGGAGTTCCTCGATGAAACGACTGATGTGCATGCAGACAGGTCCGACCGCACCCCAGCCCAAATTGAGGTGCCAGAAATGCAGGAGCTGAAGACAGTTGGGTTCGCGGCGATTGGATGTGTGAACATTGCGTTCTAAGATGCAGAAGTTTGAGACGGTTACAAACTCATTGAATCCATTGCATTCGCTGGCCGTGGATGACCATGTTCCTCTATATACGTACAAATAGGTGGATGTCCGCTCCCGCGAGTGTAAGAGCTTGTTGAAACTCGAGCCTTCCAAAGTGGATGCAGCGCCTCTCACTGCAGTTGGCCTTTCCCAATCCGAGAAACTGGCCATGCCTTAGCGGCTTAGCGTGTGATCTACTTCAGGCTGTAGTACTGTAGACCTAGAACAACACGGGAACGGGTTGAAACCTTGCATTTCTTGACCAAGTTTCTGCACCTGTCAGGATTCAGGCTGCGCCACGCTGCAGTGCTTGGCGCTGGATCAGGCAAGCTGCGTGGTAGAAGCTTTTTTGATGGTTGGTTAGTTCTTTGTGCATGTGTACTACTTTGGGGGAACCCCGCACTGTACTCGACTCTAGTAGTAGCATGTAAAACTGGATGGTTGATAGATAGCAACTTAAATTGGGGACGTTAAACTCCTGCAGTCCGGGAATTGGTGGCCATTTTTCTGGGCTTTGGTCAGGTGAGGGTAGCAGCTAGATCATCGAAGCGTCCAGTGTCTCAGCGAATCAGCTAATCCCCCGGTTCCGCCCATTTGGTTCCGCCCGTTTTCGTTTCCCATTGCTTTTGCCGGCCGCCTGGAGGCGCCCGGCCGAAAGCCGCCAGGTGAACGAAGGTGAGTTGGAGCAGTTGGAAGATGTGACGGTCGAGGCCTTGCTGCTGTCCCTGGAGGCGCAACCGCACTTCCAGGCAGCGCAGCCACTTGGAAGACCTTAGACCAAGCTGAATTCAGCAGCATGGGGAGTCCATAGGGGCGGTGGGATAGATCCATATGGGGGTGTTCAGGGTCCATATGGGGGTGGGATGATACTACTGTCCATTGGGGTGGGATAGAAAGAGATCATGTTTTTCTCGCGAAGGGAAGTCTCATTAGACCATATTGGACCCCTCAGGTAGAGATACAGACCATTGAAACCCGCATAAATCACCAAAGCCGCATCTACCACACTGATATTTATGATGGCATAGGGACAAATGTATGGCAGGCGCTGTGTTGCTATGCCGTTCAAGTTCAATATGTTCAGTTGTTCATTTCATCCAGCTGTCGCAGCGGCCTACAAACAACGGCCTGCGCAGAAGGACGACACGGTGAAGGAATCACCAATTGAGCCAGGAAATCGTTGGAGTCAACCAATTTGTATGCTTTCCCAAATTCAGGTATAGGTACTGTAGGGCAACCAGGAGGCTTTACTGCAAGTCCTGTCACGCGTCAGCGAGGGAAAATGCCAAACATGGCTTCTCAACCAAGCCATCGATTCTATGATCAAACCTATCCTCCTTCGTTGGACACTGCAGGCAAATGTCACATGTGGGCATGTGTCAATGGGGGTACCTCTTTTGTAACCAGTCCACTATTCAGTCATATGCTCGAACAAAGTTGGGTGACGAGGGCTCACAGAACATAAATGACAATGACAGCAGAAACATCCTAGAATGATATTGCACGGAACCCAAGAAAGGCACGCGGGAAGAATCACAAAACAGATATACGAGTGCTTATTCCTGGCTAGTCCGGCTGGGGCAGACAGCTGGTTGGTGGAAAGACGGAGATTGAGTGAGTGTATATGACTGTATATTATATATAATATACGCAATATATTTCAGTTTTGTTTTATGATTGTTCATCGGAAATCGAAGGCCAAAGAAAATAGTATAAGATGGAACTAAACCTAGATTGCTCTGACAATCCACATGCTGTACATCCACTTGTACATTTGTCCATCGATGTTCATGACATGCATCGATGTTTAAAGCATTGTTTTGGTACATGTTTTAACCATTTCAGCGCAGCACCCTGCTAGAGCGAGCGAGCTGCCCCAAGGACTCGCGCGTTGGATCTTTTGTCCTCCTTCGCTCAACACGCACGCTGGACGCTGGCACGGCCGCGGGCTGCGGAGTTGGCGGTGGCCGCCTTGAAACGGCATGCGGAGGTGGGGGGGAGCGTAAGGTCCAGTGGAAGGTCCATTCCCTGGAGGTTTCGGTCCATTTTTGTTCTGTCGCGTGGATTCTTTCCGCTACCGGTCCATTTCCCGTTTCTTCACTTCCTTGCAGTAAACACAAGTTCAGGTGATTCTTTCCCATTAGCTTCTTTTTCCCAGAATTCTTCTTTTTTGGGGGGGGGCCTTGGATGGGCTCCGGCATCCGGTGATTTGGGTGGTTTTACGGGTTCGGTGAAAACCGACGGTGCGGGGGTGGTGTTTGAAAACGGGTTCGTCGGGTTGGACGGTGCTAAAATGGGATCCCATATCGAAAGCTGGACTTCAGTACATGAATGCTGGACTTCCAGTAAGGTGCATCCATTAATGGACACAGTACATTACTTGTACATGACTTCAGTCATGACTTCGGATTGAGGGCGGAAAGAAACTGAGATTGCTCCAAACTTGGCCAACAAAGGAGCTCACCACTGGGATCTCTCTGGCCCAATGCTCATCACTAGCTAGCTCCATATTTCAAACACAAGACGTCAATGTCGCATTGGAGACATGCTTCAGGTATGAGATCTCAGTGACTGCACAGGTGTGTTCGAAACGAATACCAATTGAATCGTTATGTTGCTTCGCAATTCCTTGACTCGGGTGGAGTTGTAGGGTGCAGATTCCTTTTCCCAACTGGCCATTTGTGTCAAACACTTTGACAAAATATGACGCCAATGGATAGAGTTTGGATAGATCTCACAATCTCTCGCATGATCTCACTAAGTTCATATCTCTTTGAGGCCTCAACTGTTGATGTTGACAAACATGAGGTCAGTGAACATCCAAAACACCGGCTTGCCTCAGATCGATCTGCTTCTCCAATCCACACCTTCCTCCTTCACCGTCCACCGCCTCCCGCCCTTGGTCGGTCGAGCCAGGACGCCACCCTGGTGGAGATCGCTTGCCGTTTGCTTTGGCGACTGCTGGAGGGCGAGGTCTCCGAGCCCATGGACCGACGCTGGACTGCGAAACGCGGAGTACGCGGATCGGATCGGGCGGGGCGGAGCGGATCTGGGCACTAGTGGAGTGTGGGGCAAAAGCACCTTCTGTCGATGTGGCGTGGTTAAAATATGTTATGTTTATGGGGGTTTATGTGTTTTTTTTTTTTTGTGTGTGTGTGTGTGTGTTTAAAGGGGCATGTTCCTGGCCTTCAAGTGAACTGCTTTGGTAATTAATTTTGTTTTGAGTGCTGACGGTGCATGAGGATGATGACATATGATGAACATCTTCAAGAAGCAACCATTCCTGCGCGTTTTGTCCCCCTAAATGTTAGTTTGTTCCCCCACACATGGCCCTGGTCACTGGTCACCCTGAAATCGGTTGACCTGGGCAACAGCGGAGTGATCAAGACATGAATAGTCCACGCAACCTTTTGAGATCATCCTAGGAGATCTTCGAGATTAGGTTGGAGGCCATCGCTATTAGGTTGGAGGCCATCGCCATTAGGTTGGAGGCCATCGCTACTAGGTTGGTCTGGAGGCCTAAGGTGGTACATGTACAGGCTGTGCTAGTTAATCTTGTGTCGTATCGCTTTGATGCGTGAATGATTTTTAGTTGCATGTTTTATATGTTCTTTTTTCACATAGAAAACTAGATGAGGTACCCAACCTACCAGTATCAATGAATTGAAGGCTGCATTTTTCTTGTTTGGTAAAAAATATCCTACCTCAGCTACTTGAAGAAGGCTTTGCTCCCGGTAGTCCTCTGGTGTTGTGTTGCTGTGTTTCCTTGAGTTTAGTTGTCGTTATATTAACTGATGGTATTTTTATTTTTGAGAAAAAAAGAAACATGTTTCTATATCGCTATTAGGTTGGAGGCCATTTAGAATGTTCATCCATATTCATCGGCATGTTGTTTTCATCCTGGGAGAGCTCCATTGAATCGACGGCCCCCTGGCTGGTAGCTTTCGCGCCGCTTCTCCTTTCGATTAAGCGGAGCGGATCCGCCTCCCAACCTGAAGGAGTTGTGGTATACTTAGCCTCTTAGTGGTAGGTGCAGCATCCCAAAACTGAGGAGAAACATGGGACAGCGGTCGTGCTTTTGTGATTACTGCAGCTGCACCCGTTGCAAGCTTTTTCGATATCCTCCAGCACCACCGAAGGGCGGGTTTATAGACACCCCTGACTATGATTTTTTCCCTCCAATAACAACCCTTTCCGTCGTGCTGGCTGATTCATTGTACACCAGGCCGACCGTGTGATGGTCAACCAAGGCATTGCTTGCACCTTGCTGGACCTCCTTGATGAAGCTCCGAGCCTCAGCACAAGGAGTTCCGGCTGGGCATTCGGAGCCTGAAAGAGGGCCAAGATGACCCGACCAAACACTGGTGAGAGAGTGGAAAACATGCTGTAATATATAATGTGTACAAAAATTGATAAACAAATTGTAATGTATAAGATTAAGTAAGATCAGATTAGATATGATTAGATGAACCCAGAGTTGCTCCGACTTCTATCAACCCGCGGGCTGCTTGAAGTTGGATATGTTTTCTGAAAATTACTGTAAACCCTTGTGCATTTGCCGCAGGACCTTCCTTTTACATCTGGCAAAACGAAGTGACGACGTGGCCACCAGGAGCTGTGTGGAAGGGGTGCCATGGGTTGAGTGGGCACCGATTTCAATGCTTGTTGCAGGGGTGGCCCCGAACCTCACTCTTGAAGCATTTGGCTAGGGACATCGCTGAAACTGTCCATTCAAGGAACTAAAAGCAGGTCCAAAAGTCCAGGTCAAGCTGGTTCATGCTGGCCAGTCAGTGGAATGTGTGTTCCTCCCTTTTCACCCATTGTCCTAATTTTGGAAGACATGTTACTTCCTGGTGCTTTTGCCACATGTCACCTGGAGAGATACAGTATACATGTTTTGAGTTGTTGCCCATGATGGGAAGCCCCTTTTTCAGTTGGTCCCTGCGGCATGCAGTTACTTGGGGGGGCCCGGCGCGACGCGGAACGCGGCGTTGTTCAGGGTTCTGGCCGCCAACGGGGCGCAGCCGGCCGCAGAGGCTGGAAGCGGTGCTACACTGCTACACCAGTACCTCCACTTGACTCAAGTCCCCAGGGATTTCAAAGACTCTATTTAATATTACATAATAAATGTAATATATATATATATATATATATGTGCGTGTGCGTGTGTAAGTGTTTTTCAAGTTAGACATGATACATGAGACATGTATCCGGTTCTCCCTCCGGCAATGACTCTGCTTTCATCGTAGCTGCTGATCCCTACATCTCCATGGCGCACGGAGGAGGTGTTCGCAGTCTGGAAGGTCGCTCAGTTGGCGGCGGGGTCCTCCTCGGCACTCGGCACTGGATGATCCCACGACCGCAGTGCGGATCCCATCACGACATGTCGACCGCAGTGCGGATGGGATCATCCGGTCTCCCGACGAGTGACTCATCTGTAACGAAGGCGGTGGACCCGGTTGGAGTAACCATGCAGCATGCCTGACTGTCAAGGCACGCAGTGGAGAGATCACGCAAGTTGGACAGGGTGATCTTCGCCTTCAGAAAATTTCCGGCACTCCAGCTCTGGCTCAATGGGAGCTGAGCAAGAAGGAAGCAAAAAGCAAAGCTCCTTCGGCCCAAAAAGCCCGCACATGCATGTGGCAGTTGCTGTGGTGAAGAAGGCAACCAAAGGGGGGAACGCAGCAGGGCGCAAGGACCTGAGTACCAGAGCACCAAAACACGTCCCTGACAGTTGCCAACCCTCCAGGTTGACAAAGCAGCTTCAAGCACCAGCAGCCTCGGTCACGGTTCGGAACAGAGCCTTACACAGCTAACTACCTGTAAGTCTTGACAGCGGAGATGCCCGTGACTTGCAAAACCGCTTCGCCAGGCCGCTGCGCCGCCCTTGCTCAGCTTGCAGCTGATGGAGCGTTTGGCACAGCGGCGCTCGCTGCGCCCGGCACTGCGGCGGGTGGGCGAGCTGTGGCGGAAGCTGCAAGAGGCCCTCTCAACGGCCGAGGCACGGCGGAGGGGTGCATTCGAGAAAAACAAAAAGAGTTGGGCCTTTTGGATGATGAAATTGGTCGCTTTGGATGCTTTGGGGACAGAGACGGTAGTTTTTGGTAGCTGGCAGTTTAGACTTGTTTCAATAATATCATATTATGTTTTACACCATTGACCATTGATGGCATCCGAAGTGGGTAATTTCTGCTGCTGCTGCTGCTGCTGCTTTTCCTTTGTTTGGGGTCTTGGGGTGTTGTGGGTCGGTGTTTTTGTTTTAGCAGGTGATGAAGGAATCCTCGATCAACAGGCTAGGATGACTCCAGCTTTAGGTATTGGTCAAAAGGTGTCAACATCATTTTGCAATGCCCGGTTCTGGTTCCAGATGTCTTTGGAAGATGAAATGATGAAATCAAGGCACAGCTTGTTTGGGAGTAGAGCAGATCGCTTCTTGCCGTCCTGCTGTCGCGGCGATGAGGATGATGAGGGCGCGGCGAGGACGCCGACGCCCATCTCCCTGTGTGTTTGCGCCTCGATGCTAGAACGAAACACCGAGGACGTGTCGATGTTTGTCTTCAGGCTCAGTTGTTCAAATTCCAAGTCTGTTCAGAGCAGACAGCCAGCAAACACTTAAATATGGCATGCAATCGTTCCTTGGTTCCATTCTGTTCCTGGGCCGTCCTGAATTAAGGAATCCGACTATTCAGCATCCCTGACTCCACATCAGCAGATGGCATTTGCTATCCTTCCATCTTCAGCCATGCACTGTGCCCAGGCGGCTGCGCTCTGCTTGGCCGCTTGGCCTGCGATGGGGAGGCTGCTGCAGCGCAGGCGTCCGTGGAGCTAGAGAGGCTCATGAAGCAGATTGAGGCGAGGTCCTGCAGAAATCTGTGAGACATTCCACAACAGCTGGAAGGAGCCGCTGAAAGGTGCGGGGGCTTGCCACCTCAGAGTGTGCATAGCGTGCATCTCAAATGCGTTGGTCAATCCCATCACTCTCGTGACCCAACCTGATTCTCTCACCTGGGGTGTGTGACCTTGTCACTCCAGCAAGCTCCTGAAAGGTGACCAGGTCCGTGCCAACCTCCCAAGCCACGTGTGTTTGACGCCCGAAACGCGGTGTCATCCGGTCGAACACTGAGGGATGTCGAGTCCACTGGGGCCAGAACGATGACTGAAAGCATCCAAGCATATCCGGTCGCAATGCAAGCAGTACATTCAGGACTTGGGGGAGTCCCTTGTAACTGACCATTTGAGAATCTTTCCACGCATTCCAAATGCGTGGTCAGGCAAGCGATGATGTAGAACTGCAATCATGGGGCTGCTTGGTGACGATCTGGACTCAGCACTGAGGCTGGACGTCCGAGGCAGAAAACGAAGCGGCCTCACCCACCATCAGCTCATCATAGGTGAGACAGTCCATGGGTTTGGGAGGTTTCGTCTAGAACGTGGGGGGGGGCATCAAGTCGTTCGTGCAAACGTTTGCGGGGCCTAGACTTAGACAGTCCATGGTTCTGGTCCTTTTGTATCATTTTTTGTGGATTTTGTAGGCCAGAACTTGTGTCCACTGCCGAATTCCAAAAGGCTCCTGAAGATCTTCGTGAAATTCTCAGACCCGCGGGAATCTTTCAACTTGGGCAGTGTTCCCTTTAACGTAGACTCTGACTCTTGATTCATCAACCCCCCCATATAAATCAAGAGGTTTTACAATTTTGCTGCTGGTGTGACCGGAGAGTCCACACGGGCCGCAGTGGCGTTTCGACCCATCCCACCTGCGGTGGGGAGGTCGTTGGGCGGATTCAGAGCGAGTGTGATAGAAGAGGTTTTACAATCCCCACACACTCCATGTATGCCATATATGCCTACATTGACCCCCAAAACCACCCCAACTGATCGGCATATATGGCACACATGGAGTGTTTGGGCATCAACATGGTCCGGCTAGGTTCCATGCAACTTTCATCCCGTCACCGTCGGTGGGGGTTCTATGACTTCAGCTGGACGATTCGACCCCAAACAAACAAGCGCCGCAAGCGCCAACGGCTTCCCCATGGGCTCCGTTTCTCGTGGAAAGGACATGACACAGAAGACCATACCCCCCAATTTGGTTTCTCCTTTCTCACCACATTGATTTTGATCTCGTTTAAACCATTGCATGGAGAAAAGGAGAATCAGAATAAACTTAAACCATTGGATGGAGAAACGGATAGAAAAGGAGAATCAGAAGAAACTTAAACCGGATGGAGAAACGGATAGAAAAGGAGAATCAGAACAAACAACCAACATCCACCAACCCAAAGAACCATCCTTCGTTCCGGACTTCCGAGGCTTCTTGGCCCTTCAGAACCTCCTTTGTGGCTCCACCTCCGACGCCCAGCTGCGGCGCCACACGGCCGTCCGGCTCCAGCTGGCCTCCGAGCTGCGGAGGGCCGTCGGCCCGGCGGAGGCGCAGAGGCGGGTGTCGTTGGCCTCCGTTTTTTTCCGTGAGGCGGCTTAGAAGCAGGCGTTCTAGTTTCTTTTCTTTTCTTTTGGGGAGGTTAGCAGCTGGTCATTCTAGTGATTCGTAATGAATTTGTGTGACCATATATATGGTGACTGTATTTAGTGACTATATATAGGGTATCGATGTAGATGGAGATAGATGGGGATTCTATACCACCACCTGTTGGGTTTAGTGCTTTCTTGGAGCTCACTATAGCTGTCGTGTGAGAGTACCGAGCTAGGACCTGTTGAATGCATCGGCTTTAATATGGCTGCGATGGACCAGGAACAGATCACTGTGTTCTTTTCACAAGGTTTGTTGTTGGATCTTGCTTAGAAGAGTTGCTTTTGTGCTGACTGAAGGGGTTCTGCAGAGTACCGCGCAGCCTCGCAGGGGTAGATTGGAGACAATCTTGATGATGTGCTACTCGCTTTCAGGGAGGAGCTCCTGGTGGTCGCGAATATAAAATGATTTCTACAGCTGTTGCTCATTAGACCTGATTGGAGTACAGTAAGTTATTGTTCCATTCAGGGTTGGCTATACAGCTGTTGGGAGCAGAAGCACTTGGAACTTACCCTTCCCAGCTTTGGGATGCGCTGTCTTGATTCCTTTCCAGTGATCAAATGGCGTTGATCGCAGGAGAGCTGGGGAAGGCCAAAAAAGAGACGGAATTATATACTGTAGGTTAGAAACGTGTTCCTGCCCCATGACAGTGTACATGTTGTCTTTCAACAGCTTTCAGACACTTGGACCTAAACCTATTTAGGGCGAACCAGGCGAAACAAAAAAAACTTGGAAATCTGGTCTCAAGCTGTCTTCTCCTCATTTGGACTCTCCGTGTCCCCGCGTCATGAAGCCTTAGGCTTCCAAAACCTGGTGGATTGCATCGAGCTTCAGGAGCTGCAGGAGTGTTATGGAGCTGATGAGGTGCCGGTGTATCAGTGGATCCGGTGTTTTTGGTTTGTTTTCCTTTGGGTATTGGGAACGGTTCAGAGCTGGTGTTCATGCGGCTAGGGACCTTCAGGATTAATCTATTATAAATTTTGGGCTGGGCGGTGGGCTAGTCGTGGTTTCTAGGCATGTTCTCTGACTTGGATATAGTATGATATAGTGTAGTAGTTTAATATGTCGATTCGATTATAATATTGTCCGCAACCACCTAGTCAGTGCAATGGAGGTGGCACCGGTGCCATCCGGTGCCACCCGATTTAGCCGGAGCTGTGTTTGTTCAGAGGATGAACATCGCTAATCAGATAGATGAGATATGATCAAATGATACATTGAATCGATTCAATTGCATTACAGTAACTTAAGCAGGTGCTTTAAAAAAAACGACCATTTCGATAAGTGAAGCTCCCAGCCTCAAAGGCACTGAGGATATTTGGAGATATGATTTTGCTATATGTAGGTGTTGCTTTCGACGGCCCTCAGAGTGATTCTCACCTGGGCTGATTGGCCAACAAAATCACCGTTTTACTTCACCCTAGATTTAGTGGCTCCGCGTGAGACTGCCAACATCAAGATTCCGGGAACAGTTCCGGGGACATGCAAGTCAAATTTGTCTCATTTTTGCTTAACACCTGCCGAAGATAGTGAGGCACTCCAGGCTCCTCATTGGTCACCCCGCATTGGACCAGAGTGATGCACAGAAAAAGAACAGAAAAACACTACACATCCATCCAAGGTGTTGGCGTTGCTGCTTCGGGCCTTGGGTACCCAGTGGGCCTTGGAAGTGCGTGAGACCCTTGGCGGCCCAAGAGCCCAGTGATGCTCTCTCTTTGAAGGAACCCGTTTCGATGAAACAACAAAGAGCGCCGACCATGTTTCGTTGAGGTTTGGGAATTGCAATGTTAAAAAAACACACCATGCCATGTCATGCGGCTTTCGTGTGAGGCTTGGATATCCACCTGTATCATAAACTTATATACTTTGATCAGACTTACTATTTATCTCGACCTGAAGCGAAACAGTGCCCTTCTATGACACTAGTGGAACAGAGCTCTATGACTATATTGAGTTGTCCCACTACCTGTAGCAGTTGGTGAACAATGATCACTATTTTAGAGAAAGGCCTTTGCTTTCACCATCATCATCCATGGTTACTTATAGCAATAGGAAACACCCAAACTCTACGTTTATGTCTTTGTGTTTGTTTCACTGCGATCTTTGCTTTGGCCGGGAATCTCACGGACTATCGACCAAGAAAACTTTCACCAAGGCGCGCGTGTTTCTTGTTGTGCTTCCTGGCGAACCGCATGCCGAAGGTCAAAGATACCTTTCTGGAAGGACGGGACATGTCGACACGACGGGACATGTCTGTGTCGGAGGAATGGGGGAAAGGGATACTTTATATCATGGGTGCGCTTGGGCCATTTCACCTCTTCAACCTACTAGTAGGTGGAATGGACATCCATGTCACCTCGCATGCTTTCCCCCCACCCACTCTAGAAAAATTCAATCACTATTTGGACTTCGGGAAACCATTTTTTTTGCTTGTTTTTGGAGTGTCCCCAGCTCGGCTGGCGGTGCTTGGCTTTTGGCCCCCACCGAGTTTGCTGCCGGTGTTTGCTACGTCGTCGGCCTCCAGCACTGCTTGGCCTCCAACTCTCGTTGCTTAGAACTCGTTGCCCCAGGCGGAGAGGCGCTGGAGACCTTGTTGCTGGAGGCGCTGAAAGATCACCTGGCACTGGAGGAGGATCCCGAGGCTCGGTGAGTGAGCATATGTGTGTCTCAGGGGGGCACACCGGTCGAGGAAAGACATAATCTGACAACAATGGGTTAGAGGATGGCATCGCACTTGCATGCTCTAGACCACACTCCTTTCACTTGTCTACTTAGTGGGGCATTTGCACCCCGGACCAATCCTCTTTTGCTGTGCATGAATTTGATTTTTGCATCGCCATGTGGACGATGGGCTGCTGATTCTTCAGCTGAGCTTCTTGGACTTGGGTTTCTTGGTTAGGCAGCATTTTCAAACCTCGCTTACTTACTTACTTGCTTGCTTGCTTGCTTGTTTCTTTTGCAAACAGGGGAGGTTCGACTTCCATGTGATGTGTTCATCACAGTCTCAGTGCCCTCCATTCACTTACTCTCCCTCGGACAATGTCAGCCGGTCTTCAAGGGGCCTATTGTCTTCGAGACCGGATTGAATTAAAGTGACTCAAGATGCTCTGAGTACATGGATCGAAACGCAAGTGATCCAGGTGCTTTGACCGATCCACACACACATACAACAAAAAAACAAAGTATACAAATCATATAATACATATAATTAATACTATTATAATTTACGATATTAATATATTCATATAAATAAATATTGCATGTATATATATATGTATATATGTTAAGATGTATATGCATATATATGCAAGAATATTTTTTATATAGTGTGTTTTTCCTTCGTGCTGCCTTTCTTTCGACACTGAATATGTTTACTTCGTTGCATGCGATATGATATGTTCCGGATGTGGGTAATGTGCAAGTCGTGCGATTCTTTGACACACGTGTGTGTGTGTGTGTGTGTGTTTCCCAAGCATGTCCAGGCCATGTCCAGAGGGAACAGACTACTTCACATTCTTTTCTCAGCCAGTGACTTCACGTGTCCTCCATCGTGGAAACCCACCGAAGGTGGAGCTCCGGGACGAGCTGCTCTTTGAGCTTTGGCTGCCGGCGGCCTTCGTGGGGCGCCTTGAGCAGCCCTGTCACGTGAGGGCCATGGAGGCGACTGAGGGGCACAGACAGTCCCTTTGGAGGGGAGGCAGGTATTGGCAGCTTTGGACAGCAAGAATGTGGTTTTGGTGTTTTTACTGCGTATCTCTTGTTCTTTTTCACTGTGTTGACAGCAACATGTGTTTTTATTTTTTTAAACTGCGTCTCTCTTGTTTAAGTGATGCTTCTACTGAAGGTTCGAAGCTTTTGACTTATGCCAATTTTTTGTCCCCTGCCATAAATGAAAGGAATTGCGTTTGAACAATGCAACGGGGGACTTTGCTGGATGACCATATTTGTGTCCAGGCACTTCTGAGAAAAACAAACTGAGAGACGCAGCAACCATGAGAACTACACTGTGTTTGTGGTGCGCACCTCCAGCAGTTCTAATGGGGTTTTGCACTGGACATGGTGGCATGGTCAGATGCGAAGCTCAGTCATCTTCGGATCGCGGGAAGAGATGTTCTGTGCTGTCGACTATTATGTTTGCTTGCTGTGGTAATACCTTGTCGACACGTCCACCACATGACAGATGAAGGTGCAGATCCTGTGGGAGAGGCCAAGAGGCCAAGCCCAACTACAACAGGCATATGTCATTTCACGGGAAAGAAGACCAATACCTCAATACCTCAAGTTCGCTGGTTTATAATGATATATATATATATGTTGGCAGAGGTGGGTCTCACCAGACCATCCAACCCAGATGGTTTTGTTCAGCTTCTGGACTCATGGCGACTGCACTTGCAGAGGTGTGCTCCCCAGAGCTGCTCTTGGAGGCCATGCAGGCGCATCGGCGCATCGTGGAGCGCGGCCGAGCTGTGGAGCCATGGGGCGAGGGGGACCGAGACTTGGGTGGTTCGCACCGTGGATCTCCAAACAGACCTCCTTGGTGAGGATTGGTTTGATCACTACATTGCCCCTTCTAGGAACATCAAGTCCCCCCTGTTGAGACCTGATGAAACCTTCTTGGGT
Source organism: Durusdinium trenchii (assembly GCA_963970005.1). Classification (NCBI taxonomy): domain Eukaryota; class Dinophyceae; order Suessiales; family Symbiodiniaceae; genus Durusdinium; species Durusdinium trenchii. The sequence goes on along the minus strand of CAXAMN010003669.1, from coordinate 680,114 downwards.
GCCGGTTTCCTTTTTCCCAACGGGACCATTTCATAGTTTCAGTTTCAACTGACTCCCCACCGCGTGAAACCTGCGAACACGTGAGGCGTTGCCCTTGTGTGCCGCCCTTCAAGTCACCAGCTGTGGCGCTTTGCGGCGCTATGCCATGACGGCCACCGCGGCGCGTGCCGCGCACGCGGCTCCACCCGGCCGCCGGGTGGCGGCCTTGGAGCAGCGCTTGGCGCGCAGCACAGCGGCCACGATGGACGCCATGCGGAGCCATGAGAAGTGCGCGGAGGAACGGGATCAAGTCGATGGCGGGACAGAAGTGGTGCGACGAACAGATCAAGTCCATCCCATCTACAATCCGAGAAAATCCGAGACAATGAGGAACATCGGATGAATCAGGTGGTGTTCATCGGATGAATGTCACAGGAAGTTCTCCTCCCAAAACCTTGTCAGTTTCACAGGTGCAGCGTGCCTCGGTTCTGGCGCTGCATGCCTTGCTACGGCTCTCCTGCAGCCTTGAAGGGGAAGACGTCGCAGTGGAGCGCCTGGCGACGTGGCATGCACAGAGGACCGGTGTTGAGGAGATGACAGGCTCTCGAGTAAGATTTGTTGAAGAAGATTGTTCCTTCGAAGACGCCGTCCGTAGCTCTATTCAAAAGATAAACAAATATAATTATATAGCTGGGCATAGAGTATGAAAGTGGTTGTTGCCAGGATTTCCTGTATTGAACAAATACGTATACAAGGAAACAAATCAATCTTGATCACTATATTCAATGACCAGACAATCCATTCCGCACACTCCACACATCCCGCATCCACGAGAGAGAATCCAGTATGATGCAGTATTGTTTGTTACATTGGTGAAAAAAATTGTTAAGTGACTTTTGATATTGTTTGGTATTGTTTGGTTACTGTTTCTTTAGACCTGATGGGCAAAAGACTGACTTTTGGGATGTTTAAGACGACGACGACTGGCCGAGGTGAGCCTCGAAGCAGTTCCCATTCTGCTCCGTGCCTTGCAAGATTTCCCCGAGGACGCCCGGCCACCGCGTGGGACCGTACACCCACGTGACACACAATTACGTAACACACCCTGAGTTCATGAAGCAGATGGTCGGAGATGGTTGAGTTCAATATGCGAATGACCTGATGGGTTCCGAATGAAGCTTTATGAAGCTGGCCATCCGCGATGGCATGGCGTCGCGCCACCGGCCACCGGATACCTTGGTGATCGGAATCCCGGCACTTGGACACGGTCGGTGACGTGACACGTATACCGCGTGTTTGTAATATATCGTGAGGTTGTTCGATCATGAACCCCTATACACAGCTGCTCCGAAAACTCCGACTCAAGTACATATGCACATATGTATTTAGATATATACTGTATAAATATATATATATATTGCTGGTCTTTCATGGGCGAATTCTCCAATCTGCGGCTTGGTCTTTCACGGATCGACGGTCGATCCGCAGGATCCTCAATTGCAAGAACGTGGGCTGGTCACCTGGCTTTACTCAGTCAATTTGGTGTGGGAGCTTTGGGGGTAGAAGAACTTTGATGTCAATTGCTTTTCCTTCGTTCTTGATGTACAGTATGGTTGATAAATATCAGGATTTTGTCAAAAAAGAGCTCCTTTGTGATCGGGTGTCAATTGGTGATGTTTGCCACTCTATCCAATCGGGGAAGTATTAATGCATGTTCGAAATCTATTGTTTTCCATTGAATGGCTTTTTGGAGGAAGGACTGGGTCACACACACTCCTGAGCAGGGGTCTCTCAGAATTGTATGGGAAGGCGTCCATCCGTCGAACGAAGAGGGGTGCACCGCGGTCGTTTATTTTTGGTTTCTCTCAGAACATGTTGCCCATGCCAGTTTATAAGTTTGCGACGCTTGCTTTTCTTTTCCTTCCTTAAGTCTTCCGTGGCCAAAAGGCGGGCAGAGAATTGTGGTCGTCATGATGTTGCAAGAAAAGTAGAGCTGCTAAGTGCAAAACAAGCTACAATGCTGCACCTTGCACGTCAGGTGGGGCTTCAGAAGGCTTCAGCATTTCATGATTCTTCACTTCCACCCACCTTTGGGTGGAGGATGGTGGAGGCGGTTTGGTGTGTTTGTTCTCCTGGTTGAGCCGAGGACGCGCTCCGCGTGTTGGCCACCCGCCGTGCCGACGTCACCGAGCTGCTGTGCGAGCTGAAGGCTGTGCTCCCAGCGCCTTGGAGCGAGCAACGCACCATCAACGACCCGGGTGGGGAGGACGGAGGGGAGGGAAGTGTGCAGTTTTCCTCTTGAAGTCTTCCAAAGATGGTTTCCATCTTTGGTGAGTGTGCAGATCATGGGGAGACATCAATTGGTATATTTTTTGGTACCCCCGGTGCATTCCAGAAGCATGGAGTACACTTTGTATGTGGCAATGTCACGGGTACACCAGCAAAATCGATAGTAGGTTCCTTCGCACCGGCAACATGGCCAATGGAGTGTCATGCATCAACAGCATCAACTTTTTTGCCATTGGAAATCCAAATACCTGGTGTTTTGAGTAATTATCAGAAGAAACCGGGTTATTGTGGCATGGCCTAGTCTTTGTGTTGTAGCCACCTGATTGCAGCCACCTGGTCTTGTAGCATGGCCACCCTGGTTGTGCAATACCTGGTCTTTGTGGTTGCTCAGATTTTGCATGAAATTGGAGGAAGCCTGCTGGTAAAGACAGTCACGCTGAGGTGGTTGAAGCCATGAACCTGAACATCTTCAAGCCGAAGATTCAGGAGCGGAAGTTTCAGTTCGCGCAGATGGGTTTGTTTCAAAAGGATTACAGACTGATCACTCCAGAAAGATGCTGCTTTATATTATAATAGCAAGGGGAATCCACAAAATCCATGGAAGGCTCACCGATTTTCCCGACTTTGGTGGAGAGCCTTCCATGGACTGCCTTTTTCGATGTTCCGCCTTTTTTTTAACGCCGCGACGAGGAGTACGGCCTCTCAATTCTTGCAGAGATTGCTTGGCAAGGCTGGGGGTTCAGAATGGTTGATAGGGATGGGCTGAGGGACGAACCGGGTATTGTGGGACTCCAGGCCATAGGTGCGAAAGATTCACCACATTTGTTGAAGCCACACATTGGAAATCATCCCAGGTTCTGGGGGGTCATCCACGGTTTTCCAGCAAGCCTCACATCCTTGATCAAAGTTGAAGACTGTTGTTTGGAAGCATCCAGAATCCAGATCAACACCCGGAGAAGGCAAACAAAGATGGGCATGTATGGTTTGCCAAGCCCATTTGATGCTGAGTTTTCGGATCCAGAAGCTTGTTGGTTTAGTCAAGTTTAGTCAGTCTTTGTGTGAACGTTTGCAGTCTCATGAATTCATCCACCAGCAGGTGGTTGACAACAAAAAAGCGAAGCGTTCCGCCCCTTCGATGTTCAGGAGGCCGTGAGCAGCAGATGGAGGCTTTGAAGAACCTGGGAGTGGAGGCCGTGGTCCGTGCGTTGAAAGCCTTTCCCCAAAGCTACTTGGTCGAATATGTCGGAGTTTCTCACATTTTCGTGGGCAGAGGCAGATGCAGCTGGCACAAGGTGTCACTGAGTAGGTGGACAGAAAGAAAAGGACTCAAAAGGAGGCCGCAGGGCAAGAAGTCTAAAACCTTGACATCCTGATCTATGGTATAATTGTATGAATAAATTTATATATACATATTATTTATATATTTTTTGAGGTGGGTGTGCATCATTTTTTTGCATGAAAAACATCTCCCAGGAGCACCCGTTCTGTTTTTTTTTGGGGGGGGTGTCCCGGCCTTTCCCCATTCCTTCTGGTAGGGGCACTATATTGCAGAACGACCAGGGTCACCACTGCTTGCACTTTGGGATAGTTATATACCAAAGGCACGCATTTCTCGGCATGTGTGCTCATGTTTTGCATTTGTTTGCATTCTAAACAGCGAAGTTTCTGAATGATCTGACTGTTGAGTGAGGTGGGGAAGTGCAGACCAGCGGCCTGGCTGCTGTTCAAGCTATGACCTCTGAGAATGAGGACCACAGATGGACAACCCCGCAGAACGCAGGAAGTGAAATCAGGATTGTGCCCTCAGGGCCTTGAACTCATATCGTGGGCGATGCGCCCTGAATCGGCTCACCAGCCTCACCAAGCTGCTTGGGGCTCATGCACGTCCATATCCATTGCACGAAAACATGTTCAAGGTAGGTGGTGCGGACCAGGCTGTAGGAAAACCTGTTGGAACCGGCGTTGTCATCCTAGCAACCTTTGGCAAAAAAGGCTATCGCTGTCCCTTTTGCCAGCATATATGGGTTTATTTGTCTAACAGCTTTTTTGCAGGACCTTTCGCATGCAATAGAGGTTCAAACCCGTAACCATTTGCTTATTCCTTTTGCAGCTGTGATTTTAGTTTGTTTTCACAACTGCTTTCCTGAAGCCTTTTCGGGAGTTATATATATACTGTATATATATATATGTATTGAGTTTTGCCTTGCTCTTTTGCAGCAGCTGCCCATCTAACCAAAGCGGTTTGGAAACTATTGGAAACTTAATCAAAACGCACGCGAGTAGTTTAACCAGCTGCTGTGGATATCGTCGCCACTGTTGTTGGTTGGTTGGCTAGCTGGTTTGTTTACTTGTTTACTCGGTCCGTTGCTTTTGATCACGGCACTAGTATTATAATGGTGCAAACAATGATGCCGATGCTTCTAGTTAAGAATGTATGAAGAGGAATCAATCATTAATCATTATGAAACATTTGCCTCCAGGTCCAGGCAAATAGCGGGCCCCCCAAAAGACCCCTCCATCCAAACCAGGAGTGCCGCGTCCAATTCTTTGCCCTCTCAGAGATCTTGGAGTTGGTGCTGGAGGCCGAAAACGAAAACACCAACAGCTGTGGCGAAAGCCACCCGCGATGTTCAGACCATGTGTTCGGACCGAGCTGTTCGCTGGACCAGGCGATGGGGAATTTTCCTTTGTGTGAGGGGGTGCAAGCGTCCGGATGCCGAGTTTGCCCGGGCAGAGAGAGAGAAAGAGAGGCGGACAGGAAGCATATGGAAGTATGGAAAATTGAGAGGGCATGCAACTTGCACTGGGACCAATCTATTTGTACCTATTTGGTATGTCCTTCATGTTTCTCATGTTTTTCCTCATTCTCCATCCCAAGGAGGGCCTGAAATACGGAGGCAAACCTCCGGGGGTGCTTTGCTTCGCTTTCACCCAAGGTTCGGCTGCGCCGCGCTGATCTCCTTGGTTCATACCAAGCCGGAGCGTGTGGGCGCGCTGGCGGATTTGAATTGCCCCCTGGCGGAATTCCGTGCCGCTGGTGAAAGTGGACGCTCCTCAAAGTGATGCATGTTGGATCAAAAAAGTTTGTTTGAAGAAGTGCTGCTTGAGAATGAACATATTCCCAGCCGCTGGCTCAAGACTTGAGATTCGTTCGAAGGGGTTGGATACCACCTGCTAGCAGTAACCCAGAAAAGCCGGAAAGAATCTGTGTGTCACCCGTGAACGGCCTGAACATACAAAACCAAACCAGTTGCGGTGTATGAAACGTCCAGCTGTCCAAGATCTGAGGTACTTCGATGGTCGAAAGTGCCATGGTGGGACATCCCAAGTCAAAACGAGTGCTGGAATTAGCAGATCATTTGATGACGGTTCTGAGGAAGGGCGGAGGAAGATGAGGATCGGCCTGGGAGGTTTGGGCCGTTGTTTGGGCCTTAATTTAGATGCGCAGCATGAAACATGCGGTCGACCTGATGTCTCGAAATCGTTGGTAACTCACCGATTCAAGACGATCGAACTGGAAGGCTTCCAGACTTCAATGTGGCCATCCCTTTGGTACCTCCCCTCTTGCCCAACGTACCTCCCTCTTGCGCTGGACAAAAGCGGCGGCCAAGACGGCCTCCTTACAGCGCCACGAACGCGTGGTGATCGAAAAAGAACGCAGGACTGGGACCGGACCTGGCTGAAACCATGGAGCCCGTACCGAAGCACTCTAGGGCTGGTGGGCGAAAGATGGGCTGCTTCACACCATGGACGTTTCACCTTTTCACCTTAATGTTTTTGATGCAAAGCACTTGGTGAAGCAGCTGTGTCATGCTTGACCAGTTGTTCTGTATTCCTGACTTGGCAACTCACTCCACACGCATCGTTGAGTATGTTTTAAGCTCCTGCATTGCTTGTGTGGCATTGTTGGGGTGCATTGGGACAAGAGAGTGGGAACCAATCCACTGGGTTCAGCAGCACTGCGGAAACCAATCGCTTGAACCATCCGTTTGCGAACTGGAGTCGACACGAACAGGATAACTGGCCAGAACACATCGGAACAGATGCAAGACGGCATGATGAAGCGCCTCTTGGACCCATTTTCTTTCCAAAGACCACCTGTCGGAAGGCCGCTTGCTTGGAGTAAGCAAGCTCCACGTTTATTGCAGGAATTCCGTGTTCTTCAACTCAACTATAATGTAGACTCTTGATTAATAACCCCCCCAGTATGAAGAGGATTTCCAATTCAATTGAGGGGGGTTATTAATCAAGAGTCTATACATTATATAACAAATCCCGAACCCCACGAGTCTCAATGCTCACATCCAAGTTGTTTGGGTTGAGACCTGCCGATTTGACAACTGTACTTCAACGCTGGCGGCTCCATGCAATCATTACGAGGGTGCTACCATCCTTTCCTTTGCATGCCGCACATAGAAGATGATAGAAGTGACCGTGTCAAGGAGGATTGTTTTGTTTGATCTATAGGAACTTCTTAACGATCATCAGCATACTAAGATCTCAACATCCTGAATGAATCAGCCACATGGACAAAAAATCCAGTGCCAGGGGCCCCCACACACTCACTCACCAGCCATGATCCCCCGAAATGGCCACAGGCCACCCCGACGGGCCGCCAGGTCCTCCCGTCGGGAAGTTCCGTAAGGACCGCGACCGTTCGCCCTGGGGGTCGGGGCGACGGCGGTGAGTGCGGTGAGTGCGTGGCTGGGAGTCCACGGTCGAGTCCAGTCCGAAGGGTCGAGTCCAAGGCCGTCAGCTGTTTGACAGACAGAACACTCAGGCGAAGTAGGAAGTAGGAAGTGTGCAAGTCACGTTAGCAGTTCCCAAAACCACCAAGCACGGTACACGGCGCAAACAAGATCACGTTCTAATTTTGTGGGAGTTCGGAGTATCAGTTCTAGTTCTGTAGAGTCACTGGGCAAGATTTGAACATATTTGAGGGCGTTGTACAGTTGCCTCTTATGTATCCTCATGTGTTCTATGGTTGCTCGTTCTTCCGCATGTGCATCCGTGAGAGCAGGAACACTGGTCCCTTGGGTGCCCTGCGACTCGTAGGTTTAGCAGATGTTCAGCAGATGCATGGCACAACCTGCATGATGGGATGACGCACCTGCATGATGGTCGCTTTCTTTGTGAGGTGGGTTCAGTTCACCTCACTGACCCACTGTGCCAACACACCAGGCCAAGCCGAGCCAAGCCACCGTGCTGAGTGAGCGGTCGACCGTCGACCGTGCGGTACCGTGGGTCCGCCGGCACATGGCGGAGCTGACCCGGCTGCCGGAGGATGCTCCTCGGAGCGCATCGAAAGGTGTTCGAAACGAGTGTCCAATCTATAATGTCGACATATTAGCAATTAAGCATCCCCAGAATAAAAAGCCAAGCTAATCCCAGAACATTATTACAATCACACCCCTACATAAAGCTAAATGGCTTTGCCACTGGACCTAGATATTCCAAATCTAGCCGTTAAAAACACGTCTTGAAAAAGGCTCCTGCCTCCAAAGAAAGCAAGCAACACTCAGCATAGCAAGGAGATTCCCTGCAATTCCTTTCTTTTAGTCTATAGTAAGGCCAGTACTACCAACACTAAAACAGTTGTTAAGACTATTTGAGGTCAAAGGTGCACATTAGGTGATTTCTATTCTATTATTTGCCTAACAACTGATCACTATGTATAGATCTAGAGCATGAAGGACACATTTAAGGTACTAATTTAACTTAATTGCTGTGCAACTACCATATGGTCATTTTTTCTGCACCCTTGAAGCTTCCACTTGAATCAAGATGGGCTGAACTGCGATCACTTCTACATCGGGGATGACCGGTTGTGATGAATCTTCAAGCCAGAAGCCACTGGCGAAGACGGATGCATCCCGAGAGAGCCGGGGCTGTCTTCGAAGAGAGGCGGTTCCACCTGCGAATGCAGCGCCGTGCGAACTGGCGTTCATGTGCGGAAGAAGGAAGGACTGGTTGGTGCGTTCATTGATTCATCGGTTCTCTATTTACAATGTGTTTTGTCCACAATCCTTGGACACGTGAGGTGTGCCACATGGGTGGAAGAGGTGTGCCCATACTAGCACTAGCACCTCAAACATCATAAGCCTAATCATCTTTGTCCGATCCCATCCACCAGTCGAAATGCCCCATCACAGACCGGGGCCCGCTTTGCAGATGGCTGGGCCCGTCGTGCGGGCCCCGGGAAGTCGGCACGGAAAACGGCACGGAAAAAACGATCTTCCAACGGGGGCATGTTCCACTTGCATTATTCTTTCACGGAAGGTACCGTATCTTCCGGGGATCGCAGTAGTTACAGATGGAGTGGCCAACCCTTCTGAAAGAGAGAGGCTCTTGCGAACGGGGAGACTGCTTCGCCCAAAGATTGTCCATGCTGGGGCTCCAAGATGAACAGAATTAATTATCATGGTTAAGCACATTGTAACATATTGTAACCATTATAATGCCTTCCAATTGAGCACATCAAAGTACCTCATGTTTCACTTTTCGCGTGCGCGATAAGAACTTCACGGATGGCGAGGCTTTGGAAGTGGCATGAAGTGGCTAAGTGGTCTCCAAAGCTTGCCTTGGCTTTTCTATGAAGACTAAACATGGATTGGCTTTGTCAGGTTTACGCCGACCTCGAAGGATTTCCCAAGCAGCTAGGGCCGCTAGGGTTTGGCACGAATCCTTCTGCATTTTCCCCTTCAATGCCTTGTGTATCATTCTTGCACTTCTACTAGTAACAAGAAGCTACTAGGGGCTCCTGGCCTTACTACTAGGAGCAAGGACGCTACTAGGGGCTCCTGGCATCGCTACTAGGAGCATTCCTACTACTAGTAACAAGAAGCTACTAGGGGTTGCTGGTTAGCCTGAGCCTTTCATCACCAGTGACTTGACACGACCACCCCTTCCGAATTATATTGTTTGCCTAGGTTTGGGTGGTGCTATACTTACATCCTGTCCCGTTTCACCCTCATGTCCTACATGTTCTTACCTCGAAAATTCCTGCATATCCCCTGAAGCTTCGCCTTTACAAGATGCGCAAAGACGCTCCAAAGCCTCAGCCGGCGGGAGACCCGAAGGAGTGTTGGATGTGGTCGTCCCTCCGAAAGGAGCATTGGTGTCGCTTCCCAGACGGCGGGTTTTCGCGGTCCGCAGCGGATCAAAAAGCACCAAATCTTGCAATCTCAGCAGCTCACCCACCAAAGCAAACAAAAGTAAGAGGGCGGTGCGTTTGGGACCCTCATCAAAAAACAGTTGAACACATCGAAGAGCGCTTCAACAAAGATTGGTGAAACAGCGAGAGCATCTCAGGGCAACTTGGGCACCTGGTAAACACAAAGCATCGCAAAGCTATACAAACCTCAATGCATATAGTCATATAATGTCATATATAGTATCATATAGTCACAGAGGATTACTCCATTGGCTTGGAGAATTGGAGATCAAGAGCTTTGTTTACAACACCTTCTATGTTGATTTGAGCGGTCAAGGCTCTCAGTCAAGGAGTCGCTGGTCAATGACAACTGCGTTTTGTTTTCCTGCTTCGATTGGTATCAGAGGGCCCAGACTTTCGTGGGGAAAAGATGGGAACAGAAACAAGACATTCAGCGAACGTGGAAGTCAATTCCAAGAGAGGTTACAGTAATTCATAAGTGACCTTATCATTAGGACCCTGCTGGGGTACCCAACTGGTATAGTCGAACTAGGGTTCTTCAACCTCCAGCTGCCAGCAGCCGGATGCTGCAGGTGTTGGTAACGGTTGAGACCTTGACCCAGCACCTTTGGTGTGTTGAGACCGACTTTTTTTCGGGCCCAATATCTGGACTGTTTTCAATGTCCATTCTGTTTGTCGAAGAAATGCACAAGCATTTGAGTTGTAAAGCGGTACCTGAGAAGGATACCCCAACCACTACCCCGGCAATAATTCACACTGAAACAGGGAAGCTTCTTGGACATGTGTCCATGCAGAAGTCAGCAAAGATGCATTTGTATCGATTTGCATGTTGATGTTCAGTACACTTTTTTTCACTGAGATCATGGGATTCTGTTAACAGCACTTGACCAGATGAGTGCACAAACCTTGCAAACGACACGGTATCCATGTGCAGATTGCAGCAAAGCAAGTTTCAGATGTCCTAAGCCTAACCTTCAATGTGCACATATGAAGCAAATAACTTAGCAAACTGCATCAAACAACTCATGTGTCGTGAGTGGTTTGACCCACATCCAATAGCATCCATTTGCTTTGCTCAACGGAGCGCAGGGCATTCCCCACACCGTTGGATCGGAGAAAAAAATGGCCGTGGACCTGGTGACCAACAAACAGCCGGCAATGAATGGAACAGGGTCCAACAACCGACCATGGTATTGTTGTTATTGCCCATTGTCCAGTGCCCATATTGTCCAGTTATTATTGTTTGTGTGTCCATGCGGTGAACAAATGCTATAGCTGGTGCTCTTGAGTGCTTGGTGCTTGGTGCTCCCACAATTACAAAGCGAAGACACCGAACACTCAGTTCTTCTCTCACATCTCAGGAAGGCAGCACCGTACTTCGGAGCACCTCAACGATGTGAGACACATGAGATGAATCCCATGACGGAGAAAAAATCCCTGGCTCGCTAGCGGCCCTCCCCCAAAAAACTTACGTAGTACACTTGCACTTACTGACACCCTAGCCCTAAAACGTACGGGTTTTTGTGAGTTCATGCTGCAATGCGGTTTCCCTTATTCTCTCATGTCAAGGAGTGCAAGCACTCCCCAGAGCAGCATGTGTTGCTTCCGTTGGTCACTTGGGTGACACGTTCACAATGTTCACAGATAGGGAACGTGATGTCATGCATAGTCTCGTACATTCCTACTGACCCAGTCAGCAGATAGCCTTTGACCGAAACCTTTCCTCGGGGAAGCCAGGAAACCCAAACAATTTAGGCAGAACAGGTGGAAAAACGGTCTTTGGAACATTTTAAGGCCAAGGTGAGGCTCCAAGACTTGTGAAACCGACCGACCGCTCCCCGTGCCGTGGGATCAAGGTACTGTACTTCTCCCTTTGGGTCCAGCGCTTCATACCATAATTACCTTGTGTTTCATGGGTGGCGAGTTGGTCCTGGACCCTTTGGGCTTCATACCTGTCATACCGTACCCATTCTTCAAAGACAACGAGTTGTTTCGGCAGCGTTGTGCAAAACGCCACACTGCAAAATGGAAAAGAGACCGTCAGGAATTCAACCGGCTGGTTCTTCAAAGCGGCCTTTTGATATCCTCGTAGACCCTTTGCATCCTGGCCATTCTTTGTCGGGTGCCTGGGGCAAGTTTAGCACTGTTTATTTACTTGGTTTTGGCTGAACAAAAGCTTTACTTCAAAGCCCTCCACTCTTGCCAAGCCTGTTCTGTAAAACAATGGCTGTGGGGCTTTTGGACACTGGACATTTCAAAGTGTCTAGCACATCTATCTATATTTAGCTGGGTTCCGCTTTGGCAGCGGCACGTCCGGCTGCGCGTCCGGCAGCTGCTAGGCGGGAACATCGAATGGAGGTCGACCCGGAATCGAACACTGAAAACTCAGCCAACAGGAATTTGACCGTGCATGTCGCATGATGTCGTTATACATTATTGATATGATGCGGCATGGATCCCATCGGCTTGATCACGCGCGGACACACAGCGCTCTTGATAGCAGGTGGTGGAGCAAGATGCGCCTCTTGGACAGCCGAGGATCACGCGGATCGGACTTCTTATAGCAGAGATTTCAGCGCCAGATGAGTCCAGGATTCCTGAGACCCCAGAGAAGGCTGTCGCAGGCATATGTCACCGATTTGCTGGTTATGTCACCGGTTTTGCTATGAGATAGCTTTAGCGGCTGGAGTTATATAAGCTGATTTCAGTTTTATTCGCTTTGTAACCTCTTGCGGTTTTACCAGATTCAGATCTGCCTTTGATGAGAAGGTGATCAACTTTGTCTCCATATAGACAAGTGGACCCATGAAGGCTCAAGCAGGGACCTCGGCAAGCTTCTCTCCAGAAACCGGTGTGACCCATGACCCCAAAAAGAAGCTCATCCATTTTAGCAGTGCAGTGGAGCCGAGCCCCTCAAAAGATGTCTTCCCCACTGCGCAGCGAAGAACCCACAGCAGTGTGCTTTTCTCCTGTGTGGCTTGTCATCCTCTCAGGTAAAACCTTGCATTGGCTCTCCATCGCTGTGGCGACGGCGGATCTCAAGGAGCACGGGAGCACACGGCAGGGGCATGCAGGGTCGCGACTGACCGATGAGCACGGCAGGGCTTGGATGCCACCTTCAAGCGGAATGTGCTGGACTCCGTAGGAAAGATTCATGCGGAACAGAGCAGAATCCCAGACATGAGGATCTTGTCCTAGACCTTTGATGAGTTTTCTTTTGAAAACTGACTAGAAAACCATCGTTAATCTTTCATTCTGCCATTCTCAGGGTCCATCTTCGTTTTCGGGAGTGTGCCAAGTTCTGACCGTTTGAGTTGTAAAGATCAGGGGATGTTGCGAGTTGGGCTGGCCATTGGTCCACCCACCGCGAATCTTTGCAACTTTGCATGCCCCGAATATGTGCATTCTTTCGGGTGCAACTCAAGCACTGGAACGCGTTTCTGAGTACCCATCGATGAAGATCCAGTAAACCACCGTACAAAATTGATTGCAAGATTCATCCGGAGGGCCAGAGTGTGAGATGACACCGCTTTCTATGCTTGGAACGGGCTTGGTGTTTCAGGCGAATAATAGGATCAAACAGGACTGCCGCCCTGTGGTTCTTGGTGAGAAGCCGAGAAGGAAGCTTGCCCACAGTGGAATCAAGCAAACACGAAGGAAAACCCCATAGAACTGGTGTCGATGTTGTTTGCTTCTAATTCTAGGATCCTTCCTCGCCTTTGCCCACACCAGCTGCGGCGCTGAAGCTTAAAAAGCCTCCTCTCCACTGCGGTGTGGGCACCAATACCTTCACTGACTGTCCTCAGTGCTTAGCACCTTGGCACACAAAGAGCCCAGGCCTGCCATAGTGTTTGGCTTTGCTATTCAAACACATGATGATGCGTATGCTAGGATGCACCAATCTATCAGACTTGTTCGTTGTTGACTCATTGTTGACTATGACTATTCACGCTATTCACATCATGTACCCCCAAAAACATGTCCCTAAGACTCCACCCACATCCTGAAAGGTGTTTAGAACCCCACTGGCACACACCCCAACCACCTTCTCAGGATGTGATTGGAGTCTCAGGGTCTTGTTCACTATGCAAACCTCGGACTGGGCGCGTCGTGAAGGGCTGCCCGAGCCAGCCGTGCCCAGACACGGAGCGGGTGGATCCCAGAACCTGCCCCATGAGGTTGGCGTGCTTTGTTGGTGAGTTGGTTGGTGGACTTGGCTAATTCCACCAATGCTGCGAGGTCCCACTCGCTGTCCCCCTTGCCTTTTGCATAGACCGTATGACGCTAGACGGCTACACGATGCAAGGTGGACTGATGGAGCGACAATACCATGCACAACGTTCGGTTGAGAGACGCTGTGCTTTTGATCCAAGCCAAAGGGTAGAACATAGGTTTAAGCGTTAACTTCCACCCCTTTGTGACAGAAAACGATTGTTGTTTGCGGCCCGTTCGCGAGACCTTGGTGTTGGATGGTTGTGTCGACGATTTGTTCTTCGGGGTTTCGGCCAGATGACCGGGAGGATCAATGGGCACTGACGTCTTTTAGGGCTTTTGACGTGCTGACCCCATCATGAAAGCCACAGACATGGCGACATCGGTTTGCTCGCGCCCGATGAAACAGATCTCAATGGCCTAGGAAAGCGCCATGAACTCTGGTGCCATCGACTTTTGGTGGAACTGGGACTATGTTCCTTGGCAGGCTGCGCATTGTTTTCTTCGCACAGCTTGATAATCAGGTCAAGACTCAGCTACAGACTCAGACTGTTGTCTTATAGGAAACGTTTAAGGAACTCATTTCCATCCTGATTTTTGTGTCCTGGATCCTTTGGGATGTCACATGTCGTCACATGTCGTCACATGTCGCCACATGTGGCCGTGGAACAAATAAACCTATCGTGCAGGATGAACCCATCGTGCAGGAGGTCACTGTACCTTGCCTGTACCCCTGCTGCGACGTTCGGACGGTCGACCGTGCCCTACGCTTGGCCTCACGACGTTCACTCCCAAGGTGCCCAAGGTGGATATGAGCCACTTGCCCACCGAGGCCACCGGTCGAGGGGTCGACCCGTTTGACATGAAGAAGCGGATGGAAGCGGTGCGTACCGTGACTTCCTTCTGATCCCAAATACGGATCCTTTTTGGTGTCAAATGTGTGTTACTTGCTTGTTCCGACCAGGATAGTGGGGTTGTTCTCTTTCTCTCGTCTATCGTGTAACCAGGATGGCTCCCCTGTGGTCGATCGTTTCGCCAAAATCCCGGCGGCGCCCGTTCGTTCGTCTTGCCCGCAGGTCATATCAAAAGCTCGAAAGAGTTTCACACCAATGATTTGGGGCACTAAGCTTCCCAAGAACTTCAGTGCCTGGGCAGTGACATTCTTTTCTCTCGCGAGGTGGCGGTAACGGCCACGAGCTGGGGGGCCCTTCACGAGGTGCGCCACTGGAGGTGAGTTGAAGGTGAAGGTGATCGAATTGAGCAAGTGCAAAGTGAGCAACTAGTAACTATAGATCATACTAGATCTATAGATTGTATATGATCGTGTGCCGTTCTAGATGTTGTCCTTGAGTTCCAGGCATGATTGGTCATTGGTCCATGTTATACTGTGAGGCAATGGTCTTGGTTGCAAAGATGAGGCTCCACTTGAGTCGCGCCTGTTCACAATAGTTCAGTGACGCTGCAGCTTCCCGGTCCATGCTGCACTAGTTGCAAAGTGTTCAGTTCAGGCTCCAGCACGGCTGGAAGTCAATCAAACTGGGCCGTGCCAGGAAATTGATGCAGGTAGATCGACATGACTCAGGTTGAACCGCAGGCTAGTTGGATTAGATGGGGCCCCAAAGAAGCCGACTCCTCACCTTGGTTCAATTGCCCGGCAACTTTTTTTTGGTGTACATGCGACACAGCAGCGCCTGCCTTCACCAAGGCTTCTTCAGCTTAGGCAGCGAGTATTTGATGGGCTGCCTGGTTTTCATTGGACAGGTTGCGACGACTATGTTAGTAAAGGCCTTTGAGCACTTACAATAGACCTTACCGTAATTGAGATAATATAGATAATATAGAGGCCATTTTTCAAACCAATGCCTCCGTGGAGCGTTTGAGATAGCAAAACAGTAGTGATTCCGTGGTGAAGACGAAACATCCGGTCACGTCCCTGCGATCCCTGCGGTCGCTGACGCCCGACCTTCCCGGACCTCGGTGGTGACGGGCACCCCGCAGTTCGGTGGAAGCGAAACGCGAGTCGTCGCGTGCAGTCCCTGACGACTGCGAGTTCGTGAGGCTTTAACGAGCCAGACCAGACCCTTGGCTGCAGGTAGAGCAAGGCTTGGAGGCCCGAAATAGACACAGCGGATTCTGATCAACAACGTGTGCGATGCCTCTTGAAGAGGATTCGCTTCTTTATCCTGGGATCACCGCAGTGGTAAAGGCAAGAAACCATCATAAAACAAGAGGATTCTTTTCCGAAATGTCGGCATGTGCTGAGTTCAATTGGTGTGTTTTGTGCACATGTATATATACACATATGTTCAAGGTATCAATTCTTCAGAAGCCTTCAAGTGTTTCTGGTGAAGTCAAGAAATTACTATCTATATAGAACGTGGGATGTGAGCCAATGGGAGCCAACTGAATCGACGCCTATCGAACTCAGAGGAGCACCGGCCGGAGACAACGTCCAGGTATGGCCCAGCCTGTGCAGGGGAGCTGACGCGTGGCAGTTTCGGCTGTGGAGAGGAGGAGTACCGACCAGCAACTAGCCACTTGGATGGAGAGTCGACTCGAATGCAGACGGCCAGACTGTTGATGAATAAAGCTCGATCATGGATTATGATGGAGTTTGGTAGGGGTGGGCGGCTATTTATTTAGCATTAAATCAATCAACTGTCTCAATGACGGTGGGTCGTGCTACAAAAATCGAATGAGGCTGTGCTGGCCCCACCCTAATGTTTTGCTCAGACAAGATGGTTGGGATTTGCAATTATTTACTTCAAAGTCGCTGTCAAGGATAGCAGGGCTTGCAGCAATGGTGATAGCAAAAAGAAGTACGGTACTTGCGTAGGATCGAGATAGATCAGGTGGCCTTTCCCATAGCGTCTAATACGAGGCTTCCTTTGCCAGCTTTCCCTTCCTATTGAATAGTATTGAATGCATGTGGCTGGACGATCACATTTGCCACCTCAATGGCCCAGAGCATGTCTTTATACGGCCTCCAACAACAAGAATACCGCCCTTCCAAGCATAGTTCCAAGCATTTGACGGATCTGCAAAACCGATATACATGTTGGCATGAAACACCACCGTTCAAAACAATGAAACACCACCACATAGGTTGCAAGAACAGGATTTTATCATGTTTCATCACATTGATCCGGCTCCCTTTGGTATCCTTTGGTCACACCACTTTTCTTCAGCTGTTGAGGTGCGGGCTTCGCTGCTCTCTTCGACCCCGCCAAGGCTGCTAAGGTGGGTGAAGATAGTGAAGACGTTGAATCTGAACACAGATGCGAGATACTGGGTGTGTATTGTGATAGTAGTAGGGAGACCCTCAACCAATGGTTTTTGGATGGTTTTGGTCTATTTCCTTCTTCCAGGATGTCTTTGGAAGGTCTCCCTATTTAAGTACGCACCCAGATCAGCCCTCGATCCTTATCCTTTCGTGCGGGGCATGTGATTCGAGATGTTTTTTCGTAAGCTGAGATAGACAGAAAATGGCCAATGTCTTTCAACCCCTGGCCCCTAGCATGGAAGATATTAGTAGGATCACGCCTGTACACCAAAGCAACGGTTCGGACGCCCACAGGAGGGAGTTCTCCTCCTCTCGAGTCTGAAATAGCTGGTGCGGTGGTTAACCGGACCACGGGCACTTCGTTCAGGCTTGAGGTGTCCTTTTGCTGTTGAGGCTTGAGGGATGTTCGGGGTCAAAATAACACACCGAAACCAAGTGTTGTTTTAGTCCCTTTAGTCAACCGGACGCTTGCAGAGACGCAGGTTTTGACAGCTCGACAACAGCAGTTTATGTGGATGTGAACCAATCTCGACAACATCAGCTCAAAAGCTAAAGGAATCTCCATTAGATCTTCGGGCTCATTGTGGGAACGGGGTCCTCCACTTAACTTCGCCCTCCTGTGTTGTGCGGTGTAGGTGTTTTGTTCAATCTTCTTCATGTATTAGTTGCCCAGTTTAAGGCTGGAAGCCTGTTCAAACAGGTAGCTAAAGCCAGTCCGGACCTCCGACTATCCGGCTTTTGCCTCATATGGAGACCAGGAGTGGCAGAAGTTGGTGAACCTTCTTGCTGAGGCCCAAGCACGTCGCGCCTGATGGACAGCAGAAGTTGGGTGCTTGCAGTCTTTGGAGGGTCAACCTTTTGTGGGTCAGAAGGGTTGCTATGGGACAGGTTGAAAAGATGCTGAAGACGAAGGATACTAATTCCGAGTACCTATACTAGAACACACTACTGTATATAAACTCCAATTAACCAAAAAAGAACATGTCGGACACCCCTAAATGCAGTTTGCCTTTAAGTCTTCATTGCAGCATATTACAGCCAGCCCTTTGCTATTTGATGCCAAAGTGCCTCCCAAGGTAGTGACTTGGGGAGCTGTTTCTAAGAACTGCAGCAGCGAAGCTTAGGGGCCGACCTAGCCATCGCTAAAGAGTTTGGAGCAGCTTTCGGAGCAGGGAGCAGGTTCCGGAGACAAGTTCAGGAGCAGTTTCGCGAGCAAGTTTTAGAGCAGTTTGCGAAGCAGGAGTGCGAACAAGGTCGTGGCGAAGATTCAGCAGCAAGTTCCTGGGCAGGTTCCAGAGCTCCTCAGGCTGTCGTGCTGACATGTCGTCATGCTGGTGCACTGACACAGGTCACGCTAACGTGCTGACCTTGTCACGTTGGAATGCTGACGTCGGATCATGCTGTCGTGTTGACTGGCTGGAGGGAGGAACCGGAGAAGTTCATGCTTGCTGCAGCGCTGTCATGGTAATGTTTGCGCATATGTGGGCACATATCGCCATGTGGTGATGCTTGCATGGCGCATTGAAAAGAGCCGCATGTTTCACAGCGGCATTGTTTGACAATGTAGCACGGACGGGGCCTATTAGTTTGTTTGCCATGTTGCCGAAGACGCCGACGCAAATTAATGCCCAGCTTTTCTCAAATACATCGGCACCCACCCACCGATCGATCACCACCGATTCGTGCCAGCACCACGCCGATGGCACGGAGCCACGCGAACACGTGCACCGAGGCCTCGCCAAAGCGCATGGCACAGCGACATCACTAGTTGTTACCGTTAATGCGTTGCGCTAGGCTGATGGAAACACACTGCGAGCAAAGAAAACCAAAGAAGCGCAACAATATTTTGGAAACGGAAAGAAGCGAAAGACCCTTCAGGTTTTTCAATGAGTTTGATGATGGGCTATTTTGGGCGATATTTTTAGTATATATATTTTTTCCCAATCGTCCTAGGCAGTTTTTCAATGTTCTTCGGTCCCCTATTTTACGGACCACTTACACCAACTAAAGGGCCGGAAATTTTGATTAAAGGGGCGGGCCCCTGTGCTTTCAATGGGTGGAAGGGGTTTCCGTGTCTTGCTTGCATATATATATATATATATAATTTTTTGCAGCAGCATTAAACGTGAGAAGATATGTTTCTACCCAATTACAGTAATATATGTTCTCAGTGGCTTAGGAAAGGCAGGCGATTGCTTAAGCTGTTTGATGCACGGTTAGTTGGGTTGTGCATGTTATGGGTTCCACGTGAACCCCCGGGATCCCCCGGGTATGTCTATAAAAATCTATATAATTGCATGAGTAGTAACTGGCACAGCGCGCCAACTTTTGCAAGTTAAAACAGTGCGCGTTTCAATGTTAGGCCCTGTTATCCACAAGCAGGACAAGTAGGATCCTGTTAGGTATTGAGCCTCCTTTCTTTTGGAGTTTCATTTGGTGCACAGGTTTGGGACCTAACCCAACTGGTAGATGCTGATCTAACCCCTCCATGGCGCCTCCCTTCGCAGGTCCCACGAGAACCAGGCTGCGACGGGGACGGGGTGCGGCGTGGGGTGAGCCGTCGATCCCGGAGGTCAGCGTTCAGCGACCCGCCACAACGGTGGCTCATTGGTCGATCTGCAGAGCATTGGATGGTCATTCCACCGCAATGTCATGTTGGCACAGCAATTCCAAGTCCATGTTGGCCTAGAGTGACCCGACGACCCGGTCAAGTACTGAAGACCAAGCAATGTTTGGTGGTAGAACATGACGTGCAATTCTGCATGCCACCTTTCAATTCAATTACCGGAGAAAGGCCTATATGGAATTCTCTGCAGGGTCATGCAAAACCCAAAGGTGTCTCCTTGATCTTCATTTTGCTTCGAGGTGCCCCCTTGACCAGATTGGCTGCGCCCTCAATGGCGCAAAATGCTGAACCGGTGGATGACTGCACGCATGATCCTGCTGCTTGGATTGTTTTATTCAGTTTGCCAATTTTTACAGAACTGAATAAAAATTGATTTATTCAGATTGTTTTGATTGATTGATTTATTTGCTTGGATTGTTTTATTCAGATTTGCAGTTTCTCGGTGAGTTGTCGTTCCATGTTTTGCTTTACGCTCGTAGATCGGAGGTGACCGGTTGGAGAGTTGTTTCGATTTAGTTCTCAGTTGTGCTTCCTTTATATATGAAGTAGTCCACTGGTTAGTCCACTAGTAGACCTGTTTTGGATCTGTTATAAATATATATATATATGTATATGTATATGTGCAATTTATGCGACCAGTTCGTGTGATGTCTCATCCTTAGGAATCTCAGCCTGGGGCTGTCCTGAGGCCCTACCAGAGGCGAGGAAGTACTGCCGTGGCTGGTTGCAGAGCTTCAAGGCAATCGCTTTGCCCCTGGGCACGGTGGGACTTTGAAACCCGCGTGTTGGGTGTACTTTGGTGTAGATTTGGAAGGCCCGAGGCATCATACAGGAGGCTTCTCCATCTCTACATCCACAGGGGTTGAAGACGGGCAGCGAGGCACCTACTTCTTCCGGCACGCGGCCCAAAACCTGTTCTCTTGGAGCCAAGCAGCTCACGCCAAAGCCTGTGCTGAGGACCTTGAGCTGCAAGACATTGTCAGGTCGACAGACCAACTGTTGGGATGTGATTGATGCCTTGCCCATCCACGGCTATGCTCGCTACTGGGCTGGAAGCGGCTGTTTTGAGGGAAGAGGGCCGACGTAGATCAGCTTTGACGATAATTGTGGTTTTTAGATGGCTCCAAACTGAAACTCGAAGCTTGTGCCAAAGGAAAGAGCAAGCCTTCCATCAACTGTAAGAGCACGACGTGTTTTCCAGTTACTTCTAGCTTGTAGAGATTTGTAGACCAAAAGCCCGTTGTTTGCAGGGTAGTCAGAGTGAGTGTTCATTTGCATTGATTAATTTCTTTCATTTCGTAGCATCCCAAGAGGTTCGCTTGCCCAGCTGAGGAAGCGCGGAGGAGATCAAGCAGAAGTTGCAGCAGTACCATCGAGCGCCTGGCCAGAATACCACTGGAGCACCGCCGGGGGCACCCCGAAGCGGCACAACATACGCATGGCTTGGGAGATTTCAACAATGTGCGGGTGTTTATATCATATTATAGGTGATGGTGATGATGATGATTATTATTATTACTATTATTACTATTATTGGCGCTAAACAGGAAACTGACATGTGGTTCCGGAGTTGCTCATGCCCAAACCATGTTGCTTAAAACATGCACCAAATAACTATGTGTTAAAACGACCCATTTTCACGTCCAGTGGCGTACCCCGCGACTTGTATCGCCAGTTGGTTCAACCAAGAGGCAAGAGTGTCACAGCACTGTCATCAGCTGATGGCCTTTGGCCTTTTCCACACGTACCATGTAGTCTCTATGTGTCCATACATGAGGATTAGTGAGTGTTTTTTAGTCTTCTATAATCATTGATCAATGCCAAGTTACCTCCTTCGACACTCGACTCTTTCTCCCACATGCCTGGAAGTTGGGCCGGCCCTAAAATCTACACCCAGGCTGGTCATCCTTTTTCAGTCGTCCTGGGGTCACTCTTCGGGGACTCGAGGGCCCAACTGGAGCGACGCACGAGGTCTTTCAAGAAGATTTTGAGGGCACCCAGGGCCGCAGCATGAAGAAGCTTTGGTTGACCGAGGCGATTCGTCGGGTTGATGCCCTGCCCTTCAGGGACTATTCTAAGACCATGCCCTTCTCAGTACGGTGCGTAGGTGCATATTTCAGCTATATATGTTCTTACCACGAAAGCTAGCCTCAGCTAGCTGGAGTCATTCTTCCTTTAGCAATTAAGAGGCCACCCTGCACAACAAACCGCGCCCAGCAGTGGCTAGCTTTCGTTCACCTGCCCTGGCCACCAGAAGATGACTGGACCCGAACATGGCACCCTCCCCAAACATCCCCAAACACCTTCGAAACGGAGGTACTTGAAGCCCTAGGGTTATAGATGAGTCGAGTCGAGCAGCATTGCGCCATTGATGGATCTCTGGAATCTCCGCGCGGCGGGGACCCGCCCCGCGCGTCAGCTTCGTCAGCCAGGTGACCATGGGCAGCAACGAAGCTTCGGAGTTGGTGAGCTTTGTGGATGGCTTGATGATGCTTGGACCATCCTGGTGGACACTAATACCTAAGGCCCTAGGCCCTAGTTAACTCAATGGGCACAGATGAAGCATCATGTATCACTATGTTACAATACTGACAATTATGAATCATGAATGAATCTAGAAATGGAGATGGGAGCCGTGTTTGCAACCATGAAAAGGTATGAACATGTATGAACCAAAAAAACACCGCGGCGTTTCTTCATTCCACCATATTCCGCACAAGGCAAGGCAAAACATGCAAAGCATTGCAAGGACGCTACAAAAGGGGCTCCTGGCCGTACTAGGAACAAGGACGCTACTAGGGGCTCCTGCATTAGAATCTGTCTGTGTGCCAAACATCTGGGACTTCCAGGAACGCCCATGATGGGCTCCAAAACCGCGAGCTTTTCAGCTATGTGGAGCGCATCAGCTGGCTGGGGGTCTGAGAGGGCCGACAGAAGCGAGCCATGGACACCAAGACTTAAGAAGTATGCGTAAACACATCCCTTTAGCACGCCATACCCTTGGTGTAACTGGGCCCAAACCAAGAAAGTGTCCCTTCCATGAAAAACGCGAGGATAGGCAGCTTGTGGCGGACCCTACGGAGGGTTGGGACGTCCATGTTGGTTTGCATCCGCTCTTTTGGCTTGAAGGCCGTTTCACGCTTTTTGCTGGTGGCCACCCCACAAGCACAGTCACAAGCAGTCAACGAATGATTCAGGTCCTGGAGATCGGACATCAGATTCTTGATCATTCGTCTCATCCAACATGTTCATCCGGGGCAACAACGCAACAACCCCATGTTCATACGGAACCTGCCTTTTTGGGCCCTTATAGACCCTTAACCAAATGGACTTGGTGGTTTTCCCGTCCTTTCTTGGGGTCAGCCACGGGAGTTCCCCCACCTCCACGCTTGGTAGGTTCACAACGGACCATGATGATCCATGATGCCAAATTGTGTGCAAACCAACCATCGAGATAGCAACCGTTTGCGCTTTCTGTGCTCACAGAGATCAGCTGATGACGGATGGGTGTCGTCTCAGATGCACGCTCCGTTTTCGCAGCATGTCCGGTGTCACTCTGGGCCGCTCTGGAACTGGACGGGCCGCGCCTTGCGCGGCCAGCGGCCGCGAGGGCCTGGTGGCGACCGCAGGCCTGGTGGCGCTGCATGGTGCGGCCCAAGAAACGCATGTCCAAGAACTCTCACAGCTTCGGGAAGTCGCTACTGATGGATCGCTGGAAAGGCAGAAGAAAGGCATCCTTGTAACATCTTGTAACCGAGTCCGGCTGGAGGTGATGCGAGTCAAGATCACCTTTGCGGTTTAATCCCAATAACAGCTGCTAGCTTGTAGGTGCCCAATGGCACCCTTGTAACATAGTATACGACTGGGGATTTACGGTTTGTCAGCGTTTGGAGGCCCAAAGTGGCCGAGCACCCTACTCAACTATGTACACACTTGAGCATCCACAAGCTTGTGTTGCTTCACGTGCTTCAGAGACGACAGATCCAATCTATCTCAATTGTTCATCATCAAGTTTTACTATTTTCTTCCATGACGCAGGACGGCGAACCCGCTATGCTGTGCCATCTCCAGCCTGTGCGCCTCCCGCACGGCTCACCACGCGTCCCGCGCACGCGGGGTATTGGCAGAGCAAGGAGCCGGTGTTTTGAGGATGGTGGGGCCAATTCAGTGATGGGTGGGGTTTTGGTGCTGTGGTTCCCTTCATTTTTGGGATCCAGTTCAAAAACCCTGTGTAAGAGGCTGCCAGCTTTCAAAAAGGACGAGGTGGAAAACTGCCTGCGAAGCTGGGATGCCTCCGTAAAAAGCCATTGTTCCATCAGAGTCCGGGTGGCCACAACAGATGGCTGTGGCCAGTTTGGAGCCGGTCGCTCGGAGAGACGGCGTCATTTCGACATGAAACCTTCTTCCCCAGCTGTCGATGGTCCTCGATGGTCCAGAATCCGGACACCCTAGCCAGACACCTGTAGATCACCGTGAATCCGCGCTCAGAGCTTCCTGTTTCCGGTGGCCAAGGCGGCAATCATTTGATGAGTCTTGGGCAGTTCCCGATTAATTATATATAACTATGAGTCCACTACCAGAACGTCCCAAACCAGTGCGAGTCGCAATTTGTCAGGGATACGATTTGGTCGCAGGAACTTTGCTGTTGGTGGATGGCGATGCTGTGAGCATCTTGGGGCCATGATTTGTCCCCTGTGATTTTAAGATACTTTAAGTGTTGATGTTCGCATGGAACCATGTCTATTTGATGATCTTGCCCTTTTTATGAAACTGGGGGCATCTTTCGCATGCTTTTGCTGAATGCTGGGGAGCTACAGAGAAGAGTCCCGCCACCCACTCGAGTGTGGGGATGTAACAATGTAGTGGAATCACAGTCGTTGCAAAGCACTGCGTTTCTCAGGGATGTCCAGGCTGGAGGATTTGTCATTTGCTCATTTTCCCGCCGGGTAGAGTGCTAGGTCGCCATTCTTTTGGGACACATGTTTGCATCTTTTCACACCCAAGGCATCACATTCATCGAGCAAGCCTTACGTACTTTGGAAGAGCGCGGCTACCAAGATGTGCGCGCAAGAATCTTTGGAGACCGCTTGAAGGTCAACGATCGGTGGTCTCACTTCTTCCAGGTGCGGAACGACATGGGGACGGTGAACGACACGGATCGCCGCGCCAAGTGGCAGTTCTGCAACACATTTTGATGTGGTTTGTGAAGATGTTTGAAGCATGAGTTGGCATTGGCAAATAATGATCCTCAAATCTGGTTTGCAAAATAGTTCCTGCGTTTGCGTGAGCTGTCTTTCTGAAGCACAACCCATTCATTACATAATTGATACCCGTTGAAATTTCCTTTACAAAATCAACCTGGGTAACAAAAAGAGCTTCGATATTGTAAAGAAAAAAGTTTGTTTCCAGGTTCCCGTTTTTGTGGGGGTGGGGAGGTTGATTTTGTAAGGGCAGCATTTCTTCTTGGGGCTGTTGATTTTGTAAGGAATCGATATGTTGGTATGGATGTCAAAAGTGCCACACTGGTGAGGGTGGGGTCCTTGATTCTATGCAAGTTTTAGGGTGGGGTGGTTGTCATGGACCGTCGATTCTGTAATCGATTGACCTGCTGTAAAGCATGGACGTTTGATTTTGTAGTGGGTTGAGCTGCTGTAGAGCATGGTCCATTCGCAATTTTTTCATGATATATCATAGGAATTCATAGGATATATTAGAACACACACACACACACACACGCACAAAATCTCTCTTCAGCCGCCACACGTGCGAGCTCCTTCCATTTGTCCAAGCGTCCGGTGCGGGAACGGAAGCTGATGTCTTGCTCCTCCTGTGCGACCTCCGCGATTTTGCGCTCATTCCAGTCAAAATATCACGCACTGTGGTAACCCCTAACTTGCCATGTCATAAAGGGTTCATGTACAGTGTTTTCGGTCGTCGGTCGACAAGTCATTGATTCACACCGACGCCCATCATGGCTCAAGAAACGATTGCGCCCGCGGTCGTTTCAGCGCTCGCGCACGTCGCTTCGTTCGGTCGCGCCGTGCCACTTTCGCTTTCGTTGCTTTCGGGTTTGTGTTGTAGGTGGCCGTAGGTGCCCCTTCCCCAAACCCACACACTCCTGCACACCACGGGTACCAACCCTTCGGGTGTTCCCCGCCGTGTGCCAACTAGGACCAGGGTCCTCCACACAATAGGATACCTTTCCCAACACCTCCCACTCCGTAGGTTGTGGTGGTTGTTTGGGGCTGATATCCCGGAACCCTTGTCACTTTCATTATTCCACCTCAGATGCTCTCAACATGTCTCAAACCGCTGGAATCCCCTGGACATCCTTGGCCCCTTTTTGCAAGATTCTGAACATTTACGTTTACAAAATCAGAATCCCCAGTAGCAAAGCCCCAAACAGTATTACAGAATCAGAGTTCTCAAGCCACTGAAAGCGGCAAAACGAAGCAAATCTTTACAAAATCAAAATCCCGGCGTTCGAGCGTTTGGTGCCAGTTGATCTTGTTGGAAGCCTTGCGGCAGTTGAGGGCATTCTTAACCCATGGGCTGTCACCTCCCTTGCTGTGCCTTAGTCATATAGAAGTGGTATAGAAAGAGAAACATAAACTTGTCAGCTCCTTTTCCGTGCCTTAGTCATATAGAAGTTTCTTTAAAGGGCAAAGAAAGAAAGATACAAAGAAGATAAAGTATAAATCTTTCCGTAAACAACGACATGTCGCCCATGCCGCAGGTACATTGCCAATCTCCAAAGAGAATCCCACACTGACTTTCCATTGTCCACAGCAGTAAATGCATTGCGCAAAGTCACATATTTGGAGGTAGTTGTGGAAGACTCCTTGGGTGCTGATTCATTTGCTGCACTGGCTGCTGCCACCTCAATGATGCTGGATGCATCAGGCACCGATTCCAGAAGCACCTCCTCCAAGTCAAAGTCCTTTGCGTGACCATCCTGAAGGGGAACTGAAAGGTCTGCGCTTGTTGCGCCATCCTCTTGAATGCTTCTCAGCAAGTTCTTGCATTCATTGCCATTGGTTGTTGCTCCAGCTTCTTCCATCATGCCCATGTCATCATCCTCAGCTTCAGCAGGATGTGCCTGAAGAGATTGCCAATCAAACTCCACTCCTCCATCGCAGTAGTGCTGGTACATGTCCTCGAGCTTGGCCACAGCCAGACCAGAAGAGAAAGCAGCCAGCCGCAAAGCAGCCTTGTATCCATGTTCACAACACTCACGGAACTCATTTGGACTCAAGGGAGGCAATTTCTGGACGGAATACCTTTGTGCCTTATTGGCTGCCTGTTGTCGCCGCGCTTCTCTGAACATGGCCTTCCAATATCCTCTTGTTGAAAGCTAGGCTGACTGTGCTTGTGTGCGAAGTCGACCAAAGAACTCTTCAATTGAGATCTCACTGACACGGTTTGCGGAACGCCAGTAGTCACCTGAGGTAGCCTTTGTGTAGCAAATCGTCATCACCGTCAAACAGATCTGTTGCAAATTCTCTTGCGTCTGTGGTGCCAAAAAACAAGCTGTCTGGGGAAGCCGGGACTGTGCTGCTGTAATTTGAGAGCATTTTGAAAGGATAAACCGTGAGAGCTGTGAGACGAATCGTATCGTATCGTATCGATTCGTATCGTATCGTATCGTCTCGATGATGTCGCGCCGTTGAATCATTACAAAATCGTTTGTTTTTTTCAATCCAGGTTTAACGATTGAGATTTTGTATCTTGTTTGAGGCCTCGGGGTGGTTGATTTTGTAATTGTACTGAGCCATGTCAACAGAGTGCCTATGATTTTGTAAAGACTATATTTTGAGACTGGGGTAGTTGATTTTGTAATATCGGCTTGAGAGTTGTCCCTTGCCTGCGTCCTGGGGGGTTTGATTTTGTAAAGCTTTTCAGATTGGCGAACCTGGGGTGGTTGATTCTGTGGCACATTTTCCTTATAGAATCAACCTCCCCTGGACACAGCAGGAATTCGAGGGGGGATCATAATTGTATGGTATCATTTCACGATTTGAATGGCAACATCAACTACCCCCCCTGTCAAAAGGAAGAAGCAAAACATCTTCAGGAAAGCACTCGCGGAAGCGCTTAGATAGCTTCAATCGCAAGCGCTGGGGGTCCGCCGGACGGAATCTGTCCGGACGGCACTCCATGGGACGTCGGTAGGTTTACTACCTGCGGCTGGGGTGGTGCCAGAGGGGTCAATGGGGTGGCAAATATACGACAGACATGGAAAGGTGAGGACGGAGACTCTGTTATGTAGGTGGCAGAGTCCAGTACCGAACCTGAGGTTCGGTACGACTGGATCCCGAACGGGCCTACTTGCGGGGGTGGGGTCCTTTTCGCAGCGACGGCTCGGCGGTCGAGACGAGTGACCTGGTCGCCGGCGTTCAGGACCCTCGGGTGGAGTTCCGTGCGGTGGACACCTGGAGGGCGAAGCAGGAAGCAGAACCCGTGGACGAGGCGGTGTGCCTTGGCATGGAAAGGGAAGGGGGAAGGAGGGGGCAGTGTTATTTCGTGAGGTTTATTTCTGGATGAATTTGGGGAAAATGGATTTGCTACATGTTTCGAGTTCATTAGTATTCGAGGAAGTTCCCTAGTTTATCAAGTGGGAAAACTTAACCATTTGAACATGGCAAGGTTATGCAAGGTTTCGGTTGGAAAGAAACAGGAGCCTATTTCCGACCATCCAAGATTGTGACGGCTCATCGTTTTCCGACCAGGGGTTTGTTTATGCACATACGCCATATATTTGGGCTTAGGCCAATCCATCCTCCAACTTGCACAAGCTGTGCAAGACGGACCGCGCCCCAAAGGTTGCGGGCCAATCGTAGCATCGGTGTAGAAGCATCCGTCCGATGTGCCGGTCATTACGCAGATGGCAGATCAAGATTGAGTCACCGGTTCTTTTGACCACTGAAGGCAACCTTCAGATGGTAAACCTGTTCAAATGGGCCCAAGAGAGGAGTAGAGATTCTATAGAAGCATGCCCTTAACTGTCAAGAGCAGAGTTCCGCATCCGATTGTCGAAGCTCCAGAACGTGGCGAGCTAGATTTGGTGTGTGCCAGAGGCGCCCCTTTTGCATCCCTCAAGGCTAAGCCTTCAAGCAAGAAGGGTACTTCACTTGTTGCAGAGAACTTTGCCTGATCCAGTTTCTATAACTAATTTTATGGTGGATGTACAGATGCCACACCACCCTGACATGCCATGATCCAGAGTTTTTGTATGGTGCGGAGTGCTCTCGCTCCAAGATACACCCACAAGATGCAATGAATCGGACGACATCTACAAAACTACAATGTGATTTTGTTGGAATTAGTATCGCTGAGCTATTCATTCCTTGCTATTAATTATAGTTTGTCATGTAATAATGAATCTTAATTCCATGGTCGCCAGACTTTTCCTGCTTCAGGATGGCTGAAGCCAGGCGTTTGGCGCAGCTCCGCGCAGAGACTCCACGCCCTTTGATGATTGCGCTGCTGGTGGACGACGCCGGCTACGCGCGGTGGCTGTGTGAGCAGGGCAGGGGCTGTGTGGACCTGGCCCTATGCCCCGACAGCTCCTGGGGCGTGAAAGCGAGGCCGGAGGGAACTGGTCCGTGGGTTTGGAGGGGTTCGGATGGGTTCGAGAGGTGTGTTTTTGAGTCCGGTGTGTCAATGTCACGAATGCACATTGGTAGATTTGATCCAATTTCATGTTTTTCCAACCGCTGTTGGGCTTACGAGGGCCCTTGACCGCCAATCGACCGCTACGCCTTTCGCAGAAACGTGCTTTCTTTTTCATCGACGGGATCGAGACTTCGAGGGCTTGTCATCCCCTTCAACGAGATTGGTAGCGGAGCTGGACACGATCCTCTCCGAGTATTTGGACGGTGCACCACGTGTTTGAAGTTCTCCCGGTGATCCTGTGAAAGGACATAGAGGTGAACATCTCACCGTTCGAGTACGGCTTGGCAGCTACGATGAATCGTGGCGCAGGGACTGCAGAAAGATCAGAGCCACCGAGGAGAACACAGAGAAGAGTCCGGACCCCAAGAGAAGAAGACTTTCCTGAAGATCTACTACAACCACCTCGTGCTAATGGAGGTTCCCCCGGACGAACTGGTGGCAGCAACTACAAAGGTTTGGATTCTGGACTGTCCAAAGCTTGTCCAGACACCGACAAGCTCAACCAGAAGAACTACAGAAGCTTTCGAAGAAGAGTTGAACTGTTCGAGAGACAATGTCATAGAAGAAGTGTTGACGCCGCCATCGAGGGTACGCTTCTCCTGATCTCTCGATTGCAGGACTTGGCATGGGATTCCACTGAGCAGATCTCCTTCGAAGCCTTGGAAAGGAGCAGTCGCCCCTTCACCTTTGTGTATGAGATCCTGGACAACCTGTATCAATATGAGCAACAGGTTGAAGTGCCGACTCGCTGTGAAGAGTTCTTTGCCGAGTTCCAGCGCCTAAAGAATGAGGACATGACTTCCTACCTGGTCAGGCACCGGACTTTGTTGAAGAGAATGAAGGAAGTTGGAGTGGAAATGCCAGCTCTCCTATCTGGTTGGCATCTTCTCACCCGTGCCGGTGTTCCTCGTTGGACTCATGTCCAGGTGAAGGCACTATGCCAAGGGGAGCTGGAGTATGAGAAAGTCCACAAGGCGCTGATGAAGATGTTCGGAGGAGACCATCGGCCGAATCCAAAAGATCCCATGAAGATGACTGGCAGCTCCAATGACGTCATGTTCGAGGACGACTATGACATCGACGATGAAGAGGCTTCTATGAAGAAGAAGATTTGGAATGGTGGGACGATGAGATCCACTACGAAGAAGATGAAGAGTGGCCTGAAGAAATGGACGAGGCAGCTGACGCTGTCGATGAAGCTTTCATCTCCTACCTGGACAGCCGACGACGAATGCGTGAGTTGGCCCTCTCAAGAGGATTCTTCCCCGTGGTCGCTCTCGGTCCTGATGTCGAGGGCAAAGGAGGAGGAAAAGGAAAAAGCAAAAGCTCTTCGAAAGGAAAGGGCAAAGGCAAAAGTTCCATGAAAGGAAAAGGAAAAGGGAAGAGTGGCTTCCGCAGAACCTTTGACAACCGTCGACCTATGTCCGGATTGCGGAGACCTACCAGTTCAAGCAACAGCTCGAACACCAACGACATCAAGTCGACCTTGTCTGGCTCTACCGGCCAACATGGACCTCGCTTCAAACGTTTCAGAGTTCAATCCAATGGTGTCAAAGAGGTTCCTGAAGAACAAGTTTCTATGGTGGAGGAGAATGCAACAGTTGATGAGTGCTACTTTGCGGCACTACTTCCTGGACAGGCCATCATCGACTCAGGTGCTACCAGGACCATCGTTGGCGAAGATGTCTGGAAGGAATGGCTATCCTTCGCAGGTGCCCTGGATGTCAAGATCACTGAGGCCACCCGTGACTTCAAGTTTGGAGGCGGTGAAGTCCTTAGATCAAGTTATGATGTCACCTTTCCTGTAGCTCTTCAAGGACAAGATTTGGTCGTGACTGCTTCTGTGGTGCCAGGAAAGACACCCTTTCTTTTGGCCCGACCTACGCTTGAAGAGTGGAAAGTGCAACAAGACTATGAAAAGGGTATGCTGCGCATCATGAATTCCGACTGGTTCAAGCCTGAACGTGGCCGCAAAGGACACTACATCGTGAACCTGTTTGAAGACAACACCATGGACGAGACCAGCTTGGTTGAAGAAGCGTTGGCCATCCCTGAGGAGATCCAAGTGATCGTGCGAGAAGAGAAAACTGACTGGGAAATCGAACCTAGTATTCACAAGGAGGTGGAAGACGCCAATGAGTGGGTGCAGCTGGATTTCGAAGATGAAAGTTTGATCCATGAGGTGTTAACCAACATCCAGTCGAAGCCCAAGATGAACTTCTTCGAGGTGTATGTGGATGAAGGACGACTGGCGACCACTTTGGTTCAAAAGCATGAGGATGTGGAAGTGGCAACTTTCACATTGCCTGATTGGGACTTCAGCACCATTGAGGCACAAGAGAGTTTCATCAGCCTGCTGAAGCGCATTCGTCCTGAGCATGTCTGGCTTGCGCCTCCTTGCACAAAGTGGTCAACCATGCAGAATCTCAATGCCCTGACGCCTGAAGCTCAAGAGAAGTTGAAGAAAGAAAGATGTCAGGAAGAAAAAGATCACCTCAAGTTCGTGGCACAGGTCTTCTATGTCTGTGCCGACGCTGGACTTGGTGTCAGCATGGAACATCCACGAGGAGCAGAGTCTTGGAAGACCAAAACTATGTCAGAGATGGACATGACCTATTTGATGGATGCCGAATGCGACCGATGCCAGACTGGCTTGTGTGTGAAACTTAGCAATGGCATGATCGGCAAAGTGAAAAAAACCAACTCGCATTCGGACGAATAGTCCATTGGTGTATGATGCCTTGAACCTCACCTGCACTTGCGCTCCTGGAGAGCATGTGAAAATGGAGGGCCGATCTCGTGAACTCAAGCAAATGCAGAACTATGAGAGAGGCTTTGTTCAGCGTGCAACTGATGCCATCTACCGTGACATGTGCAAAAGATGGCATGACAATGAGATGCTGAAGATCTTCGTGACTGACGAGCTTGACGAGCTGGAGGTGAGAAAGGAGAAAGAAGAAGAAAAGAATGTTCAGAAAGAAGACAAAGAGCTGATGAGGACCCACGGAAGAAAAGCTTGGCAAATTGTGAACAAGTTGCATCGTCAGCTCGGCCATCCTGGGCGCGAAAAACTGATTCACGCTCTCAAAGGTGCCAAATTCCCAGAGGAGGTGATCCAATGTGCTCGCAAATTCACTTGCGAGATTTGTCAGAGCGAAGCTCCAAAGAAGTTGGCTCATCCTGCTTCCCTCGACGAAGCCAGCTACTTCAATGAAGTCATCGAGATGGACACCTTCCACCTGAAATGGGGAGATGAGAAAGTCAAGATCCTCGCGATCATCGACCTCTTCACCAAGTATGAAGTGAACGCTGTCTTGCCTCGAGAGACAGAAGCGGCTGAACTGAAGATCATCGAGGACTTGTGGTTCCATCCCTTTGGATTCCCAATCAAGCTCAAAACTGATGCTTCAGGTGCTCACATGAGCCAAAACTTCATCGATGCCATGGACGGCTACAAGATCAAACTTGTTTTGATTCCAAAGGAGGCACACTATCGCCTGGGAACCATTGAACGTCTTCATGCAGTTCGCAGATTGCAGCTTCTCAAGATGAGGAAAGAAATGCCTGACATCAAGCTGGACACCGCAATTCGTGTGGCCTGTGACCAAAGAAATCGTTTGAGAACTGTACACGGCTCTTCACCTGCCGAGATGGTCTTTGGTCGTGCCCCCAATGCTGTGTCAGGCCTACTTGATGAACCACAAGACCTACGTCCAGAGCTTCCGGTGGCTGTTCAAGAGCATGTCACCCTGAGAGTTGCTGCTGCTAAGGCTTTCCATTCAGCCAATCATGACGCTTTGCTTCGTCGCTCACTCCTTGCTCGACCTCGTGCCGAACATGAACCTTTGTCTCTCGGCTCATGGGTCTTCTACTGGAGGCAAGGAGATCAGAAGCTCGAACCTTCCCGCTGGCGTGGACCGGCCATTCTGTGCATGATTGAGCCTCGTGTGACCGATTCAGGTGCCTGTCGACCGAGTGTCTATTGGGTAGCCCATGGTTCTTCACTGGTTCGTGTTGCACCCGAACATGTACGACCTGAGCTTCCTCGAGAGAGACTTGCCCGGTTGGAGCATTTTCCCGAGACCGCTTTAGATCGCCCCGTGCAGGAAACCATTCGTCAGGTCCTCCAACCTGTTCGCGGTCCCGTACGCTTTTTTGGATCTTGCTCCTGCGGACATTTCATCGTCCTCTGGGGGTACCTCTTTCGCGAATGCTTCGAGTACTCAGCCAGAACAACAACCACCATCTCCTGCTGTGGCACCAACGGCTGATAACAATACGGCTGACAACCTTGAGGACCCCAATGACGAGAAGGAAGCCAAACTGAATGAACTGGTGATTGAGGAGCCGATCCCGAGCATACCTGAAGAAGGTGATCAAAACATGCCGGCAGCAAAGCAGGAAGCCGAAGAGTCAAAAGAGATCTCACAAGAGCCTGAGGGGAAGCAAAGCCGAGAAAGATCGAGGAGCCCACCTATGAGAGATGAGAAGGCACAAGCTTTTAGATCCTACAACATGGCGCGTCAGCTAGATGGCATGGGTCCTGTGGCAGAAGATGATCCTGGTTTTCAACGGCTGTGGCAAAGCAGTCAACCCATGGAAGAGGACGAAGAGCTGATGGCCGACACCTTCAATGAGAAGAAGCTAAGTGCCGAGGAGAAGAAGGAGTTCGACTTGGCCAAAGACAAGGCCTTACAGGTATGGCTGGACAATGCTGCCTGGAAAGCTGTAAACGAATCTGAAGCTCGCGAAGGTGAAGTCCTTCCAGCACGATTTCTCCAGAGATGGAAGCCCACCAAAACTGGAAAAGTGGCAAATGCCAGAGTCATCATCCAGGGCTTCCGCCATAAAGATGTGCTGACTGAAGAGCTGGATCGTGAGTCACCGACTTTGAGCAGGACCGGTCGCATGTTGATTTTGATTTGGGCATGTCAATTCAGCTGGAAAGTGTTTGCAGCCGATGTCAAGAGCGCCTTCATGCAGTCCAAATCGATTGATGAGCAGACCCGCATTTTCATCAGGCCAACTGCAGAGATGAGGAGACGACTGGAACGCTTGATGGGCCTGAAACCTTGGGAGCTGCTCAAAGCAACGAAGCCAGCATTTGGCGATGTTCGTGCCCCTCGTCAATGGTACGAATCCGCTCGAGAGTTTTTGCTGGAAGAAGCCAAGTTTTTGGTGCATCCTCTGGACAACTGCGTTTTCTTGAGTGTGAGAAGGGCGTACAGTGATGATCCCGAGTTTCAGGTGTTTTCGCATGGTGGTGTGCCCAGCATTGTGGATGGTATTTTGGGACTTCATGTTGATGATTTCCTAGGCTGCGGAGAAGGAGTGAATTCCGTTGAAGATGCAACCGGAGCCAATGTGACGGAGGAGGAAAACTTCGAATGGTGCTTCAAGAAGAGGTTGCAAATGCTCTCAAAGAAGTTCAGATTTGGCTCCTGGGACTTCGGAAGGAACTCACAGATTCTTTTTTGTGGCACATCCATCGAACAGAGCCTGAACAATGACGTGATAACTTTGTCGCTCAAAGAATACGTCCACAAGATCAAGCCCATCACTCTCGACAAGAGCCGAAAGACCATGAGTGATGCCCTGCTCGAAGAGAAGGAAGTGAAGATGCTCAGAGCTTTGATCGGAGCTTTGGCTTGGCCTGCTGGCCAGTGCCTTCCTCAGCTGTCAGCCTCAATTTCTTTGCTTCAAGCCTCTTCTAGTTCCCCAACGGTCTATGACATCAATGTCGCCAACAAGCTGTTGAGGTTTGCCAAGGAGGTGGTGCAAGGCTACAACATGACTCTTCGACGTCATGGATCCTCTTTGGCCGAGCTTCGTTTTGGTGTATACATGGACGCCAGTTGGGGCATCCGGCCTGATGGAGCTTCCCAAGGCGGTCACGCCATCTTTGTGGGAACGGAGGCTGAGATGACCGAGGGCAAGCCGTTTCCTTTGACGTTGGTCAGCTGGCACTCAAAGAAATTGACGAGAATGTGTCGCTCGTCCCTATCTGCTGAAGCACAGTCTGCAGCTGGTGCCATCGATGAGACAGAATGGACGAAGATCTATGCTGCAGCCATGGTTTGTCCCACCGTGCCGATCGCTGAAGAGAGCACTTTGAGGATGTTTGGACAGACCCCAGCTTTGACAGATGCAAAATCCTTGTTCGACTCAGCCCGCTCTGTGTCTGCTGGTCTACGTTTGACCGAGAAGAGGACGGCCATTGAGGTTTGCATCGTGAAGGAGCGGCTCAACGCCATGTTGGGCTATCTGAAGTGGGTCAATTCCACTCAGCAGGTTGCAGACGGTCTAACCAAGCCGAGTGCAAAAGACCAGTTCGCTCACATACTCAAACGAGGAGTACATGCACTTCGGTATGACCCCAACTTCACGGCAGCCAAAAAGGTCTCCAAGGAGGTCAAAGCAGACGAAGAGAAGGAGCAAGATGAGGCTGCGTGGCGACTCTTCGATGGAGAAGTGCTGGAGGTTGAAGAGATCCCCAAAGAGATCTGTCAGTTGCCAGGTTGCGGCAAAAAGCTCACAACCGACCAGGGACACCATCGATATTGCAGTCGGAGACACTACTACAAAGACTATCATCGTCGAGGTCTCCGTGAAGATCTGTGGGAGAAGTCTGCAAGAGTGTCCGTGGCGTTGTTGGCTACGCATGCATTGAGCAAAGCTGGAGTTCAAGCTATGCCCTTGGACTTCGAGGAGAAGAACTTCAGAGATGAACGCCTGTGGTGGACTTTGTTGGTGGTGGTATTTTTTTTCGTTTGTTGGTTTGCAGTTTGTGACCTACAAGGTCTATGTGTTTGTGACCACCTTTGGCCAGTTCGTGCTCAGGCGTGTGATCCCTCGCGCTGCAAGAAATGAGATTGAAATCCATGAGGAGCCTGAGAATGAAGCAGAGCCTGAGAATGACGACATGATTGTCAGGGATGAGAGCACACAGTATGACGAAGTCCCTGAGATTGACTCGCTGCCGCGCCATGGCGATCTTGGAGAAGAAGAGCTGGCAGTGGATGAAAGAATCAGCGACGCTGGAAGTTCATCTGTGAACGACGACCCTGAAGTCAATGAAGCTGAATGGATTCGCTGGAACCAAATCAAGGAGAGTGTCGAAAATGAGGTGAACCAACGACGCTGGAAGCGCTTTCTGAGAGAAGTGGTTGGCGACAATGAGAACATGCAGATTGATTCTGCGCTGCGTGGAGTGATCATCCAAGAGAATTGGACCGACACTCGATGTCGCACCTACAAGAAACTCCTGGACATTGAGGACACAGTGAACTGCACCTCTGACCAGATTCGGCTGTGGAATCGTTTGTACAATGACCGGCTGCTGTTCATGATCGAAACGGACATGCTGGTGAAAAAGCAAAGAGAGGAGCTCGAAAGTCTGGACAAGATCAAGAAGTTGCAGAAGAGATTTCTGGACTATGAAGTTCAGGACAAGCAGATCCAAACCCCGCTGACGCTGGACCCTGAGAGAAACAAATTTGTTTTGCTGCCTGAGAAGCAGCATGGTGCCTGGATGTTTTGCAGTCCCTACTATCCACACCGCGATTGACGATCGCGAAGGGCCATTTTTGAATTTTCTCCACGACTTGATTCGGTTGAGATGGGTCTGAAGAAAAGACTTTCCTCCCGTGTCAATGTCACGAATGCACATTGGTAGATTTGATCCAATTTCATGTTTTTCCAACCGCTGTTGGGCTTACGAGGGCCCTTGACCGCCAATCGACCGCTACGCCTTTCGCAGAAACGTGCTTTCTTTTTCATCGACGGGATCGAGACTTCGAGGGCTTGTCATCCCCTTCAACGAGACGGTGTAGATAGAGCCAGTGGTTGTTTTGTGATGGAATGGGCCTGGAGAGCTTTGGTATATTCGCGACCGATGGATTGAAGGTATCTCCAAATCCGCACGGTGGCCATGGTCCACCAAAAAAACATGTTTTTCAATGCATGTCCTGGTCGCTGCACCGTTCTCAGAAAGTGAGGTTGGAGACACTGTCATGTAGGTGCCAGGAGGATCCCTTGGGTTTGACGTGGATTTCACGGTTTCACCCTTCCGATGAGGCTGGAAGAGGCCCCGGTGAAGACGCTGTACGTGAAGACGCAGCGACGTGCGCAGAAGGTTCGAGCCGTGCTTCATGCCAATGGCACTGGCAGTGTGCGCCTGGCCTCAAGCAGCCTGGATGTGAGGATATTTTCGGGGGGGCATTACGGAAACCCTAGGGCTCCAACTACCTTCGGAAAATAGTTTGGGATGAAGTAGGTAGGTGCCAGATGGTAGCAGATCTCGTGGAGGATTCTAGACGTTGAGACCCATCCGACATGCTCCTTGAGTGGACCATTCTGGTGCAAAGTCATTTTTTCAAGGGGTAGCAGCTTTTCAGAATCAGGTGCTTCCGGTCCCGAACAGGAAGAACAAGTTGTCACTCGACATGTCTCCCAGGGATCAGATCTTTGGGGTCGTGGGCGACCTCGTGTTGACGACCTCTTCATTGTGTGAACAGACTGCCCCCGAAAAAGGGGCACTAAGAGATATTCAGATTCAGATCCACAAAGTTGTAGTCTCGAACGAGAGGTCAGCCGCAGAGAAGCCAGCATGCAATTGTCCGTGTGTGTATCCTTCAAGCGCTTGAAGTCAAGCGTGAACATATGTTTCTCCCCGTTCAGTGATGTATGCGTGCAGGAAGGCCCGAATCCGACATGTCGGTTCCTTTAGAGGAGATAGAGTGCACTTGGAGAGAGGACTGAGTGTCCCAGATCTGGAGATTTTAGACTACTGTATAAGAGTTGGAGGGAACATGTCTTTCTTGAGGCTTTGAGGTTTGTAGGACCTGTGGACTTTTCATGTGCTGGTGATTGGCAATGCTCCAAGGCTTTATTGCCGAGGAACAAGGAGAGATGTTGGAAGTGGTTCAGAACTTTCTCATGGACTTGAGCCTTAAACTTGCAGAGAAGGGACTTTGAGCGATTTGAGCTGCCCCCAATGAGTATGCATACCTTGTCATTTTTGGTTTCGCATGTTTGGAACGTTTTTGAGCAAGTCTGCTTGGGCCATTTCTCGTCTAGGTGCTTTGAGCGTTGCCGCTAGTGCATAGCCCCATAGTATATAGTGACTTCAAATGTCACAGAGAGGTCCCTGTCATCAATTGATCCTTGTGGTTTCGGTCTTCAACATCATTGTTGCAACGCAACCAGAAGTGCATCAAGGTAGTGAGATCCAACAAGTCAATGATGTCAATGCAGGTTTGAGCGTGCACGGAGCCTTTGCACACCCAACTGGGCCAACTGAGTCCATGAACACACCTGTGTTGGCGCCAGGAGGGTCCAAGAAGAGGTACTGGATCCTCACACAGCCGAGTAAGAGCCCAGGCATTATGGTGATGGCGGCAGCTACTGGCCGTCCAGTTTGGCCAAATTCTGGTTTACGAACCAGCTGGGCAAGATCATCGTATATCCCGTTCGATTCTCTTTGGAGGTGGCTAGGCGGTATTATCTATTATTATATGTATACAGTAGATATGATATTCCATATATGTATATCATTGTATAGTATTATCACATATAGATACACTATACATATTATATATGATTTGGATGGCATTATGTATTCCCCTCAAGGGTTCCGAGAGGCTTCCATAAACTTCATCCCATTGCTGGGCGGAACGCACGCACGCAGGAATCGGGGTTTGTGTATGGGGATCGTTTTCACTCCTGAATGTTGTGATACATGAATGGCAACATATTGCAACGGTTTCTTCCCGGCCGGCGACCAAAGTCAGCATGCAAACGCATGGGTATTGTTTATATTTAACTCAATGCTATTATACTGTCTCATTTTAACGTTCACAACTGTACATATTTTATTGTGACATGCTCGCTCACCACGTGAGGCGGTCTATAGGCTAATCAACAGAGGAAGTCGAAGAGTAGGTTGGAAGAAGCTTGGCTGACCGATCGTTCTTGCCATGCTTGTGGGGTGCGCCATGGTGTGCCTCTTTAGGATTGTTTGGGGGTGACCAGTGGGGTCACCCTATCTAGTTGTATTGGGCTACTCCGAATGATTCCGGGCATTTGATCTTGGACCACGATCATCCTCACAAGGGAGGCTGTGGCCAACCAATATACATGAACATCATGACTTGCATGGGCACTGTGATCATTAGGGTGTCGATCCACTTTTTGGCAGACATACAAGTCCAGCTCCGCCCCGGACCTTGGCCTGCTTCCCATTCTCAGGGATGGTAGAGTTTCACAGAAAAACCTGGCATTTGTCCTGCCTCGCGGGGATTTCTCGGCGCGAGACCCTCTTGACAGCAAGTATGGCAGCATGTTGGACTGCGAGGTGTACGAAGGCCAGGTTTCTCATTGCACATCGATGTTGGACCTGATTTATTTTAAAGAGGCGCACAGACACAAACGCACACACACGTTTAGACTTTTAGAAATTGCAAATATTACAATATCAATGTTACACATATTCCTTTATGATATCTTATGATTATGATGCTTTGTGATATCCTTGTCATTTAATTACCCCTGACTTGTGTGTTGCGTCATTGGCATTTGCTTCCGCACCTGGGCCGGGCCAGGTGGCGGCCCAATGATGCTGCACCACTCGCAGCACTTGGTCCCTCAAGTGTTGAGACGCCTGGGGTATTTGGACCATGAGTACAATACGGATCTTGCGGAGGCCATGTTCGTCTTTATCAACCAAAAGAAGAATCTGGGCGTGCAAAGACGCTGAGCACCCCTTCGCACCCCATTGTGCGCTGAGCCTTCAGCAGGCGGACCTTGATAAACGTGAGTGAGTAGGTCAGCGCTTTTTCAGCTCACATTCCCGGTGCCATCAACTTGAACGGGCGTCCTTCTTGAGAGGTCCATTTGATTTCAGAGTCTAGGCGTCTAGGCGAGTGCGGGTGTGCGCACACAAACCCTCCTTTGTAGGGAAACCCTGAGCTCAGGAACAAGGAACTCTTGCGCAAGCATGGCCATATGAGAGCTGCATCTAGCGCCCAGGTGCGCTAGCTGAAGGGAAGGGATATAGGGGAGAGGCATCGATTTAAAGGACAACATATCAACATAAACAATCAGGAATGAATAGCAATCAAGCTGGGACCAAGAAAACAGCAAAGTGGAACAAAAGAACAAACACAAAGAGAAGGAATCGCACAAGAGAAAGACACACAAGGAGAAAGAACATGAAATACCTAAAACTATACACATATAAATGAACAAATTCATAAGCAGGGAAACAACTAAGTATACAGAGCCAAATAAAAACATTTATATTACTTTAATTTAATAAGCTCACCATTTGGTATCAAACAAGGACGCAAAACCAGGACATAAGAATAGACCGACAGAAGCACAAATGTGCACCGACCAGCATAAGCAGGAAGCAAAAACAGCAAAACAAAAAACATCTCCAAACAGGCCTGAAGCAAAACCAAAACCAGTCCAGAAAGATAGGAAACAAAGCAATGGCAAAGTAGTCAGGCCATGAAGAGAAGACTTTGGGTTGGTCCGGGACCACCGGCGGTGTTGCGCTCGAGAGCGACTCGCTGTTTCCACGTGAGCATTTGGAGTGGGGGCGCTCATGCGATGCCGAACATACGCCCTTGGCGGTTCAGCTGTTTGCCCGCTTGCAAAAATCCGAGTGAGTCAGCTAAGCCTAGTTTAGAATCAGAGATTGAACAATTGCACGCAATTGCTGATGTTTAGCTGGGAATCAGCGAAGTTAAGTATGACCTAGCTGGGACTTAGCTAAGTCAGCGAAGTTTGACTTAGTTCCAAATAATGCCAGACTTTGTTTGTGCTTAGCTAAATACAACTTGGTGTGGAATAAGCGAAGCACAATTTTACTTTGAATAAACTGGACTTAGCCAAGTAGGACTTAGCTTGACATAAACTATATAGGTAACAGCCGCAATAGCGACCCTCAACGAATTGCAACATTGAGGATGCCGCCAAGAGACAAAACACTGGAAGGGTTGTCACTTTGGGACAACAGACTCATCAAAGCGTGTAGCAAAATACACCATGTTTCACATGGGTTGGTAACTGCCTAGTCGTTTTCTGCTTGTAATTACAACGGCCAAAGCACGGCCCACAAAAAAAGAAAAAACAAAGGTCGTTGTGTCGATGTCTTGAAGAGCAGCTAGCTAAATGATTCTTCAACGTGCTTTGCCTTTGTTGGCTTTTTTAGCCAGGTGTCCCAGCTTCTGCAGCAGCAAAGGTCTTGCATTCATTCTGAACACAAACGACCAGACATACTCTTCCAAGCGATCGTTGTCACGCCTGGTGGTGACATGAACATACACGCGTCCGTATCTACAAAAACTAAACCAAAACCCTGCATCCACAGGTCAGCCTGTTCCTGATACCACAAGCACACAAGTCCACAAGCAACTCTAGCCCAGCCAAAGACTAGAAGGAGATCGTTGACCTGGCATTGTAGTCTAATAATACAATGGCTCTTAGACTCCCAGGGACCAGCCACTTCAGATAGACTCCAACTTCATTCTCCATTGGCAGAACCGGCTTGTTGTTTCACAGCACGGAATCGGTGTGGAATCGGCATATACAGAAACAGTACCTACTCACATGACTATCTAACACCACTATACAGTACAAAATCATGTAAAATCGTTGACAATGTTGTCAATCGACATCCCCGCCCCACCCCCGACCCCACTTTTAACCACACGACGAATCGATGACAATGTTGTGAAATGGATGATAATGTTGTGATGTCGATGACAACGTTGTGAAATCGATGACAATGTTGTGAAATCGACTTACCTCCATCCCAACCCCCCACCCCGCTTTCAATATCTTCTATAATCACACGACAAATCGATGACATTCAATGCCAATTGTGATGTCGATGACAATGTTGTGAAATCGATGACAATGTTGTGATGTCAAGGACAATGTTGTGAAATTGATGACATGTTTGTGAAACCGGCTTGCCCCCACCCCACTTATAATCACATGACTCATCGATGACAATGGGGTGAAATCGATGACAATGTTTGGATGTCGATGACAACGTTGTGAGAAATCGATGGCAATGTTGTGATGTCGATGATCATGTTGTGATGTGGATCACAGTTCCGTGATATCGATGACAATTTTGTGATGTCGATGATCATGTTGTGATGTGGGTTGTAACATGTCAGGAGGTACGAAAGAAGGAAACAATTGCGTTTGGCCATAGGGTCACTACCACGGCCGCGAGCACTGTATAGCTAAGTCAGATATGTCCTAGTTCTTGGAAGTGTTAAGTTAATATTATTAGTCATGCCAACTCACTCCAAAACTCCACTTGTTGCACTAACTCCGCTAATGGCAAGTCAAACACAATGACTGGACTGCGGAAGTTGTGGCCTGGGTTTTGAGCCTAAGTTTTTTAACAGTGATTCAGGCAAGTGAGGAACTTCAACAATAGAGTGCACGCGCTGATTGCCAATTGCCCCCAACAACGGTTGTCCCGACACTGTTCCTTCCTTTGACCCCGCACTTGAGGAGATTGAAGCGCGTCTCCGGGATGTGTTTGTGGCACCGGAATGCAGTGGACACTGGCGGTTGGCTAGGCCACAAGATGTCCGACTGCTGGAGCATTTGCGTGGCTAGGCCCATGTTTTTTGCAGTTTGGGGATGGTAGGTTTCAACCATATGCTGCAACAGAGATTATATATATAGATATATGTGGACGGATGGACCATCAAAAAGTGACTGCAGCAGTATTTGTACACCCGTAAAGAACCTTGTTCATTCTTCCGGAAGTGCCTCCGCCAGTTCAAGAGTTTGGGTTCGTCTTAGTGCGGTAAATACACCATATTGTTCAGAGTTAGGCCACTTTTTGAGCTGTAAGATCATGTTTATTGCGTTCGATTGGAGTACTGTACTGGAACCGCGAATAACACAGCAAAAAATGATCCTGTGAACTCGCTACAGCAATTGTTACGAAAGTACAACAGACGCAGATTTGAAGTGGAAAGCCACCTGTGCGTGTAGGAGCAACGCAGGTGGGAAGGGGTTATGTTCCCCTTCCGATGGAACTTGTGGATGGAGGCAAAACAAACACATCAAAACACGTGGTCGTCGACCTTCTTGGCAGTCTACTCTGTCCAGTTTGGGTGGTCAGTACACTTACCACCCAACAGCACCCCCGGCACGAGTGAAGGGCCGTTGGGTGGTGTGGGTGACACCTGAGGTCGAGAAGGCTTTCTGGGCGAGGACGAAGCCAAAAGCAATGTTTTCCAGGCAATGAAATCCTACTGCAAAGAGCGTGGTTTACCTCAGATGAAGACCTATGGTGGCTGCACCACTATCATTATGAATTCCTTGCGAATGGCGAGTCGACGGCTCTTTAAGTTTGAGCTGTGAAATGTGCGTTTGAACCTGTGGGATGAAAAGAAAAACGTGCCTGGCAGGGGGTTGGACCTTTGGAGCCTCAACACCTTTCAGGTTCTATCGATCCTAGGGCGAGGAGGATTGACATATGTTGTTTCTTCCTGCTGGTTTACTTTCAGTTTGCGACGACATGTTCAGGGTACTTCTCGAGATGCCTAAGGATCATGACAGACAGGTACCCTCTCTTACATCCTCATGGGAGCTCAGCAGAACTGTACAGGATAGGTTTTCCAGGGCATGTTCCGTGTCCACGATTGTTTTGGGGGTAACTACAACTATCAGATTTGGCTGTGGGTCAAAACATGTCAAAACCCTTACCGCACCCGCTTTGAGGGCAAGGGACGCGCAAGGAGCGCCGAACATGCTGCGCAAGACCGATGCCCCAAACTAGTCTATTCATGTCGATATTCTGTTCATTTTTGGTGGTCAACCAGTGTCCCCCTGTTTGGACCCACTG
This sequence comes from Durusdinium trenchii, assembly GCA_963970005.1. NCBI lineage: Eukaryota > Dinophyceae > Suessiales > Symbiodiniaceae > Durusdinium > Durusdinium trenchii. Next base: position 635,989 of record CAXAMN010003669.1, on the reverse strand, counting down.
CCAACTGGATGGCAATGGTGCATTCCATGCATGAGGACGAGAGATTGAACATAGGACGGGAGCATAAGAGGTTGATTTTTCGGTTGTTTAAAGAACATTACTCCCAACTGTGGGTGGTTCAAGCAGGCTCAAGTATTGATTTAAGACAAGTACTACGACTTGAGTTGAAGTTGGGCTAGATCGACCCAAGCTCACGACCGCTCATCGCACTAGGGCCCTCCAAAAACAGGACAGGCCAGGGGCAGATGGGTGCATGAATATATTGGGAACTGTGCCCAGACTGTGCCCTTGTCCCATCCTGATGCGAAAGATCGTACTCTGCCGACAGCAGATGAGGTTCTCGGAGTGGAGCATGGGAGCCTTCAAGCTCTCGAGCTACGTTCCACACATGGATGAGGCGTGGTGATCGTGATGCTCGGAAAAGCAGCGCCCCATCCGAAAACTTCCGCTTCTTCCATCCCAGCATTTAGTGTGAAGAGACACGTATGTTTTTGTGTGTTTTGCGGTGCCTTGGTCGGGACTGTCGCACTGGAAGCAAACAAAAGCCAGTTGCAGCACATGGAGCCCCATGCGCTGAAGCGCTAGCCGCTAGCGGACGAGTTCAGGCTTGAGACTTCAGAGCCCTTTGTTTTGCTGTAGAGCTGTTACTCGCACTGGTTATGTCACAACTCCTTGGGGTTGTCAACTACAAGTGTCCATATGCGTAATCAGCCATCCAAATCCCCCAACCTATTCCATGGCCACAGAAAAAGTCATGAGCAGTCACCGGCCATTCTGTTCACGCCCCACTCAGTTGGGGTCATTGTTGGAGCATGTCTTCCGGGCACCTTCGTTTGTAGATGTTTGTAGTGTTTGGGTACGGCAAGCGAACCGGGCCTGCCACGAAGCATCACGGCGCAATGTAGTGAATCTTGTGCGATCCTCAACTGGATGGAACAGCAAATCCCTGGGGTTCTGCAACTCAGTTGAACAAAATTGTGGCGCAAATATTTGATGTTCAGTCAGTAGGAAGTGAAACATTGACCCATCTCACACCGGCGTGACGACCTAGACTCTAGACAGACAGGACAGGACTCCACAGACAGACAGAGAGAGAGAGAGAGACGGAGATCACTGCCTGTATGTATGGGATCAACATGGATCAACCACCTCATAATCATAATCCATGCTTAAAACATTGGTGAACATTGCTGTGGGCTGTTGCCGACGGGACATTCAGGAGGTTCTTCGCATAGCCTCCCTTTTCGAGGCCTGGTCTTCCTCCCTTTTTGAGCCGACCACGGGCCACTTCACTCCGCATGGGCAGTGCTTCGGCGGCACGATTTCACTCCATCGCGTATGGTCCTCAGGCAATGGGAGCAGCTAATTTTTGGGAAATGTTGGCCAGTTCACACATACATCCATGTTCCATGATACCAGTGTATGTGCACATGCAATGATCCCCAGGTGCTAGTATAGAGCTATTTATAGAGTCTATAGAGCTTATAGATAGCTTAGCGTCCGGGATTTGCAACATGGCATGATATTTACCTAAACATTGGACCAAAGCAATCAGAGTCCGTGTTCCAAGTGGGAACGGCATGGGCCCCAACTGTTCGGGCTCCGGTGGGTGAACGCATTGAAACCGGTGCGAGTTTGCATGGGAGTCTGCATGGGCTATTGGTAGCGCGGATTAGTATAGATTGAATGTGATTATATATATATATATATGTGGTCGTCATATGTTGTCATACTGGTTGTTGGGGTTGTCCAGGTATAATACGATTGGACATCTTCAGGATTGATGGGTTTGTGTGTTTGAGCATTCTGAAGTAGATCACCTACAATGTGGGAAGGGTCTTTGATCGAACACCACATTCTACCGGAGGATGAACGCCCAAATCAATATCCTCACACAAACTAATATAGACATGTTCTTTTTCTCCCGTCGTTTTCCGGGAGGACGGGCCACGGAAAAGAGGCCCGCGCGGCAAGCCTGCAGGAGCTTCATCCGGCATTGCCACCGTCCGGACGGCTTGGTCCACCCAGGCCATAGGGAGTTCTACAGTGGCGTCCAAAGGAGTTCAGTTTGAGGTTGAAGGTGGGACGTACTCACTTCTCCTGTGGATCACAATGAATGTCACAAAAGAGATCGGCGGCGGTGCTTGGCTGCCCGCCCTCATGGATGTTTGGGACTGCTTGGCTGCCCCAGGTCCGAGGTCGCATCATAGAAGGGCATCATCCATTCTTTTTCGATGCGGAAACGTGGCGGTGTTTTTTCAAACCGCTCCAGCCAACCGGGCGGTGCATTTTTGAGCGCTTCGTGAAGTGGCTCGGTGGGCTTGAAAAAGCAAAGCAACGCGCCAGGGGCAGCTGACCCACTCAAGCCGTTTGGGGCTCAGGGCTGGTGGAGTGGACCGCCTCCACCCGAGAACGGGCAGAGTGCCCGACGTGCGCGCGGAACGGTGCCCATCAATCACTGTCGGAGGTCGAAGGCATTTCCGTGAACGGAAACTTTGATTCATGTTGATTCCTCACGTTTCCTCACTGCGAAAGCACCTCCGAGGGTGTGTGTTTTTCAATGTTTGTCCTTCTCGCCCAGGCCACCTCACCCTCCAGCCGCTGCTCCGCTCGCGCCGCCCCCGACGCAGCCGCGGCAGGTGAGACAAGACGAGACGTGACACAGCCGAAAGCAGTTGACCTGGTAGCTGCGCCTTTGCGATTTTGGGCAAGACCGGAGGATGTTACTTCATGCCCCAAAGTGAACCAGAAAGGCTTTGATTGGAGAATGTGTCTTAATGCTTTGCTATATGGGGTCCTGTTTTTTTTACACAGGCAGTGCTGCTCATGCGCAAGGTCTCAGACTTATAAGGTCATTGTATTATAATGGAATTGTAACTATTACGCGACTAATTGAGGTGTTCATGCGGGCTGTAGGGCACTGTAGGGTGTATTGCCAAGCAAGCACGCATGTCCTCAAGTCCAATTGTTCTGGAACCGGACACGTTTGTATGCACGCAGTGAATGATTCCCAGAAGACTCAAGATGTTTGGAGGTATTTGAAGATCAAAGCCTGATTCAAAATCACCCAACAGCCACAGGCACTTGATGATGCTTCGGTCTACAAGTGAGAATATGGGACAAGTAACTACATATATATATATATATATATGTATATTTTTAATATATTATACTATATTACTATATATGTATATACACTTTTTACTTTTAGATAGGCATATATATATATACATACCTAGAATTACCTAGATAGCCTAGGATATGTTTTAGAACTGATTGTTTGTTGACTTTCCTTTTGCCATTGCCTTTCCTGCAAGTGCAAATTGCTTGGTGTTACCGATCGGTCTTGGTCCGCAGCTCCCAAGTCTCGAGCCTGTTTCACTGGGCCCACGGGCCGCTGCGCGGCCAAAGAGTTTCTGGGCGCAACGGGGCCGGCCCAGTCAACGGGAGCGCGTAGTGCAGTTTTGTGGTCCTGACGCACCATGCAAACAGCTCATAACTCCAGCCGTTTGAGATGGTTTGAGTATGTTTGAGGTCACCCTCCGGACTCCAGCTTTTGGTCCCCCAAAACGGAGGGCTCGATTCGACCATGTGGAATACTTGAAGAGCGATACCGGCAGCAGAATGACTAGCTGACTAGCATTTGTTTGACCGCGGCACACATAGCTCCACGTCTGAGAAGGCGTGGGAGCTTGGACTGAGGCTGTGGGATGATTGGCCATATTAGCGAGAGCTGGGCACAAGGAGGGGTGGACGACTTGGGGAACCCCAATGGACGGAGGGCACCTTCCTGCCCGCAGAGAATGGAGAGAGAGAGAGAGAGAATGAAGCAAGCTGCAAACCAAAAACACCGCACTTTGTTCTTTTGAAACGCATGTGCTTGTTTGTTCTCTCCAAGAATTGTTTGTTCTCTTTGTTCTGGGGAGAACCATGTTTGTAGCGACTGCGTTCGGCGACCGCACTTCGCCGCGCAGGAGTGACCCCCAAGGAGGTGCGCACAGAGCGTCCGTGTGCGTCCCAGCTGCCGCGGATGCCCGGCAAGAGCCGCCCGGCGACGCTTGAGGCGTGCAAGTCAAAAGCTCATGAGTTGGTGTGGAATTTGCTAGGAATAGGCTGTGAACCAAGAATGATCCCCTCAAAGACTTGGAAAGACTAATGGACCTTTGGTATGGATGTGTTTATTGACAAACATGTTGGGCATTATATAGATATAGCACCCCCATTGATGGCATAGAGAACTCCCACCTATAGGGGTATAGTCGACCTAGGGTAGGGTTTGTAGGGCTATAGGGGGCTAGCCTACCCTACCAGTACATGTACGTACCCTTACTACCCCTATCCGTACGCCAGGTAGGCCTGTGCCTACTCCTAGCCATACGCGTGGGGTAGGCCTATCCGTACCCTCAGTTCTTCTCAAGAGCTTTCAAGATCTTAGATAAAACACGTCACAAGTTGGAGTTTTGAATGAATTTCACGAGGTGCTTTCAAAGAGGTTACAAGATGCGTTTCCAGCCCGTAGTGAACTTGCAATCTTGTTGCACATTGCACGTGATGTTTCTTTAGCCTACGAGGGATAGGATTCAAGCTAAAACGAAACAGGCTGAGAAAACAAAGGAACATGGTTGCAAGTTGAAGCGCACAGTACTCGATATTGGTGGCACACCTACCAAGATTCCAAAATTCACACGATGACCAGTTGCACTTTCTAGGTCTATTCAATTTCTCCTGCACTTGTGAACCTCCGGATGCTTCTCGCCATTCCCGGAACGACCGGAGTCGTTCTTCACCGAGGTAGCTCGCTCAGTGAAGACGTGGATGAATACAATGAGCAGCTTCAAGAAGCTGCTCAGATCGTTGTCTTGGGCGCTTTTCGCTTTCTGCGCATGTTCTGTGATGGATTTTTTGGGCTGGGTTCTTCGTGTTTTGGGGCGGTCGGCATACGCAGATGGCGAAGGGTGTTTCAGACCAGGACCTGAAAAGAGAGCGTAACAACAGGCCAGACTCTCATGAGTGATTTAGTTGCACGTTTTATTGGAATTGCCATGCAATTATTGTGGCTGTTGGCTCTCTTCATTTGGTACCATGTAGGGTGTCCTTTACTAGCTACTCTAGCTGGTGCCACTCTCCAAAAGAGTGCAAAACCCCGGGACCAACAAGTCCCGCACAGAAGTCCCATGATAGGGCGTCCCACCACTACGAATTGTGGATGATGATGGTGATTATGGTTTCTGATGGCTTTCACCCAAAAACGGGATGAAGCTTCGCCGCTTCTTGTGCCAGGCTCTGGCACTTCAGACCTCCTCCATTTAAGACCAATTGCATACAACTTTCCGAGCAGCATGATATACATATATATATATATAAGTTATAAGTGTACATCCATTCTGTTGGGAGCGTTTGTAGTGCAATTTGTGATGCCCAAGCTCGCCTCCCCCCAAAAAGGAACCATCGCAATGTGTTCCTATCGTAGCCACAAGTGGCACGTGCCGTTGGTCTCAGCATCGATACAGCATGTCCGTCCATTGATGCCTATCAGTACTACGCAGGTTTCAGGTGATGATTTCTGCAGTCGATGTGATCATCAAGTCGTCACGGTTTCGGTGAATTCAGGATGTTTTCCTTGGGAAACTGGAAATCAAGAACACCTTCTACAACTTCCCGGTGAAGCACGGCGTCTCCTTGAATTCCCAGGCCGGCCCGCCCTGCACCACAAAACACACGGTTCCAGTCGGCATCCAAGATATGGTGTGCGATGCCAGCTAAGAATCTACGCGTCGTGACTGTGTGAGTGAATGTAATACATTTATATAGTTACATGTATAACATATATACACCTGGAAGTTCATTTTGGGCCGACACTATTGCCTAATGAGGGGTCTTCAGGGTATGTGACATACTGTTTGACGGGGTAAATGAATCGAATGCAAGACCACCCTGCAGACCAAGTTCTTATGATTTCTTGATCAGAGCGGACGCCACGGAGTCATTTGAGGCAGCTGTAAATCGTTGTGCTGACGTAGCAGGGTACTTGTATGTCAGCATCCGCCTGGGCCCAGGATCCCAAGTCAAAACAATTTTGCACCCTGGGGAGATGTAGGATCGGAAATGCCACTAGAAGAGAATTGAAAGTGGTGAACCGCCCACATTTGTAGGGGAGAGGCCATGGTACCTGTGCTTCAGACCTGACTGTGGGAGCAAAGTCCACATCAGCATCCCTTCCTATAGAGGGCAGTTTGGCTCCAGGCTGCTGTTGGACACCCCTGCAGGAGCGTCCATCCAGTTTTACACTCTTGATCACTATTGCACAAGCTTCCTATCGGTGGCAGTTCCATCACCCCGCTCGTTTTGGGTGAAGCTATCTGATTTTGGGCGAGCGCCAGGAGCTGGAGAAGGAATGGGTGTCGGCCCCACCGAACCTCTTGCGCCTTGGCGGGTGAGAGGTCACCATGGAGGGATTCAACGCCTCCAGATGCGCCATGTGTTGCGCCTGCGAAAGGGCCGTTTCACCTCAAAAAGAAACGGCTCAATAGCGCCCGGTGATCTCGCGGATTGGCACAGACACCGCTGCCCCAAACCTGCAGGAGCACTCACCATTTAACGGGGCAGGGTACCTCTTCATAGCGAAAGTCATTGTTTAAAATAGCAAAATCCAGATTTTAAAATGCGAACATGAATATTGTAATTGCGAAATGACACGCTGGTTGCCACCGCATGGCTGAGTCAACCTGGCTCAATATGGCAGCGCTGGGTCTCTGCCAACACGGTGCAGTGGGTGGGAAATTGCGATTAAACTTGGCGGGTATTGAATTCTCATCAGGTCCAAAAAACTAGGAACGGCCTAGTGAGTTGCAAAGACCTCCCTCAAAGTGATTTTGGGCAGCCAAAAAGAATTCTGGAGGGATCTTTGCAACTTCACACCCTCAAGACACCCATAGTTGCAAAGACCCTCTCAAAGTGATTTCGGCCAGCCGAAAAACACTTTTGGAGGGGTTTTTGCAACTTCACACCCTTAAGACACCCGTAGTTGCAAAGACCCCCCTCAAAGTGATTTCGGGCTGCCAAAAAATACGTTTGGAGGGGTCTTTGCACCTTCACACCCTTAAGACACCCGTAGTTGCAAAGACCCTCCACCTCAAAGTTATTTCGGGCAAGCAAAAAACGACTTTGGAAGGGACTTTGCAACTTCACACCCTTAAGACACCCATAGTTGCAAAGACCTGTGACAATTGAAGGATTTGTTTAAACAATTGAACCGCGAGGTAGTTGAGGACACCAAATTCAACACACCCGACCTTACCAACCTCGCTCGCCTTTGGTGACCTCGTGGGTGGGTAGAAAGGCCTCTTTGGCCAACCCGACTCGGCAGACGTGCCTGACGTTCGGGTTGTTGGCCTTGCCTTGTCATCGATCAAAATATATCAAAGCATCACAACCCAAAGTACAAGAAAGACCACAAGCAAAACATCGCGTCGGTGTTGTTGTGCCTTCGACTCCGAAACCGGTAGTTTTTGCTTGAGGCCAAGGGCTGATTCGAAAGCGATCCTCTACAAATCAATGCCGCCCAAAAAAGCACTTGTTTTTCCTGAATTTTTCCTTGCCATCGTTCCAAAATGCCAAAAGAAGAAGGAATTGTGGTGGCCTGGAAGTGTGAGGCTATGTGTGGTGGTCAGAAGTTGCAAGGATTGTGCCTTTGGAGAAAGAGGTCTATAGAATGATTGCGGAGAGATCTTTTCTTGGGAAATTCCGGTTTATATAGATGTTTCCAGATCTTAGAATAAAGGAGGAGAACCATTAAGATCTAAATTGCTTTGGGCTTTGGGCGATTTAGAACTGCTCAATCCAGCAGCTTTGCTTACTCAATGAAGTATATAAGTATGATTAAGTATGTTCAGTTGAACTATAAATGGACATTCTTCATTTGGTCCAAAACGTGGTTCAAGCCACTCCTCGCTTGCTTCCTGACCCTGTGTTCTTCTTCCGGACTCCACGCGGTCCACACTGATGAAGCGCGACGTCACCGTCCGCCTAGGCAGCGGTCTTGGAGAACGAAGTTTCCCGAAATGGAGGCCGAAGTCGTGGCCCGTGGTTTTATGGTCTTAAACAACGCTGTACTGAACAACCATATGGTTTAGGTTTTAACGAATATAAGGTGTTTTTTCACTACCAAGCCAGATCAACCATTCATTCAAATAAAAGAGGTCTTGAACTTCCAGGATTGACGATGAGATGCGATGTTCGTAAATCGCCCAGAAAGAGGAACGGCCAAACGTTGTACGTTGTAGTATGTTGTGGTGAATTTCCCGTTGAGCTTGTTCTTGGTGTGGACAGTCAATTTGAACCATACCCACCTGTTGGAAGTTCAAGATCTTTTGAGGATCTGCCTCCCAAATGCATCTCAGAGTATCTCAGAGTTGTTTTCTTGGATGTGGCTTGTGCTTTGGCCACCTGAGAAAACTGTTTGTTTTACATGGCTGGATGTTTCCTTTCTCATGGCCGATCTAGACAGACAGGAGTCACAGTCAATCAGCTGGCCAGGCAGCGCACCAGAGGGGCGAATGCAAGCCCTGCGGCTACTTCCTCTACAAGACCGACGGATGCCGCAATGGCGCCTCGGAACGGCCAGGGCGGGCTCAAGCGAGCGCAAGCGAGCGATGCATGGAGGGGTCGAAGAGGGCGACAACATCTCTCTCTCTCTCTCTCGTAGCTTCGAGGTCATACCTGTTCTCACGACTTCTTTGCCACATGAAAAGGAGGTATTTGATAGGAAGAAGAACCTAAAAGGACGAACATCCAATTATGATACATTCTCGATGCACTTGTTACTAGTAGCTTCTTGTTACTACTAGTAAGGCACTTGTTACTAGTAGCTTCTT
>CAXAMN010003669.1:580749-617116 GCA_963970005.1 Durusdinium trenchii | reverse complement strand
TCTTGTTACTACTAGTAAGGCACTTGTTACTATAGTAGCTTCTTGTTACTACTAGTAAGGCGCTTGTTACTTCAGTAGCTTCTTGCTACTACTAGTAAGGCACTTGTTACTATAGTAGCTTCTTGCTACTACTAGTAAGGCACTTGTTACTAGTAGCTTCTTGTTACTACTAGTAAGGCACTTGTTACTAGTAGCTTCTTGTTACTACTAGTAAGGCATTTGTTACTCGTAGCGATGCACTTCCTATCAATTTCCATGTTGTTCCTTTGAGGGTCCACGGTTTTCCTGGCGTCGATTCTCACTGGGCCCTCCGGTCCCTCCGTCCGGTTGGAGCCGCCCCGTCCTCAGGGGATCGCTGCCCGTACTGCCATCTGTGCAAAAGGGGAAGCTGGGCAGCAAAACAAACATGGCCAAAAGGGAGTGGCAGTGGGAGTGGCATTTCGTGAAACAGATGCGGTTCACAAATGTGGCAGAGTTTCTGCGCGCATGAATGGATCTTTGTGACATAGTCTTAGTGGAACGCCAAGTTGCCTCATGTGACAGACTGATGAGTAATGATAATATTCTAGCATATTCAGCAGTGACTGGGGTAGAAAGGGTCATACAGGGTCATACCACACCCGTTTGGAGGAGTCATACCCTTCCCTTCTCCACCCTCGCGGGGCCTTGACGTGGCAGGCGCCGGGCACGCGCACGCGCACGTCTGCAGACGGATGCGGTATGATGCGGTGTAGACTTCTATCAGTGGAGGGTACGTGATGTAGAGGAACAAAATATGATTTACGAAACATCTGTGTTACGAAAATCGCATAAAGCCACAGACTCCAGAAACACTAGTCCGACATGTGTTACGAAACATGTGTTATAAACATTTGGTCTATATACTCCTTTTTGGGTCCAAGGGGCCATGCCCATCCGACTTTGCGGCGCGTCCCGCCACGCGGACCTCGGCGTCCCCGGGCCAGCGCGCGCCCGGGCCCGGGTCGTTCGAAGATGTGATGTAATTCGCTTTGGACCTCGGAGGATGTGCTTCCCCAGAACATGGGCAGCATGCTGCTGGGTCCTGGGTCCGTAACGCGCAGAGGTTCTTCACTCGAGACCTTGACCTTGGGGGACAGCCAAGACGAGTCAATATTCCTTTACGTCGCCGCTTGCGGCGGGGGTATTTTATAGATTATATGTATATATATTATCGGTATATTATATATACTGCAGTCGGCCCTTTACATGCTGTTGGAAGTACGTGTCCATCACCCTTCGGAACATCGACCCCCTTCTAGTGCCTTCAGTGACCAAGGGGAGATCAAGCGCCGGAAGCGCATGAAGGCGAAGGCCTCCAAGGAAACAACTTCCGGAGAGGCTGAGGCGCGGTTGGTGGGTTCCGGCCCATCTTCTTTTGGAAGAAACATTGTAACATGGAGAAAGACTGTCCGTCTTTTTCAGTGTCACTTGCACGCAATGACATTTACAATGAGTGCTTCAACTTCCTAACCCATCATGCAGCAGTATGCCTGACTCAGGCACCTGAGGAGCCTGAGGTTGACGAGTAGAAGAGGAATCGGTCACGTGCCACCAGTCACGCAAGCTGGCTCGGTGGAGCACGGAGAATGCATTGGGACAGCTGGGTTGGGAAATGGCTTCCCATGTCGTGAAGTTGTTTTTCCCTTTTGTAATCCCCATGTCGGGAGTCGCAAAGAATGTCACTGGGATCTGCGCAAGCCTCTTTGGCATGAGTGAAAGTTAAGGGTTCTGCTCATGTATCCATTCCTAGGCCTTGTGTGCCTAGGCAGCCTGGGCGTCACAGGTCCTTTGGGTTGGCCCAGACATCGATTTTTGAGATACAGTCGGGTGTTGTTTATTGTTTAAATCTCACATGTTGATATTCCAATGATATAACTTGTCCTTAAGTTTTAATAGGTTCAACAGACATAATATCCATAATGGTTCAAGACGCCAACACGAAAACAGCTTGGATGTCCATGTTCAGCTCCCTTGCCCCTCGAGTTTGGAGATGTTGGAGAGCAAACAGGGGGTGAAGAGGGCAACCAATGGCCTGAGCACTCCATCCAAGAACACTATCGAATTTGATGTGCAACGTTTAAGGGAACGAAAAAGGTCTTCGGCAAGCTGAGTGCCTGGACCAAAGCAATAGTCGGAGGTAGTTCCATGATTATGACATGAAGTAGTTAGGAGGGTTGGAAATGTTCGGAAAGATGTAATTTGTCCATGTCTATACGCACCTGGGGAAGTTTCCTTTTTCTTCATCAATGCCAATATGAACAAGTTCTTTTCTAGATGTAGCATGGGTCACGGTTTTGGCACTAAGCATGCTATATAGCAAAACCAATGCTCCAGTGCATTCAGATGCGCGTGAGCGTGTTTTAGTTGCGTCATTGTTTGTGTTTTCCCCCGATTCTTTCCGGGACTGGCGCAGTAAACGCCCACTTGCCGGGAAAAGATTTGGCCACGGTTTGGATCCAAGCGGGGTCAGCCCTGACAGCAAAGCGATGGCAACTCCAGAGGCCTGGCTTTCCAGGGCTTTCTGGCAGAGTATTCGGGACGTGAACCGTTTGGACAAATCTAGCACCGTTTGGCCTGAACTACTCACTGCCATGATGCAAAAAGGTCGACATTTCAGTTGTCACGCATAAGTCTCAGGGTTTGCATTTGCTTCGAACATGGTGTTTTTGAACCCTTTTGAATCCGGACCGACCTTCCATGGAAAAGGGTTTCGCAAAGAGAGGGCCTAACGGGACGGGAGGTTCCAAGGATTCTGCGTGTGTCCTGGAACGAACGCTTGTGGGCTCGTGGAATGAATACTATTCCTGGTGCTGTGGACCTATGGCAAGTGTTCTTGTATGGTCCTTGATTCTGTTCGCGTTTTAGTCTCGAGTCTATATATACTCTGCACCAGTGAGTTGGGACTTGTGAATTGGGACTTGTATAAACTCCTATCTCATCTGGGGGTAGTATAATATATATATACATCGTTTTCTGAAAATTTGCTTTGAAAGTCTTTTGGGATAGCCTCACGTCGCCGACCCGACCAACGGACATTCATGGGACCGGAAGAGGACCACGTATGACCACGCATGAACACTGCTTCAGGACTCAGATTGTGTGGATGGTCCCAAAACGTGCGTCCTGCGGATTGTTGCAACCAAAGGGCAGCCGTGTCCATGTTGGCTTTGGCCCATTACGCTGGATACGCTTTGCAGCGCATGACCCGGCTGAAAGCGGCCCTCGGATCCACAAAAAGAGACAAAGGTCCAAGTCCTGGATGATCGTGAGGGACTCATGTGAGGATCATCCAGAACTCACCAAGCTCAGATGATTTGAAGCCAGACTCTCAGATCAACTGAAGCAAAGAAATGGTGTTTTTGGATCATCTAGGAATCTAGGGCAGCCAGATGGTCCTGCGAATTCGTACCCTTCATGCAATGGCAGCGTGGGGCAAACAATTTGTGCATGGATATGTTTACTTAGAGGTCCATCCTCTGCCGGCCATCCCATTTGGGCTCACCGAGGCTCCAGGTTAACGCTACAAATGGTCGCTCTGTTAGGCTCAACAGGAAACATGACCATTTGTTTCATCCCGAAACAAGCAGCGAACGGCGGGTCCAGTTTGAAATCCAGCTGGTCGGCATTTGACTCCGGGAAACAGAGGCCCATGAAAAGCCGCTCACGTTGCAGATCGACCGGATCGAGCCGACTCCGTCGCGTGCGGCCACGGGGTGTCGCATGCGGCCACGGGGTGCTTACTCGGTGAATCCGTCGGAGTTGCTTCGTCCCTGAGGTCCAGGCCAGCGGCAAACTCCCGGTTTCGAAGGTTCTTTTCAGGTAGAACAGATATAGTGGGGATGTAGCTCATCAACGATGCCAGGAAGTACCCGGAGCCCCCACCTTCTTTTCTCATGAACTGGTGCTACAACCACTGGAAAAAATACAAAATAAGGTGGGAACCATATTTGGAAGAATCCAGAAACTCTTGTGGCACTTGATTCACAGCATCGCAAACATGTTTTGTGTGGTGGAGGTTTGTTTGGATCCTGGTAGCATGAGGACATCGGATGTATTGGCTAAGCCGGCTAAGCCTCGTGTGGTGCGCCGTGGTGCGCCGTTCCGATCCAGTTCGTCTCTTGGCGGAACCCCCACGCGCTCCACGGAGGCCGCGAACATCCGGTCGACCGGTCCTCCAAGACCGGACCAAATCCCGTCGTTTTGGCCGTCTAAATCAGTCCAATAGACCTGGACCCTCCTGTCAAGGTGTCCTGGCTGGACTACCCCACACTACCTATGATGGCTTCCAGACAGGGCACCCCACGGTGTCGGGTCCTGGTAGTTTGCTAAGTAGTTTGCTATCAGGTTGGAGGCCAGTACTAGGTTGAAGGGCCATCCGACACGAGGTCACGCCGTAGCCGCCGACACGTCGGATGCGGCGTGACGGTGCGGAGGCCGTGTGCTCCGTGGGCGCGATGGTCTCCTGCCCTGGTGGAGGGAGCTGCCAGGGGAACCAGTGCTGCCCAGATGGACACCCGGAGGCAGTGTGGGGACAGCACAGCGGGGCACATGAGCGATCAACTGCAGCGTACTTTTGGGGGAATTGAATGGAATTGATATGAATTGATCAATCACTATCAGTTCAAAATAGGACGTGCTGGTGATTGTGGGTGGGCACAGGTGGGCACTCGAGTAATTAATCGGTTCAAATGAATGGAACTCGCCAGAGGTGGACCGATTTAGAAGACTGAGCCGAGTTTGCTTGGCGTTCTGTGGCGCACACTTTTGTTAATTTGTGTGTTGTCATGATTAAATAATATACCTGGACCTTCCACGGGTGTGTTTTTTCTGCCGTTTGGCGAAGCAGCACAAATTTCAGTCGTTTGCCGTCAAAAACGCCGTTTCATTTCAAAAGTGCCGTTTCGATGTTTTTACAGAGGTCGCCAAATTAGCAGTTGGCAAAAGTCGCCGTTTGGTCGGGGAAAGTCGCCGTTTGGTCGGGAAAAGTCGCCGTTTCAAAACCTTGACTTACCATAGAAAACATGCCAATGCAAAAAGTGCTTCAGTACAAAATAGTTGGCGTTTGCTTGAAAAAGCAGTTTTGATTGAAAAGGCAGAAAAAATGCATACTTATGAAGACCCAGGTATACTGCACCTACAGAATCCTACAGTATATTTTGCTTCGGCAGCTTCTTCTCCAGTTTGTTTTCTTCAGAAAAAAGTAGTGCGTCAGTTTCGGAGGCCTTTTTTAAGAGTTTGCAACTGAGGAAGCACGTGCCCATCTGCAGATGTCACTCGGGCAGATGGCTGGGAAGCTGCATCAGGTCTCCCCTGCAATCCCCCCTATAATGTTAAAACGCGGAGCCAGATTCTTGTTGTAGTCTCAGTTCAAACAAGAAGCTACTCCTGCATCGCCACTAGGAGCGATCGGACGCTACGAACGGGGCTCCTGGCCTTACTGCTAGGAGCAAGGGGACGCTACGAACGGGGCTCCTGGCCTTACTACTAGGAGCAAGAGGACGCTACGAACAGGGCTCCTGGCCTTACTACTAGGAGCAAGAGGACGCTACGAACGTAGCAAGGTGTTTGCGTTTCACTTGTTATAAAGGTCTTCATCCTGGCAGACACCCACCGAGGGAAGGAGGGTGCGATGTCGACCACGCTGCCAGCCCTCCCAGTATTTGGACATGTACTCTTGCTGGTGTTCTAGTCTGGGTAAGTTGCATAGGTCCTTGGTGGTTGTTATTTGTCCACATCGGTTGAAGAAATAGGAGCCTCCACGTCTCAGGTGACCTCAAACAGTCTTAAATACTGTTTTAGTATTGGCAGTCAGTATTGGTTTTGCTTAAGGATTGAAGTTAGATCTGCAAGGAATCTTCAATAAGGGTAACTTTTAGATACTTTTAGCTTTAGATATTTAGTAATTTAGAGTGTATTGATTGCGCTGTTTTGGGATTTGCTTTATTCAGGAGACAATTGCTATCAATTGCTAATCATAGGTCGGCTTTAGTGGTTGCACCATGCGTGCTACCACTTTATCTTCTGCAAGTGAGCATGAGTCGCAGATGTGCCATGGTGCTCTGAGAAAGCTGTTTGTTGACATGGGATGCCTTGTAGGCAGACTTTTGATGCAATTTGTAAGATGTACGTATGGTTATGGTGTGGCTTTCTTCATGTTTTTTCCTTAATACATTGTTATCACGTTGTCAAACATATCATTCCAACTTGAGGGCTCATTCACATTCCACTCTTGTCATCAATAAGAAATATTGTCCTTTCGTGCAGGGTTCAGGGGAGTGTTTTTGTGGTTTCCTCATGACTCTCGACCGGGAGGAATCGCTGGCATCATTCTGGAACATGAACGGAAGCTTCCTCGAATCAGTGCAACACCATGTCTTCTGGCCAAGGTGGGCCCTTTGGCACTCAGTATGGCCCCACCGGCTTCCACTATCCCCCCCCGTTGCTTGTCTTCTTGGCACCGGCACGGGCGAAGACGCTTGGGGTTCCGCTTGGGGTTCCGCTTGGGGTTCCGCGGGTTCCGAGGCCAGCTTCAAAGGCTGTGGCGACGTGAAATCGGAGGATTGCACCAAGGCCGGCCTGGCCTGGCCGAAAGCGGCGCTCGGGGCGTGGGGGGTCGGACCGAGGTGGGTGGACCGCCACGGGAGAAGAAGGACCTGCCCGGCCCGTTGAGAGTTAGATGTGACAGAAGGGCTGTGCCGGTGGTGGTTGGAGAGTAGGGATTTGGTCGGCCTTGTGGTTGGAGATTCCTTCAGGGCTTTGCAGTGGATTCGCCACCATGAGCAGCATTTTGGGGAATCTTTCCACCCAGTTGCCTCGAGAGTTGGATCTGCTTTGAGAGGGAGAGAGAGAGAGAGAGAGCGAGAGAGAGAGAGAGAGAGAGAGATGTAAAATTCAGCAGCTATTTGTTTGTCGTTTGTTTGCGCACGTCTCTGTATTGTTTTCCTCTTCAGCTGGCTCAAGGCCTTTGATCGAAGGTGCATTGTATAGCACCGTGCAGTTGTACATCAACACTACGATGGAGTAAGTAAGCTATTGTGAGAAAGCTTGTCTCTTAACACCGTCCCTTGGTTTGATTCATTGTTGAATCACACCATCAATACAAACATTGTTGAAACAGTAAAGAAACATTATTGTACAAAGCAGTTCAAACATTGTTAGCAAGTCTGTACAGCTTCTCTGCCATTGTCTCTCCAGCATTGTTGCCCTTCTCATCGTGGTGCTCGTGGGCATTGTTGCCAGAGACTTGCAGTTTGTAGAGCCATTGTTCTACTCTTGCGACTCTTCCATCTGGTCACTGGTCGATTGTCGAGGGCGTTTTGTGCCCTTTCTCCTCTTCTTCATCTTCTGACCTTTCCATATCGTTCTCATTGTATAGGACTGCTCGGTCCTCCCACAAGGAGATTGTCGAGTTTGTGGGAAGTCGACGCTGATTGTGGTAGTCTGGAATCGTCATCTCCATGGCCATTGTTGCCCTTGAAATTGTTCTCGAGAAAGTCGATCCCGATCGTCAGCGCTCGTGTGCCGGGAAGAGGCTGCGGTCAAAAGGATTGTTGACAAATTGTCAACTGAACATGCATTGTCTTCCAAATTCAGAAAGCAAAAATCCAAACACATTGTTCATCGAATTGTTCTACGAGTCGACGACAGAAAGATTGGATCCATTGTGAGACTGAAATCTAATTGAAATCTTGTAGTGCATATTGTCTATGACATAGTATGCACATAGTAGCTAAAGTAGTGTGCCATGGCTCGATGCCGCCGTGTATGTATTGTACACGCGTGGATGCTGCCATGGTTGTGAAACTGTTTGTGCGATCGCAGTTCATTTGTGGTGTTGTGGGCATTGAATGCCCGCCATGTAGAGATGTTTGTTAAGCACCTCTGCCGGGACATACTTTGTCAGTATGTCTGCTGGGTTGTCGTGTGTGCTGATCTTGTGTATTGACAGTACCCCGCTCTGTACCAGTTGTTGTATGAAGAGGTACTTCAGGTCAATGTGCTTTGCTTTCTTTGACGAGCCAATTCTTGTTGCAATGCTTTTGCCGCTTGTGCTGTTTGTGTGTATGCGAATGTTCACTTTTGTTGTTGTTGCTTCCTTGATGAAGTTTGCTATGTGTAGTCCTTCTTGTGCTCCTGTGCCAATTGCGTAAAGCTCTGATTCTGCTGATGATAGTGCTACTACTGCTTGTGTTCTACTTCCAAATTGTACCACGGATCCCATCATTGTCACGATGAATCCGCTTGTTGACTTTCTTGTGCTCGGGCATCCTGCCCAGTCTGCATCGACGTAAATGTTGAGATCGATGGGCTCCTTTGTTTGTGGTGTGTGTGTGTGTTGTCCTCAGGATCATCTTGTAATGTTGTGTTCCTCTTAGGTATCGCAGAAGATGCTTCACCTTGCGTAGACTTTGTTGTGTTGGTTGTTGTAGGTCTCGTGCTAGTTCTTTTGTAGCAAAGCTGATGTCTGGTCTTGTGTAGGTCAGCCATTGTAGTTTTCCTACTGCTCTCCTGTAGTCTGCATGTTCTTGTGCATCTAAAGGTGCTTCATCGTTTGTGGATTGTTTCAGGGTTGCCGTCCCTGGAGCTGATGCTGGATTGCTTGCTTCCATCTTTGTTTCCTTTAGCAGTGTTGTGATGTATTCTGGTTTGAGGCTCACCTCGAAGAGGTCTCCATTGTTGTGAATGTCTCTGCCAAGGAATTGGATTGTCTGACCAATTCCCAATATGCCGGTTGGTCGTAGTAGTACATGCTTCTGTACTTCTTTGAAAGTCTTGTCGACTTCTTGTTGTTGTCCAAGGAACAGTAAGTCATCCACATAGACCATCACAAACATTGTTTGTTCATTGTTCCTGTACACGTTGGGTTCACTTGTCAGTCGAGTCAGTCCCATTTGTTGCAGGACTTGTGCAAAGTGATCTTGCCAAGATTTTGGACTTGATCGTAGTCCATAGATTGCTTTGTTGAGCTTCCACACTGTGGTTGTGTTGTGACCACTTGGGTATAGTTCTGGTGGTGGCCACATGTAAAGATTGTCGGTCGCTGCTGGTGCATGTAGGAATGCTGTTGACACGTCTCCTGCTTGTATCGTCCAGTAGTTGTGCTGTGCCATTGTCAGGAGGATGTGTAAGATCCCAAAGATCGGTGTGCTCGCATAGATGTTGTCAAGGTCTTGGATTGTTTCCAGGAAACCTTTTGCGACTATGCGACATCGCACTTCGTCTTGTTTGGGTTTGTTGACCCACTTTGACTCGATGATCTTGTTCTTGTGTTCTTCTGGTACATCATTGTAGTTCATCTCTGTGAAAATTCCTTGAGTCTTCATCGATTGTGCTTCTTTCTTCATTCCTTGTTGTACTTTCAATGGATCAAGACCTTCATTGTCGTAGACAAAGGGTTCTTGTAGCATCCTTTCCACTTCTTCTTGTTGTTCATCTTCACAGGATGCTGTGGTGATCTTGTCACCTTTCTTTGTGGTGATTGTCACTGCTTGTATTCTCATCTTTGCTTTTGGTTGTTCGTCATCTTGTCCTCTGTTTGCTGCTGCTGAGGACTGCGCTGTCCTTGATTGTTTGGATTGTGCTTCACCTGTAGGCTCCTCGTGTTGTCGCTTGCTTGCTGGTGGTAATGGCAGTGGTGGTCTTGCCGTTGTTGTTGGTGATGTTGCCAATGGTGATGTTGCCATTGTCGTATCCATTGGCTGATGATGCATTGCTTGTGTTGGTAGTGCCAGTGGTGTTTCTTGTGCTGTCTGTGTGCTTGTATCTTCCACTGTAATGTCAGCTGGTAGAAGCAATTGTGGCGGAATTGCCATTGGTGTTGTTGGCAAGTTCCATGGATACACGTTGATGGTATCCAGTAGTTGCTTGTCGTACTTGTCTGGCATGATCTGTCTTCGTATTGTTCTTGCTTTGATAACCTTGCCAGGGATGCCGACTATTGACTCTCCAGTCATTGTATCGTATCCCTGCCAAGCCAGATTCCTTTGAAGAATCTTGGCTCCATCTTGGGTTGTGCTTTTGTTGTTGGTATCATGTATTGTACTGTTTCTGCCATCTCGCATAGTGGTGCTTTGTGGTCCTTCTGCCATCGTCTTTGGTAACTTGTTTGTCCATCATTGTGCATGGCATACCTGTTCAGTAGCCAGGCTGCATGCCGGACGATCCACGGCATGACCGGATGTTGTACGCTCAGTGTGAGGTTGTAACTTGTGGTCACTTGTTGTACCAGTGCTCGGACTTGTCCCATCAAGGTGCGATGGAATCGTTCAATGCTTCCTTGTGATTGTGACGAGTATGCCGGTGATTGTCGGATGTTGACGTTGTTTCCGAGCTTTTGTGCGACGGTCTTCAGCAGGTTCTGTATGTATTCTTCTTGGTCTGATTGTAGCGTTGTGGTGGATAGTGTTGCTTGTGCTCGTCCACATTCAAACATGAATGTTTGTAGACATCGTGTCAGGTCTTGTTGTTGTTGGTTCTTGTCTTGTACAAGAACTGCCATTGCCATTCCTGATTCGACATCTATTGCCGTGAGTACTGGTAGTACTTGTTTGTCTCCAAATGCCTTCATGTAGGTGAAGTCCACTTGTATCACTGGTTGTTTGCTTGCTTGTTTTGGGTGATTGTTTGTTCTTCCTTTGCTCTTTACACATATTGGGCACCATGAGCGATATGGTAAGTGTGTCAGCTCATGTTCTAGCCTCTCTTGTCTTGTTGGTTGTTGCGGTGCCTTCATTCCTTTTGCTCGTTGTGCTTGTTGAGATTCATCTTCATTGTCCGTATCGTACTCGTACTTGTAAGTCGCTTCTTCTTCGAAGTTTGTTGATCCTGTCCATTGTCTGTCAAGCTGTCTTGCTCCTGATTCCTGCCAATTGTCATGGATTGTGTATCCTCTTCCTTGTTCCGTCCTGTTCACGAACGTTGTCCGTGCCGGTTTGAGTCGTTCAATGTCTGGACCATCATCTGTCTGTTGTGGTACGTACATTGTAGTCCGTACTTGTACGTGAACTCGTTTCCAGTAGTGTCCTTCTCTGAACCAATAGTCTGTTGTTGGTGTCATTGTTGATGGATCAGGAACTGCCGTGGTCATTGGTGCTGGCTTCTTCGTCTGTGTCTGTATAGTGGCTCTCTGCTTGACTGTGGTGTTGTTCCGTCTCTGTCCGGGACTTGCAGTGTTGTGGGTTGATGTCGTGCCTGTATTGCTTGTGATGCTTTCTCTGTCTTCTCTGTTGTCTTCGCTGTTGAAGGTGCTGGTTGTGCTGGCTGCTTGTTCACTCTGAACCATGTCTCTCCTGTCCATGTGTCTCCTTTTATCACTCTTCGTTGTTCGTGTTTGTTCAAGTCATGATATTGTTCAACAATGTCTTCGTTGTTCCCGTCTGTTCGCCGAATGATTGTTCGTCTGTAGTTGCTCAATGTCTCCAGTGGTACTGGGCAATTGTCGCCAGGAACAAAGAGAGCTTTCCTCTTGTTCCGGTGATACCGTACGAGGTATCCTTCATTGTTGTAGTTCCAGTAATCGCTATTGCCTCCAAGGACTTGTTGTGGTCCATGTCTTGTCAGTGTTGTTGGGGCAATCATTGCAATCATGCCCTTTTGTGTTTGTCTCAGCTGGAGCTGTTGATGTTGTCCCAGGTTCATGACTGTTGCTGGTAAGTAGTAGAGATTGTACTGCTGCACCAAGGGAACATTGAATCCCTTGTCATGGCGCATTGTTGGAGTGTCGTTGAACCTGATGTCAAAGCCTTGTTCTGCCAGTCTTGTCACTGACAGAATTGGGTCGTGGATGTCACACACATAGAATGGTATGACAATTGGTTGTCCTCTTGATTGCATGTAGACCCATCTCACGCCGTAGCATTGTATTGTCTTGTTCGTCACTGTCCTGAGATTTGGGCTTTGTGCTTGGTCGATCTTGTACACTGGATAGTTGTCTGCAAACCATAGTGGACAGACATGTGTGGCTGCTCCACTGTCGATCATGATGTGCATAGTGTCTGTTGTGCCGCTGCTTGTGGTGTCTGTCTTGTAGACATTGCCATTGCTGATCATGGCGATGACATGGATTGGTGTCATGTCATTGTTGCCATTGGACGGAATTGGTGGTAGTGCCAATGGCTGTTGTCCTGGTTGTGATCTCATGTAGTCCTGATAGTACCATCCATTGTCATAGTAGTCATCGTACCATTGTGCTGTCGCATCCTCAATGTCGTTGCTTTCTCCTTGTCCAATGTTGTGTATTGCCACTCTGCAATCTTTGGCAAAATGTCCTGTTCTTCCACATCTGTAGCATGTATCTGTTGCTTGTTTTCCTTTGTTCTTTCCCTTGCCTTTGTTGTATCCTTTGCTGAATCCTTTGTTTCCTTTGTTGCCTCTTCCGAATGGATTGCCAAAGCCGATCGGACTGTTGTTGTAGTTGTTGAATCCTTTTCCTCCATGCTTTCCTTTTCCTTTGTGGCTGATGTTGTAACTGTTGTATCCGTAGCCGTTGTATCCTCCGTAGCCTTTGCCTTTGTTCTTTCCTTTTCCTTTTCCTTTGTAGCCGTTGTACTTGCCTTTTCCTTTGTGGATTGCATCAATGTCCATGGGTGCTTGTCCTCCACCGAAGCTTGTTGCTACACTGGATGATTGTGATCGTACTTGTTGTAGTTTGCTGAATGCTGTTGTTGATCTGTAGTATTCAATGATTGTTTGTTTGACTCTTGCATAGTTTGGGCTTTGTCCTGAAAGGAGTTGTAAGTGTTGTTGTAGTGGTCCACTTGTCTCATTGAGCAATACGGCAATCTTCACTGAGTCTGGGAGTGTTTGTCCATTGTCTCGCTCAAATCGTTGTAGTTCAAATTCCCATGTGGAAAATGATTCTTCGAAGTTGTTCTTGTCAAACGTTGGTTTCAACAATCTTGTCAAGTGTCCTATGGATCTTGTCCCCAATGGGATGGAGAAGCGGATGCACAGTTGTCTGTACATCTCGAAGCCAATTGTGTGTTGGTATTGTCTGCATACTGTAGCTGCTGCTCCAGTCGTTGTGTTGATGAGGATGTACCTCAAATCAGTGCTGAGGCGAACATGTCGTTCACCGTCTTCGATTGTTGATGCCGCTGCTCGTAATTGTAGCTCTGTGAGTTCTGCTGTGCCTCGTTCTGCTGCTTGTAGTAGTTCTGTGTAGTCATTGTCTTGCAATCCCATGTATGCTGTGAACTTGTACTTCCATTCCTCGAACGTGCCATAGTCTCCATTGAAGAAAGGTGGTTTGAGTTTGTATCTGTTCATGTTTGCCATGTTGGTGATTGTCTCGTCTTCTGGAACTGGAGGTAGGCCATCTCCAGCTTGAGCTGCTGCTGGTTGTGCTGCCATTGTTGCAGCTGTGCAAGCTACCTGTTGTAGGGTCAAGGCTTGCTCTCCGTTGTCTGTGTTTGTGTGCTTGTGCCTGTTGTTGTATTGGAGCTCACCTGGATTGTTGTTACCAGGATCCTTGCTCCGCTACCATGTAAAATTCAGCAGCTATTTGTTTGTCGTTTGTTTGCGCACGTCTCTGTATTGTTTTCCTCTTCAGCTAGGCTGGGCTCAAGGCCTTTGATCCAAGGTGCATTGTATAGCACCGTGCAGTTGTACATCAACACTACGATGGAGTAAATAAGCTATTGTGAAAAAGCTTGTCTCTTAACAAGAGAGAGAGAGAGAGAGCAAGAGAGCAGAATAATATTTCCAGGTGAAAGGCAACCATGCCAAAACTTATATATATATATACTATTACATACTACAAGTGTAATCAATTACAAATAACCTAACTAAATATATATATGTGTGTGTGTGTTACTTGCCTGCGGGTCTCCTGTTCATTGGTTGTTTGCACGCAGAGATAGCAGACCTCAGTGCCGGAACTAGTTTAAAGGTGTTTGGAGCTGATGCAGGAGGTTGACGAACTGATGCACTTGAGACTGGATTATTGTTTTGGCAAATGTGCAAGGCATGTTGTTTTCTTCAAAAGCTTGCTGCTTGACTCGTAGCCACGTTGACAGTGGCAAACTCGCTCTCAAGCTTGCTAGGGCATATACAGGCATATATACATATAACATAATATATTACAATATAATATACTAGAACATAATACAATATAATACAATATAATTTATATATACATATACCAGCTAATGACATACATAACTTCTAGTTCAAACGCAGAACAGACTCGAGAAACATTAATCAGAATTCAACAATAAGAGCACGGAGTAGAGGCTTGGGCACATCGCCATAGAGTGGAGTAGACTGTGTTGTGACATTATGACTAACAATTCACCATGCTTGTAACAATCTTGCTATAAATGTTGGTTGGTATGCTTCTCGGATTTTGTTGGTTCCTTCATATTCCAAGCAGCCCATCCCATCTGGAAACGTGCACTCCGCACCGGTGTTTTGTTCAGCCTCAGAGGTCAGCGAAGAGATGCATTTGCTCCTCCTTTCGGCCCTGGGGCCCTGGACCCGCCCCTTGGCGCCGAGAAGCCTGGGCGGTCAGCCGGGCTCGCGGTGTCCCATCACATGAAGCTCCGGTCTTCCGCGATCTCAAAAACCGGTCTTCACTGCAGGCTGCTACTCCCCATACAGGGGGATGCTAGGCATTTGGTTTCACATATGTGTTAAAGAAACAAACTGAGAGTTGCGCGTCGTCCAAAACCTTTCTTTTTGGGGCCGGTGTCCTGACATCTATATGGGCTATACTAGGGCCTTTAAAACGTTTGGCTGCTACTCACTACGAGAAGAAAAATCACCGCTCGCCACCAGGGATCTCTTCCGATCTTCTCTTCGCTCCTCTCAGGCGAGTGAAAGGCGCTGACGCCGGGCAAAAACGGCTCGTGGCTCGTGGAGCTGCGTCCGCTCGCGGCGGTATGTTATGGGAGGAGAACCTGGATGAACCTAACGAGGATCTGACTATAGGCTATAGGTGTGTGTTTGATTCTCACTGACTGTAGGCTATGGGTGCCCTTTGATGGAATCACATGATGTATGGTTAGGTACTATGGTACTGATAGTATACTGTACATGGCAATGCTTTGGCACCTGGGTGGATTGACTGGGCCCTTTGATCACATAAGACTGCGTCTCTAAACTCTGCCGGCTCTTCTTCGCCTTTCGATCGCACAAAAAACTAGACGACTGGGCAATCTGGTTGAAAAAACGTTCTCCCCCGTTCCGTCTCGCAGTTCTTGGAATTCCTTCAAGACATACTGCAACAGAAGCTGCTAGACTCTGCTCGGCCATCGAAGATGGTTTTTGGTTTTGGATGCGTCCAACCCTGTTTTGAGTTCTATCTAAATTGTGTTGGCATCGAATCCGTTGGCCCCACTGCCCCACTAGACCAGTCGTTACAGATATTACACTGTCCTACTGTTGTTCCATCATACTATGAGACACGCACCAGCCATGGTGGAAGATTGAATCCAATTGGGGAAAACAAAACACCAGCGCCTTGTCCGCCGCCACCGTTCGGCTCAAAAGACATGGGGCGAAGGCCCAAAGGCCCCGAGGAGAAGCCCACAGGTTTCTCGTCGAACAGGGCCGGAGTTTGGGATGGAGAACGGGACACCTATCAAAAAGAAATTTGATTCCTATCAATAAAACACTACTGTAATTCGTATCAAAACAAACATTTCCCCCCTACTCCTTCGGTCTTGGTCGCTTGGTCCTTTGGTCCCTTTGTCCTGGTCCCTTGGTCCCTTGGTCCTTTGGTGTCCTCTGGTCCCTTGGTCCTCTGGTCCTGGTCGTCATGTCTTTGGATCTGTACTTTCGGGGCGAGTCGCGTTAAGGGTGATTTGGACATCTCCTGGTCACACATCCTGTGAAGCACTGTAGCAGACCTTTTATCTCGACACCTAGCAGACCTTTTATGAGCCACCCGGTGGTAAATTTAGACGAGTAAGGTGCCATTCCAATTTAGCAAACCTTTTGTGAGCCACCCGGCATTAACATTTAGAAGAGGAAGGAGCCATTCCCACGAAGCAGCTTTTGTTAGCCTTGCGAGAGTAAAACTTAGAGGAAGAAGTTGCCATTCCAACGTAGCAGGCCTTTGTTTTGTGAGCAACCCGAGGGTAGAATTTGGAGAAGGAAGGTGCTAATCGAGTGTAGCAGACCTTTTGTGAGCCACCTGCGGGTGAAATAAGGGGAGTAGTAAACTTAAAGGTCTCGAGATTCAGAGAGATGCAGGTCTGGAGTCAGAAAGATCATGGTCAAGATGCACAGGTCTAGAAACCCAGAGATCTAAAGATGTTCTAAAGGTCTAGACTTGTAGAGGGTCTAGACAGATCTAAAGGCCGAGATCCAGAAAGGTTTTGAGATGCAGAGAGAGGTCCAGAGCGGCTCAGATCCAGAGATGTCAAGGGCTCTTTTGCAGAGGTCTTGAGATCCGCAGAAATGTCGCGCCTGCCACGCAAATTTCACTTCGAGGTTCGCGATCGCTGCGCCTGCCGCGAAATCTGCACTTAGAGGTTCACCCAGCCCCACGCCTGCCGCGAAATCTGCACCTCCAGTGCACAAAGTGCCGCGCCTGCCACGAAATCTGCACATCAAGATTTACATCGCGGAGCCCTGCCAAGGTGGTTCGCACAGGCAGGCGCAGCCCTTTGTGAATTGATTTTTGGTTTGTTTTGATATTTTTGGGTATTATGATATAAAATGCTTTGTTGCGATAGCCCGGCCATGGAGAACTGGGCCGAACTGGTGGAACGAGGATGTGGGCAGAGGATTTTTTGAGGAGGTCGATGCTCACATGATTTCAGATGAAATGTAGCGATGAAAATACGGTAACTACATGACTACATGATATCCTCCAATTCTTCAAGGCTTAAGACATTGAATAATTTGTTTGAAACATTTTTGGGTTCCCCTTGGGCGTTGTTGTTTGGTATGTTTTGTCAGCAGCCTGGTAACCTGGTAAGTTGTGGTTGTGACAGGGACACAGGTTCTTCACCCTGCGGCGTTTCAGGTCTTGTCAGAACCCGCCATTGGCAGCCTCCCAGGTACACCAGCTCCGGGTGCCTTCTCCGCGCGCGGGGCGCGGAGCCCGCGGAGCCGCGCCCAGCATGTTGCCCATGCCAATGAGTGGGCCTTAGGGGGCGGACTTTGGTGCCCAAAATTGTTTGGCTGGGGCACACTTTTTGAAGATGGTAGAGAGAGAGGTCGGTATGGATGGTGCTGCTAGATAGGTGAAGAAGTGAGGCTGTCAACAGTTAAGAATTTAGATTTACATTCAGTGTTTTTTTTCCGGAGACTTGGTCGAGTCGTCGTGAACCATTTCATACCATTTCATGCTGTTTTTGAAGCCATCGAAACCTCGAAACCTATGTGGTTGCTAGGCCTTTTTGATTCAAAAAACTATGGAAACACTCAGATTGTTGGAACGCAGGTGTTGCGGGCCCTTTCAAGTTGTTGGAAACACTTCTACTGGTGCTAAGTCATCCTTTTGTTGATTGGTACCCATTTGATTGATACCCATTTTGAGCTGGAAGCTGCTCATCAACATTTCTGCCGTGGAAGCGGTCAACCTTGGTTCTTTGGAAAACCTCATAGATTGTAAACGGTTACTATACTACATATACTAGCAAACAATCAAACAATCACATTGCCCCAATGCTCAGAGCATCTCGCGGCGTCAGACACAAGTTTTTTTTAATGTCCTGACGCACCCTGGTTCTCTCACTAAAACACATTGCAACGCGTGTTACTCTAAGGTTGGGATGAAAACAATCGCAACAGACTTATATACCAGGACTGGTACTCGTACCAGGACTAGGACCATCCAATGGGTGTCCGATGGACTACTCAGCACCACTTAGGGACCTCCCACAGTATGGTCATGGATGGTCCAGGTATGCGAATGCTTTGGGCTCTAGTTAAAATATATGTGAGTGTTCCCCCCCGGCATCCTTGGCATCCTTTGCGCGTTGAGGCCGCAAAACACCACGGACCCGTCCAAGTACACCAAGGATTGGAGACAGGGAAGAGGGTGAGGAAGGAGCCCCACACGGTTTACCAGAATGCTGACAGAGCCAGCAAATTCTGCCTAATTGTGCCAGGTGGGGTTGAACTGGGGAGTGTTGTGCCCTGATTGATTTCAGCTCATGATGACTTAACCAAAGGAAAGTCAAGTGAGGAGCCCTTGTTGAGTTGTATTGTATGTGGTAAATTCATCACATTTGTACATTCACCCGGGTGGTTTCAAGGGATGATCAGGGGATGTATTATGATTTCTTACATGCATTTGCACACCAGCCGGTTCAGATATTCGCAGTTGTGCTTCCTTAAACGCCCCTTGGTGGCGTACCGTTTCTTTGAAATGTAAAGCCCTGAAGGGGCAAGTACTCCCAAGAGATCGCATTAATATCAGTCAATATCCCGACTACTTGGAGGCTGAGGACGCGTCACAGCCAGCTGGGTGAGCCAAGTTCTGCCAGGAAGGGGTTGGTTGACTGAGAAATGCCACCGGGTAGGGTGCTTCATGTAATTTCAGGTTGGCCATTGCGTCCGATCATGTTGGTTGTCACTACGCTTGCTTGCGTGCCACACAGGCCAAGAGGGACATGGAGCCTGGCCGTGCCCAGACAGAGGCTGTCAATGGTTTTCACATTAAGCACCTGTAAGCCTGGTAGGAGAACATCCCAACTATACTGTACTTGGTTCCTTGTTCTGGGGTTGTCACAAAGCCGCCAACAGCGTTTGGCGGCTCCAGCAGGGGTTCCTTCATGTCAATCTTGGCCTCGATCATCCGTCCATGTTGTCCCGGAAGCACCAAAAGCACGAAGGACATGTCACCTGGAAGGACATGTCACCTGGAAGGACATCGCGAAAGTACGAAGACTCTGAGGATCTCCAGTGAGTTCAGTAATGTTGAATGTTGACTACTAAGATGACTAAAGCCCTTCTGCCAAGATGGTTTAACAGTTTAACATCTCCTATTTTGGAAGGTTTTCTTGAATCAACCGTCAACAATTCGCATTTGTTTTGTGTATTTTTCTCACCGCCCATGAGCAACCTCAAGCTTGCATTGCCGCCGGCCCCAAGATCTATCAAGATTTGCTCGGCACGACGCGACTGAGGCACGACAGACTTGGGGCGCGGCCACCTCGGACGCATTGTCCAAGAGATATAGCGCAGGGAGCACAGAGTTGAAGAGGATCAAAGGTGGATGTGGGTTTGGCTGGTTTGGCTTCAAGAATGCCACCTGGCTGCTATTTCAGTGGCAGATGTGGCAGACAACCAAGAATGTCTCAAGGAGTTTTTGGGCACCCCGACCTTCTTTTTGCGAAGAGGTCCAGATGATCCAAGGTACTCGGGTGGGATGGCGTGGTGTGATAGCATTTGTGGCATATCCGGAGCCTGGAATAGTCGAGTGGCGTCATTCATGCGTTCATTTTTGCAAAACAACCAAAGAGGTACAGTTGTCCATGTGTTGGATAGGTGAAGGCAGAGAACATGCTAGAGCTGCGGAGATGGGAGATGAGCTCGTTGGGAAGACCACAACAACTGCTATTGACTGCTATACTCCAACTACTTCGCAGCTGCTGTATACTCCAACTACCAGTACTTCTGCTCGGCCTGTGACTGTAACTACTGTGCTCGGCCGGCCGGGCCGAGTCCGACTCGCCCTGTGCGGCCGGCCGAGGCCGTGGCCAACGACGAGAAACAGTCGGCCCAGAAGCGTGAGGCCGGGTGCGGGGCTGATGGGTCGTGCGCCAGGCGACCACCAAGCATGAAGCACCACCCAAAGACCACCAAGCAACCCCTTAGATTGACCCATGATTTGGTCGACAGCACCCTGCTCAGCAGGGTACTTGTAGATATTTTTGCCAAGCCTTCAGTGAGATCAAGCAGGATGCAACCCAAGATGTCCGTACTTTCAGTTTCATCACAAAGCAGCGGAAAATACATTTGAGGCTTGGTTCCATTTGGAACTCTCTTTCGTTCATTGCTGTTTGTGGTTGTTGATGCAGGCATATATATATATACCCTGCCCTTCCAACGTCGAAGTTTTACTTCAACATGGGGACATGTCAATGTATTACTTTAAAGCAGAGCTTACGTCGATGTTTTACTTTTTAACACGTGGCAGGAAGAATGGATCTTCTGGGCTCTCATATCAGGCATTGAAGCAAAGCTTCCACATTGAAAGGCAGGTGAATCACAGTGGAAGCCAGCGTCACAAATGTCTTAGCAAAATAGGACTGTCTTGGACTAAAATGATGGTTTCCTGAGTGGAACCTTTTTGGGGGGAAGAACTTCACGCGATTTCACGCGGATCTCACGGTTAAACATGGAATCTAATAGGTAAAACATACACATTCACGCCAATTTCACGGGTAGTTCACGCAGCTTCACGCGAGGGAGTTCCACCCGGATCTCATAGGAATCTTCTAGAAGGTCCTAAAACTTCACCCCCAGTTCATGAGTATAGACCTCAGGATACCTCAGGGATTCATATGGATGAATATGATTCTATGTTCATGTCTGGAAATTCTTGTAAAACCATTCTCTCCATGGATCCAATCAGAATGTTACAGTTACGTCGATGTTTCACCTGGTAAAACTACCTTACCCACGTCGAAGTTAAACTTCTACATTGAAGGCCAGGGTATATATATATATACTTGTTTACATCTTTTTACTGCATTATATAATGACACCAACAACTAGCACATGTTCGCCCCTATGTGGCTTGAGTCATGGAGCTTACCGCAAATGTTGGAGGGCTCCTGAATCCTCATTGAGCACCCAGCAACCTTGGAACTACTGGGGCGTGAAGAACGCTTGATGAGTGGCTTGATGATATGGCCTCCCTGGGTCCCTACCGAGAGTGCTTTTCCCTTTTGAGAGCCCAGATTCGTGCTCCCAAAAAGAACGCATGTCCAAGTCCAAGTCGTGGTCTCTATACTCTTTGGGAGTGGAGGCAACTCGCACCACTCGCACACACAAGTTCGCACACCGCCCATGGCCGGTGTCACCCAGGCCGCGATGCTTTTTGCCGTGGCTGAGGGGCACATCAACGATCATGAGGTGGCCGAGAGACGCGGTTTTTCACGCGTGGACCCCCCCGAGAAAAAAAGAGACACAGAGACTTAATGTAGATTCTTTGATTCATACTGTAAACCCCCCCCTGGGTTGAATTGGAAATCCTCTTCAGATGCGGGGCTTATTAATCAAGAGTCTACATTCATTTCATGGGAACCATGTTCAGCTGCAGGACCAACCAGCCATGGATCTTCGGTCATGACGTGAAACCTCCCTCCAGCCATGGAGCGGAGCGGGGCATGGCCATGAGCGGCCGTGGGATGACGGGTGTATCCGATGACCATTCGGTGCGCTCCCCCATGGCTCACAGTACTGAAAGTGATCGTGCAACTCCTGTAGGTGGCACGTTCACTCTTGACATCTCACCAAAAAAACACATAGAATTGAATCACTTGACATCAGACCGAAAGCTTCCAAAGCAAGACACTCCCAAGTCGGGAGTGGCCACTCTGGGAAGAGAATTCGATGGCAAATGTTGCAAGCACAGACCCATGTCGCCCCATTTGTCGACCCATGTTTCCTCCGACGTGACCAGAACCGCCCGTCACAGCGGACAGCTCAGGATTACTGTAGATTGGTCCGACCGTGGGCCTCACAATTCCACAATAACCATAATAATGGGACATGAGGAAGCTATTCCTTGCCCTTTCATGTATGTGGATGGCATAGTGTGGAAAGAATTGCTGGCTCTTGATACCTCGGGCCAAAAGATGGAACATGTTTTTTTCACACCATCATTCTCGACATTTATGTATCCACTGTATCCACTGGTGTGCGTGTGTAATTCTTTTAGTGGAAGCCCCTTCCTTGACAGTTGATATTGCTGTACTATATGTTATAGAGATTGCAACATATTGCAACTGCTATGACAATTTCACAATTTGCAATGCGTTCATAGCACAGTCTTGGTGGAAGGAATGTTGCTCAGTAAAATGTTTTGACCAAAACCTGGTGTTGAACCTACATGAACCTACTTGATATAGAGGACGATGTGGGTCGGTCTATGATTTGTCAGCTGAATGGATGTAGTCAAACCAAGAAAGGATCCCCATGCAAGCTCTAGATGGTGCAGATGACTTCATGGTGAAACTCGGCAACCAGGAAGGTGAGGGAATAGCTGAATAGCTATAGTCATACGCATCACAATCCTACACTGCGCTAAGATACAACTACTTTGAATCGCACCTATAAACAGTTGCCATCACACCAGACCAACCTGCCAGTCCGACACTCCAACCCGCTGTGCACGCCAGGACTTCGAGGCTGCACTGCAAGCAGCCTCTCAGGCCCTGGAGCTCTTCAAAGACCTGGGCGACATCGAGGGAGCCCCTGGGACGAGACCGACCCGACCACCCGGCGACGCGACGGCTTCGGACCGGAGATGCGTCGTCCTTCCGGTGACAAGCTCGTGCCTTCGCTCGTGCCGTGTCACCGGGTTTTGCAACTCATCACGAAAGGTAGCTTGAGCTACCTGAGTTCTCCTTGCTTTAGCAAAAATGTATTACAATCAGGAGTTGGGATTGTGCATTGAGTTTGGTCCTCTAAGAGTTGATTCTGTTCGTCGGGGGGGGGGGGGGCCCCCCCCCCTGGATCAAATCCCCCCTGCGCCGGTTCACGCCGTCATGGACTTCTAGCAGGGTTACTTGTGATTGCCTGCTACCTTTCGTTCACCCCCTCCTCTCTCAAGTGCAGCAAATTGGCTGCTAATGCGGCGAGATATATATATATACATATTATATATATATATTATATATATGTTCTGGGGTGGCTGCTGGCACCGACGAACGACCGTCTGACGCAGACGACGTGTCCAGCATTTGCGTCCATACCAGTCGCCTGCCATGGCTGTCGGCCTGAGACCTGAACTCAGGTGGCTGACTCCTTGCGGGTGGTGGTGGACGCCATGCGTTTGCAGAGCGCCAAGAAGGACGAGAAGCCAGAGGAGGTGTGCTCGATGGATTGTCCCGAGAAAATGGGGCAATCTTATTACTTTGACTTTCAAGGTTGGTTTCTTGATGTTTCTGTTTGAACGCATGCCTAATTATACATATATTATATATATTATACATATTGTATCTAGAGATATGGTTTTTGGAATGCCTATATGGTCTACGTTCAATCGGTGTTCATCATTCATTTATATAATTCAACCCATATATGCAAATGTGTCCAGTGTTGCACAGTTGTTAGCTCGCCTCGTGTTCATCAGTAGCAAGGTGATGTCAGACAGCCATGTTCTTGTAGGTGAAGATCTCGAGCGGAGACAGAATCCCTGTCCAGCTCGCACTTGCCTAGACTAGTGAAGTGTCGATGTCAGAATCGCCAATTTGAGCCGCTTAAAGGAGCAGGCCAAAGAGGCCAAACGTCCCAATGTTTTTTCTGGACAATTTGTTGATCCACCAGCGCGTTCCCTTCCCCCTTCACCTTCAATATAGTTGAGTTTGGTATTGGCTTCTCTGTACAACGCGCAGCATTCGGAAGACTGATGGAACATGATGCGTTACTGCCTTTGGGAGGCAGCTGCTGGGCAGACAATTGATTTTCCAAAGCCTACACCCACAAAGATAACCCTGGAATCTGAAGCACCAAAGTATTTTCCTTGCTAAGGGTCTGTATACAATATATTATATATATGACCGTATATATGACAGTACATATGATACATATATATATATGATATATATATATATATGATATATATATTCTTTAGATTCAAACAATCTATAAAGGTAGATCCCATGTTTCGAGACTCCAGATTTTAAGCAAAATGGCTGACTGCCCGGGAGGCCTTGAGATTGGCCAGCGAGGAACTGGTGTGGTTCCGCGAGGAGGGCCACAAGCGTGGCCAGGTGTGGGCGGACGAGCGGAGGACCATCGGCCTCGGAGGCCTCACAGGAACCCGTTTGGAACGCCCAAAAGTGGTGGGGGGTTGAAAAGCGCAAGGATTCCGTGGCGAGTGTTTGTTTTTTTCTTGAGTGGTAGGTCCTGGGCAACGATAGGTCAGAGAGTCCCTCGTCTTAGGTGAGGGTGTAATTAGTACTCTAAGTTGCTGTCAAGTGTCACCTTCACCGTCTTCAAAGGCCAGTTACCGGCGGAGCGTCAGAAATCCTCTCGGACCGTTTTGGGTCCATGTGCATGGCGTCCCAAGTCCATGGGAAGCAACCATTTTTGGTCACACTCCCGGGAATCATGGCAGAAGTGGAGGGCATGGCGGAACGTTTGCGGAGGCCATGTTCCGAAGGGCAAACCGGTGTTTTTTTCAACTTCCATGATGGTTCCAGTGTACATACTGTACATCACTTGCCCCATTGATGACTCCCCGATGTAAATAACTATAATAACTATTTCATACATGGATGGTCTGGGATTGGTTGAAGGCGTTCCAGGTGTTCCTCAGCTGTGCCGATTTTCTCCAGTCGAGTTGGAACATGACCCACTCGTGAGGGGGGGAACATGTTCTTCTAATGATTCTATTGGGGCCACACCAAGCTAGACCATGCTAGACCACTTTCGTTGAGGGTCGAACAGACGATGATAGACAGCAACATGACTTGGTCTAGATTCTCGTATCGTGGATTCTCATGTGTTTCTCCTGCTGTGCACCTGTTCAAGCCATTGGGCGCCCAACAAAAAACGACGGAAGCCAAGACACGGTCGCATCCCCCGCGTCGGTCGCTGCCGCTTGGGCCAGGCCTCCATGCTTTTAGCCCTCGCCAGGGTGAACAGCAGCGGCCGAAGAGGTAGGGGTGGAGGAGGGATGGAAGCGTCCAAATGACAACACAAGACTGTCTTAGACTGATCAAAGTTGTAAGGAAGTCATACAAAATGACAACAAACATAACTATATAAGTTTAGATCAACATTAGTCAACATTGAAAGATCTTGAAAGGAAGTCATACAAAATTGATCAACATTGACAGTAACATTGACGTTGTGAAATCATACAGTCCTGATTGTCCTCATTCGATCCAAATTGCTTCTTGCTCTTGCAGAAGAATAGCGGCGATATCCTGCCAGACCTGGGGCATCCTGTTCTTCCATGGAGTCTCCCCAAGCATTGTGTGGAGACACTCCATGTTGGCCTTTACGACACCCATGGGTTTCTCGCTTCGTCCAGTCGATGCCAGGCACCAAGGATAGAGAACAAGGAATCCGACAAGCCAAGGAGGTGCGCCCGGTCGGTGCTCCCACCGGTGTGCTGCTCCTCCGCTCCGGTCGGCCTACTCCGGCCGTGGCCGAGACACATCGGCCGTGGCGGCATTCATCAAGGCACCCTCGATGCCAAGTTTTCTCCTTTTGTATCCTTTCGGTAGTGAATTGTTGTTTTTAATTTTGGTACGGTATAAATTATGGTTGATTAAATTTGTCTCTTCAATTTCTCAGCTCCAAAGCCCAGGTGAACCATCCCAGCCACGTCCCTGCACAGCCCACCCTGAACCCATCCCTTCCATTACCTGGCTTCTTCCAGGCCGTGAAGATCTACCGTGAGCTCGGGGACAAGGCGATGGAAGGCGTGCCATGAAAGCCATTAGCTCGGGGAACGCGCCATGCACAACATGGTGAACTGGAGTGGCCCTGGAGTGGTGAGTCCCAAACCTCTCTCGCGAGACGTTGGTGAACTGCAGGTGCCATCATGTTGCAGAATCTTTTTGCCTTATTTTCTTCATCCAATGCGATGTGGCTGTTGATCCACGGGTAATCGGATAACATCCATTGGCTGAAGCCTAGGACCCGAATCCTCTTGACTGCAGTGCTCATATGTATGTTGAATATGTTGATTGACAAAAAACTGCACTACACCTTAAGTCTTGAAGCATTTTGCAGCTGGTCTTGGTCACCGGGTGGAAACATCAAGACAGCGGTGCTTGACTATGTGAGATGGTTCATCAGTCAGCTACTTCCAGTTGTGCCATCTCTTGTATATTTGAACTCATTGTGGGTCGTGGAGGATAGGGGCCACCTAAAAATGTGGGACATGTTCAAGAAGGATTGTGTTGATTATGCAAGGGCTTTGTGAGGTAAATCATGTTATAGAATGACATAGACATGTGTCAAGCTTTTTGTTGCCGCGGTCCTTTGATGAAACCTAGAGCATGAAACCTCGGCATTTGTCTTGAAAATTGTGAATTGAACGGGTCGAGTTGTTGTAGAAGTTTTGGACCTCGCCAGTTTACAGCCCCCATGTGAGGTCGGAGGCTGTGTTGAGGGAGGTTATATTTTTTGGGTTGTTGGAGCGCTCGAAAAGGAGCCGTGCTGATGGCTTTGGTCGACTTGTACTGCTATGTTCGTGGCCCCGGCGGGTGCAGCATTGTATTTATACACGGGGGTAGCGGGTGGAGCCTGGTTTTGAAACAGCGAAGCTGGGAATGTGTAGTGGTTAATGCGTGCTAAGTGCTACATGAACGCTTCTGACGCTTCGGTTGCATGGTGCAGCAACTGGTCGGTTGAGATGTCGCAAAACTTATTTATATATTTATATAATCATATATACATATATATGACCAGCAACGCTATGATTCCAGCGTCGCAGCGTATCCCACTGACCGCCGACTTCATTCTGTTCCCAGGTCAAGTCCTTCCAAGAAGCGATTGGCGCCGCGAACAAGGCGAGTCAGCACACCATCGTATAACGGTTTTGTAGTGGTAGGTCTTAAGATGTCTTAAGTCTTAAGCCAGGTTCCTGTTGCTTTGGGTTTTGCTCCAGAGAAATGTGCAACCACTTGAAATGCTTCCTTACGTCGACCAGCCCCTCTTGAACACTAAAAACCATAGGGGGTCAATTGGTTCAATATGATTTACATCATATGCACATCATATATATATATACTTTATATATAATGATTCCCCAAAACAAAACGTTCAACCAGAGTTCTTCTTTGTAGGACCTCCAGGGCCGCCCGTCGGCCACCGGTCGGTCGCTGACGAGGCGCTGGTGATCTTCGAAGACTTGGGCGACTCCCGGAGCGAGGCACGTGCCACGCACCTCTTGGCCGAGGCGTGCCACGCGGGAGGAAGGTCAGAGTCATCTACCGGCCATTGAAGGTCAGGGTAAAATTGGATCGTTATGGTCTATAATACCAATTAGATTACTGTCTTGTAATAAGTATTGTAGATGAAGTAGGCCTCTTGATGATATGACTAACAAGACTTCCCCCGGTGATGACTTGTAAAACCTCTGACATTTGCTGCTTGGCCAGCATCATTTCTCCTGGAACTCGAGTTCCGGTCTTGGTGCGAGGCAGATCTGTTTTCGTTGCCAGGCCCGGTTTGGGAATCGACAAATGGAGGGTGGAGCCCAGGCGCGGTGTGCGGTGTGTGGTGATGTCGGATGTGGATGTGGGTGGTGATGTCGGATCCAACGACAAAACCAACATGTTGAAAACACATTGGAACAGCTTCCTGGAATCCAAAGCACGGCAAGAAAACCGCCTTTCCCAAAGAACTGGCCATGAATTTCAGTTGCCCTGTTCCAAACAACACGCCCAATCCACAGTACAACACGTTTACATGTAATTGTTTCACACGACTTAAGGGCACCAACAACATCCAACAACAAGGTTGTTTTCATAGACTACTTTGGCAACCTATGCCATGTGTTTTACCATGTTTTACCGTTTGGACAATGCATGGTGTTGCAAAACAAATGGCTTTGCTTTCCTCAACTCTCGAGTGCATTTTATGGCCCAATAGATCGAAATCCCTTAAGCCCAAGGGATCGGAAGCCGTCTCTATCTATTTGGGGACCACTATCCTCAAAGAAGGCAAGTTCCTCAAACATGGACCCCCTGACCTCACCTTCCTCAGCTTTAGCTCACGCATGCTCTCGCTCAGCTCACGCTGCGTGATGAGACGGATCGATCCCAGGCGGCGGAGGATGCCATTGCCCTTTGGCAGGAGCTCGGGATGAAGCGCCAAGAGGCAGACCGGGCGGAAGAATAGGAGTGTACGCGGTACGGGAGGAGAGAGAGAGAGAGAGAGAAAAAGGAATGACTCATGACTAGAACGAGAAGGAACTATAGATAGAAGCAGAGGAGATCATGAGATCATGAGACTGAGAAGAATGCGAGCAGCCCTTTTTTTGCCCTTGTGATCATAAGTGGTGCGCATGGATGGGCAGCGAAGTTCAACTGAGGATGAGAAGACCTTTTGTTGGAAGACCCAGTTTCTCGTTCTTCTTTTTGTTGCTCTTGATAAGCAGTTGCGTGGATTCCTAAGCTCGAGGCCATCGAGCTTCTCACCGTGGCTCAATGGCATGTCGAGGAGGACGGAGGTGGCCGGGGACCAGGAAGGAGGCTTTGTCGAGGAGAATGGACCGGTCACCGTCCAAGGCCCCCCTCTAGAATATCTATGAATATCTAGGAATTCGGAATACTGGAATAGATGGAAATGCAATGATGAGCATAGTTTCCCTCCAGACAAATCATATAGGCCATACGCAGAATCATTGCAGAAGAGACAGGCACCTTGTGAAGTGCAGCAAGCCAGCGCTACCTTAGATGAGGTTTGGCTTGCATCCACAGTAGCCCAAGGAACCTGTTCTGAGGAATTTGGTTGGAATTTGGTTTATGCTGGGGGTTGACGCTTCCATTGCATGCCTGCCAATTGCCATTCTGTCAGGAGCATTCCATCCTAGTGCTAGCCCACATCATTGTGGGCAGACACACGCAGACACGGGTGCCTTTTTGTCCACGGATGGCCACCAAATCCATCGATGCCATAGAGGGAGAAGGGAAAGTCGGGCACGCCTTTGCCCAGGGAGGCGAATTCCGAGCTTCCAAAGATGAACGAACATGCCACGGTGCTATCACGGTACAAGGTAAGCTATCATGGTGCCAAGACACCACGGTGTGGGAATGGACACACCTGACACACCCTTAAAAAAAGAAAACATACAAAACAGCAAATATAATTCTATCAACTATGAATCACTACCTCTCAAATACTGGACTGCTGCGGTCTTTGTGGAAAAAACAGAGGGAACTGCCTCTGTCTCCGGACCGGGTCTTCGACATCGCTTAGAACACACCGCCGATCGGCCGCAACTCGGAGCTGGAAGGTGGCGCAGAGGAGTTGGCAACATTGGATTTGGGTACAGATGGGTACTGGGGCTCTAGAGATGTTTTAAAATGTATTGAAAAAATAAGTGCACTACTAAACACGTCATAAAACAGGAGCCTGCAAGACATCAACGCACTACTGGTAGCTGACAGCAGCTGACAAGTACATAGGTCCAGGTGGAAATAGCTCTATTCGCTCTAGACTGACCGGAAGAAGACGGAGGCGTCACATAGTTTCTTCCTTCTATAGCGGCCACGCAAACAAAGACAAGTCAGTCCTTTCGCCATGCCCTTTAAGTGACACATGCTCGAGATGGAATGAGACAGTACAGTTATATAATATACTAATATATAGTCATAGTGCCCGGTGCCCTCCGCCCTCCTCAGTCCATTCTGACAAGCAAACTTACAACTTCTCCATTACAAGCACATTTTTCCCCAGCCCTGTGTAAAGGTGGCCCGTCTTGTTTCTACACCTTAATACTGCGGCAAGTCGGCGCGGTCTCGCCATGGGTCGATGCGTGGTTTGATCCGGATGAAGGAGGCGGGTGATTCAGGGGGCGCCCCATGGATGAAGGAGGCGAAAGCAACTGCTTTGGCGGTTTTTTGGGTTGGTGGGTTGCGACTGACAAGATGTTATATATGATTCTACTGCTACGCTTATGCTACTCTTCATTGAAATGTTGTCAATAATCAATGATCACCTACACGATAAGCTTAGAATTTGACTATATGGTAAGAATGAGTCACCCTGCAACAATCTCGACTAACGCAGTCACCATATATTGCAAAGCCCCCTTTGTTGATCAGCCGTTGGGAAGATTCAGCGATATGTCAGCGTTCTTTTGCTCAAGCCGAAGGCGTAGAAGGGCGGCGCCATGGGAGGATTGAAAAGTCACTTCTTGGGGCTCTTTTTATCCTTGCTGTGTTGGGAGTTGGTGGATGTCGCAAGCGCCGGCAACGCGGCTTGCTGCGACTGCGTCAAATTGGAGAGCAACACCTGCAAGGATGGGGCAAGCAAGCACAGGCGCCAGAGGTCCTTTTGTACAGAGCAGACTACCGAGGGGTTGTGCCTCACGGCCGGCGGAAGAAGCTGGGTCGGGGCTGGAACTTGCCGTTGGACCTGTGCGAAGGAGGACCTTTGAGATTGGGACAGCGGATCACGTTGTTGCGGAGACTACGCTGGCTTGGGTGTGAGAACACAAATCTGAGCCATGGGAAACGATGTCCAATACACTTTTTGTTGTGTTTCGATGGCCACTGTTTGACCACTTTTTAGGGAGGCAGGACTGGCTGCCGGGTGATGTTCCAGTTCACAGAACTGGTCAGGTGAGGCGACGTGTGGGCAGTGTGGGCTGTGGGCGATGAGTTGGTGGTCATTCCTGGGTCCGAGTCATCCCATGCCAAGTGGCTAGGTCCTAGGTGATACTATAGGTGTTTGGAGCTGATTAGTGGAGCGAATAGACATGAACAGAGCCATTCTTGGGGTTTTGTATAGGGGCAGGATTACTCCAATTCGAATGAGGACCTTTTCTGTGGCTTCACTGCTTGGACCTGTTTTCGATGCGGCACCGGTTTGAGGGTGACCTCGACATACCAAGTGACCAAGTGTTGGAACCTCCAAGATCTGGTGACACCCTGAAACAGGTTGTGGCCTTACTTTTGTGGCGAAACACGAACGAATCACTAGGGAAAAAGAAGCACGTGAGCAGTGAGCAGCGCCCTTTTGTTGCGAAACCATGCCCAAAGTTTCATGCATTCGAGTCACTTCTAGCTGCGTTTGGCTTGCCCGTGTGTGATTGGTGCAAGCCATTGGGGCTCACAGACCTGGGAAGACAGGGCGACACCTTCGCGCGGGGAAGATGAGCAAGCCAGAGACATGGCAGATACAACACATCATGTTAGTGTGCCTTGACCCCCAACCAAAGGATTCCGTTCTATTTTTTTTTTTATCGCGGATGTGTTCTGGGGCTTTGTAGAAACAGTAGACTCATTTTCCGGCCTCATGTTCCATTGCGTTTGGGAACTGTCATCATCCACTGTTGCCCGGAGAGGCCAGATACCGTCAAGAATCGTCAAGGTATGATTCTCCCAGCAAGCCTGATGCTTGAACCCAAGTGAGCGAAACGACCCCGAAGCTACGCCGGTACCCCAGACGTCAAGGTCGTCGACCTGAATCATTCGTGTGCAGGTGTGTGCAGGTGTGCAGGTGCTTTTCCGAACTGAGGAGAAGAAGCGTTCACCACTCCATGACACCCCTCCACATTCTTCCAGTTTCGTCGAGCGTTCCCCCGGCCACTGGCTGGCCGGGTCGACGGTTGGATGGCGGGCTCGCGGTGCCCGGGGGCCGCGGACCAAGGAGATCACGGTGACCAAAATGTCCAAGGACTGGAAGTGAAGTGTGTCGGCTGTGTGGCTGTGTCCAGCTGGGTACCAAGTTGAAAAAAAGAAGGAACCAGACACAATGACCTGACCGACTCAATGACCTGACCTCCCTCTTTCAGCTGCACAGTCAGACCAGCCCCTATAGGGATCCAGTCGCACATTCTCAGGTACGGAGAGCGGGAGACACTGTTCTGTAGGTTTGGAGGGTCCAAGTACCTTCTGGGAAGGTACTTGGATCCCCAGGCAGCTTCTTTGGGGTCCTGTCATTGGAATGTTGGACAGTAAATGAAATGAATGAACATTGGAGGAAGCAACTTACCAACACTGTCAGACAAGCCCAGAGTAGAACACAGCTGCTTTTTCTCCCTCAAGATGATCCAATACAAGCGATCCTGATCCCCACATCGCTCCGCCCAAGCTCTTCACTGGATGGGCCAAGGGGAGTCCTGGCCTACGCCAGCGATGAGGATGAAGCGCAGGCAAAGTACCAAGTCTCCTCATGGGGCACCTGGGGTTGTGAGGCCAGCTGCGCGGACGTCCCGGTGGGAGGATCGATGTGGGGAGGCTTGGGGCGCACCGACCCGGCTCAAAAGAAGGCTTCCCTAAACGAGAACCTAGGTTTGCAAAAGGACAACAATGCGTGGACCTGTTTTTCTGAAATCCTGAGAACCAGGTTCTGAATTTCGGACTCACAAAAAAGAAAGGTCCGTTCGGTTCGCTAGGTACTTGCAAAGGATTGTAAAATGGATGGACATTTGCCAATGGGGAGAGACATTCTCACTGAGTAGTGACTATAATTAGTCCGAACTGGTGGTTCTAACATTGCCCAGTTTGGGGTTCGAAATGCCAGAACTACCCAGCCAGAACTTTCGGTGGAGGATCTATTAGGACCTTGAACCTCTACCCTCAGAAGGCACTCCTAAGCAGCGAAAACAGATCCTTCAGCAACTGAACCTCGACCTGTGCAGGTGTCCAAGTTTGATTGGCAATACTCCGGCACGGAGACCGCTTATGTGTTGGAAGGCCGGTGAACTGCTTCTTCTCATCCGTTGTTTCGGTCTCCGACTCCCCTTCGTCCCCGCTCGTCTCGAGGAGAGGTCACGGTGACTCCCACGGGGGACTGGAGCAGCTGCAAAGCCACCAAGGCGAGTCGCCGGCGAGAGGCGAACCGTCGAGAGTCGCGTCCAGTGAAACCGAGAGTCGCGTCCGGTCTTGACGCTTTCAGGCTTCAAGTATGCTTCATAATGTTTTAGCCATATGCTTCGAAATGTGGCCAAAACAGGATCGAAATCCGCGCAAGGTTCGCGCAAGCCCGAATGTATGTAGAACTGGACTGGCCATGTCGACTTCTTTGAGCCAGCTGTTCGGCATAGTGTTTGAAAAACAGGGAAGCTGCAGTGCAGCAAACACACACACACTGGGAAGGTCGAGAAATGGGTCGCTAGCCCCCTGCCTTGTGGTTTGTAAACTCTCCGCCTGTGACAGCAGTTTACATACACATACACCCACGAAAACAGGTTTAAAAAAAAACTTATTTGAATAGAACATGTAGTTTTACTGTGTTCGCGCAAGATCCGCGCAAGATTCGCCCAAGGCCGGCGCAAGGATAGTTTTCGGATGTTTTCGGGAAAAGGTATTTTGAACAACCCCCAAATGAGGTGGAAGGGGTCACGAGGCCTATCTATGAATGTCTATGAAACTCGTGGGTGACAAGGTGGGGATCTTATTGGTCCATGGTCTTTAGGAGGGGCCTGCAGCCATTCAAGTTACAAGGTAGTCAAGTTACAAGTTCAAGTTACAAGGTGGTCCACATGTAGGGGCAATGACTATTGCGACGAAGGAAGATGTAGGTATATAAATATAATTCACTCGAGCCACTGAATCGACCATTTTGGATTGTCGGGAGCTCCTGTGGCAGCTGAATTCCGTGTGGCATTTGGGGCGCATTGGGGCTCACATTGTTCACATTGTGAAGGTGGTCTTTGGGGAGGTGGTTCAGAGAGGTTTGAACCATATAACCATTAGCACATTCGAGGCTTCAGGGGAGAATTCGGACAACAGACGGTATTAAGACATCATCTACATACGTGCTGGGAGTGCAGGTGTTTAAAATACATTCAGACAGCTCAGTAGCTCGCAAGGTGAGGCAACACTGCATAGATCTAATACAGTAATAGCAGTGTTGTTTGTGGGCTGGACAACATGTGCTTCTTGATTATAGTGACTTCTCTCAGTCTTTTACTCAAGGGGATGTTCTGCTTGAAGATAATCTTTCAACAAGCCTATGAGCCAGGCCTGAGGTGCATGCGTTTGTATGCTGCCCCTTGAGTCCCCGAAAGACTCGTATTTTCGTGTCAAGAACCGACCAGATCGCCGCGTTGCGCGTGGCGCGTTGCGCGTAGCAAGCGGGCCTGAATGACGTGTCAGATTGAAGCGGGCGACTTGGTGGTGTTCCCGGACGGAATGACCTGTGTGCCGTGGAAATATCGCAGGGAAGTGGCGAACTTGCGGGATTTGATGGGATAGAGAATAGTCACTTACCCTAAGACATGGTTGATAGATGTTATATAACATGTTTGTTTATATAAATATAATAGATATTCCGGGTCATTCCATGGGAATGGGTGCCGAAGGGTTCCTCGGTTCCACCAAGAGCCTTGCAGCCAGGCGTTTCGGCAGCCTTGCTCGGGTTCCGACACATTCGGATGCAACATCCACACAAATAAGAGCCCTCTCCATCAACAGAGATCACATTCCTGGGTCATCAACCAGTCATCAACCATGTATAAATGGAGGAAAAGTACGTCCGCCATGTCCAGATTTGAGCTTCGGAACATGATTATTGTGCACATGCCTAATATATATATATATATGTATATATCATGTTTGTTTGCTGGTTGATGATACTGACTATACAATG
Organism: Durusdinium trenchii; assembly: GCA_963970005.1. Classification (NCBI taxonomy): domain Eukaryota; class Dinophyceae; order Suessiales; family Symbiodiniaceae; genus Durusdinium; species Durusdinium trenchii. Next base: position 582,682 of record CAXAMN010003669.1, on the reverse strand, counting down.
ACCATGGATGTCCCCCGCCCCCTTTCATACATTTCCTTGACAAACGTATTCTTCGAGAGAGCGGTTGCCCTCCCTTGCATTCATACATTATTGGCCACGATTTGCCTCACACGTTCCCCATGATTTCCTAACAATTGCTCAACCCAATGGCTTCAGATAATTTGCGATCAATTTACAACAGGGCTGCTAGAGTTCGGATGGGCCTGCGGCATTGCAGACCCCCCCGAGCCATACCAAATTCTCACCAGAAGCTTTGCCGACAACACAATTCTGCGATGTCCCCCCCGCCGCCTTGAATACATGTCCTTGCTAAAAGGTATGCTTCCTCGGAGTGCTCCTGGGGGGGCATATGATTCCTTGAGTGTTCAAGAAAGAAGGTAACATATACGGGTTAATTTTGGTCCATCTCCCCCCCATGCCAAATATACAGCCCCGCCCACCATAAATAACATGAGAACGTGGTTCAGAACTGGTTTGTCAGCAGGTGTGCGTAGTCCGTGTTCTCCGGACTTGTCAGATGCTTCCGGACTTCTCGGATTGGAGTGTCACATCGTGTCACTTAAAAGCAGCTTCCCACGGATGTCCTGCACGATCCCTGATTGTTCATGATGGAATGGTGCTACTGTAGGTACCATTGATATTGGAGGCCATGGCTTTTAGGTTGGAGGCCATTGCTGTTAGAAACCAAAAAAGACAAGGAAGAAAGGTCTAATATAAAGTCTAGAGTTCCGCATTTGCTTGGGCCGGTTGCCCTAGAGGTGAACCCCAGTTAGATACCAAGCCCTGCCTCTCAAGGCCAGGAACCGCCATAGGTATGAACACTATATGTGTTGCATAGATTCTGATCTTCTCCTGCGTGTCATGTTGCTTCGTCTCACGGGCTGTGCAGCGAATTGGCCAGAGACTGAGGTGTGGGACGTCACCAAGCCCATCAAGAAGCACTTCAACTTCTCCTGAGATCTCCTGAGTAGAGTATGGCGTCGGGTCGTCGAAGTCTTGCGGTGCTTCGGGTGGTCGAAGCCTTTCGGAGGACCCGGCACAGGAGCTTTCTGTGCTTTCCTTTTCACGAAAGGCAGCGGTTACGCTACCTGAGTTGTCTTTGCTTTAGCAAAAATGTATTGGGGGTGGTGAAGTGGTCCGGTGCATGATTTCGATGGTTTAAGAGTTGGTTTTAAATGTCGGGCCCCCCCCCCCATTCGACTCCACCCTGCGCCGCGGAGAATTTGGTAGCGATCTGAGCAGACGCAAGCAGCCAGCAGCAGCAGCAAACCAGCAATGCAGCAGCAGCAGTAGCACAACACAGCAAAGCAGAAAGCAGCAGCAGTGGCACCAGTGGCAGCAGCAACAGCAGCAACAGCAGCAGCAAAACGCCAAAGCTCACACAAGTTTGGCCTCCACAACCCGTGGTTTTCGTTCAGTTTTTGGGGGTTGCGCAGACGAAATTGAAAGAGGGGCGGACAGCAAAGCAGCAGCAGCCTTCAGGATTCAAGCAACAGCAGCAACCAGCAAGAAGTAGCAACAGCCAAACAGCAGCAGCAACCAGCAGGAGCAGCAACCAGCAGGAGCACCAGCAGCAACCAGCAGGAGCAGCAACCAGCAGCAGCAGCAACCAGCAGCAGCAGCAACCAGCAACCAGCAACCAGCAAGCAGCAAGCAGCAGCAGCAGCAACCAGCAACCAGCAACCAGCAGCAGCAGCAGCAGCAGCAGCAACCAGCAGCAACCAGTAGCAGCAGCAACCAGCAGCAACCAGCAGCAGCAGCAACCAGCAGCAGCAGCAGCAACCAGCAGCAGCAAGCAACAGCAGCAGCAACCAGCAGCAGCAGCAACCAGCAGCAGCAGCAAGCAGCAGCAACAGCGGCAGCAGCAGCGGCGGCAGCAGCAGCAGCAGCAACCAGCAACCAGCAACCAGCAACCAGCAACCAGCAACCAGCA
>CAXAMN010003669.1:506013-580739 GCA_963970005.1 Durusdinium trenchii | reverse complement strand
CAGCAACCAGCAACCAGCAACCAGCAACCAGCAACCAGCAACCAGCAACCAGCAGCAGCAGCAACCAGCAGCAGCAGCAACCAGCAGCAACCAGCAGCAGCAGCAACCAGCAGCAACCAGCAGCAGCAGCAACCAGCAGCAGCAGCAGCAACAGCGGCAGCAGCAGCAGCAACAGCGGCAGCAGCAGCAGCAGCGGCGGCGGCGGCAGCAGCAGCAGCAGCAACCAGCAGCAGCAGCATCCAGCAACCAGCAACCAGCAGCAGCAGCAGCAACAACCAGCAGCAAGCAGCAGCAACCAGCAGCAGCAGCAGCAGCAGCAACCAGCAACCAGCAACCAGCAGCAGCAGCAGCAGCACCAGCACCAGCAGCAGCACCAGCAGCGGCAACCAGCAGCAGCAAGCAGCAGCAGCAACCAGCAACCAGCAGCAGCAACCAGCAGCAGACATGCTACCTTTCGTCCACCCCCGTCTCCTCAAGTGTTTCATGATCTTCTTCTCCTAGTGTGGAGAGCAAAGATTCCCATGCAGGTTGTGACATGATTCGCTATATGATGCCACTCCAGCAAGATGCGGATGCTTGCTGGAGGGTTTGGTTCTTTGAGATGTTCCTCGAAGTTCTTCTTTGGGCCCACCTTAGCATTAGCATACGCCATACGCTTTGACAGGAACTCAGGAACCCGTCCAAACAGCTTCCCATCAGTCTCCAAAAGCCCAGCATCCAATCAGCTGCCTTTGGTCATGGCCACAGCCCAAAAGCACCTTCAGAAAAGACCCAGAGCCAGATCTTGCCACTAGCCCAGCAAGCAAAAATAGAAAACAACTAGCGTCATTCCCTTTGGCAGCAGCACCCTCCGGAAGCAGCAGCTTGTACCGGATGTGGACCTGGGCTCAGGTCGGTCCGAGATACAACAATATGACGCAGCATCGACCATATATTCGGTGATATTATGTCTCATTGGCACAAACATAGACCATAGAATACCAAAGACCTGTATAAATAGATATAGTATAACCGCGTATAATAGTTATACAGTCACTTTCATGCAACAGTTGTTGTTTTTAAACATATGCTTCCATATTCCATCCACTTACCGCGTCAGATAGCAATGAGGAATGGCACAAGAAACAAATGATTGGTATTATTACATGCCTGAGAGACAGACAGTGTACGACATTGTACGACCGTGCTACACTCACAGGACAGTTTGTCCCGTTTGACGAGAACAGATCTCTTCGAGTTGGCAATATGAATACAGTCAATCTTCAAGTCAGTTCATATTGAGCAAACCGACCTGGACAAAGCACGACATGTGCATTGTCCCTGGTTTCTGACATTTGCCAGAGTTGATTTGGTAGAGCCAGCCATGCATCCGCCAAATCCGGTGACGGCCAAGCAGCACCAGAGCACCAGGGCTATGGATTACTTAAGAAAGGATCATTGTTTAACTCAGGCTTTGTGTTTTATGTGTGTTAGTGGTCATGCCATGTCGTTTTGCACGTTTGCCACCCAGAGCCTTGTTCCACCTGGTTATGCCACTCGTTCTCTTCACCGCCCACAGAGGTGAGAACGAGGCGTGAAGATGGCTTGGGTGACTTGGGATTTGCTTAATGCTGCTAAGAGGCTCAGCGGTCAGCGGATACAGCGGTCTTGTGTTTGGACGTGTTTTGAATTCTGCAAAGTCTTGAAATCTTGCAACTACAAATGCTAGAGGTTTTGTTGGATCCTTGTCATGGACAACATCTATGATAGCATAACATATGATAACGCAAGTCAAAACATGCTTAAGATTGCTGCAACTGCAAGCTGCGTGCATACTGGAGAGCTGTGGACCCCACCCGCTCAACCACCCAGGTGAACAACAACAAGCGCAACGCCCGCTTCAATCCCAATCGCCGCGACGACCGGCTGCTGGATGCGGAGGTGACCGCGCGACGGCAAGCACCGGTAAAGCCGCAGAAGGACGAGTCGGAGAGTGAAGAGTTAATCAACACTGAGCCAGAGTTGCTTAACTCAAATTAATCAATAAAGCTTAAGCTTTAATCAATTCCAACCCTATCCAGATCCTTTCCAACATGGATCTGGGTCTTGAAGACTATATTGTACTATGTTGTGCTTCACTGCTGTTGGTTCATTCACACATGGACGCCCAACCAGCACCGCAGCATTTTTCCCCATAGCTCATCCAGCGTCGCGTCGCTGGGATGCCCCGAGTCTTGGATGCAAATCAGCCGTCTTTAAACGGCTTCAAGAAGAAAGCCATGGCAGGATCTTGGGGATCCTCATTGGCTTCAATGTACCTGAGCCATGATAAATGTGTCGGGATTGGGAATTCTTGAGGATATGTGCATGCACACCCAACACGAAACATAAAATAAGACAATCCAAGGTGCTGTTTCCGCGCATTCCAAGCAAACTCTGCACTGTCCACCTTTGTTTTTCCCATGGACTTTGCTTTCTTCCATGCGGTTGAATATACCTTAGCAGTCCAGTCTGGAGCTGTTGAGTGAGAGTTTCACTGTGGCTTTACAGTTTTGCATGATGTTTCTGGTTCAGATAAGTGGCACTGTGCAACTTCTTCTCGAGTGGTCCTTTCCGCTTGTTGTCCTCGCTCTTGGCTGCGGCTTTGGCGGCGGGTTTGGCCTTGGCCTGTCGTGGCGCCTTAGCTGGCTTGGAGTGACCAGTCTTGGCATTTTTCTTGGAACTTTTGCCCTTAGCCTTAGCCTTACCCTTGGGCCTAGGCCTGGACGGTCTAGCCTTGGCCTTGGGTGTCAACTCCATGGGCCCTGGCTCTGCATGTGGTGACGGTTCTGGGGATGACATCACAGGCTCACTCTTTGGTGTCTCTGTAAGATCGATTCCTTGCATCCCAGGGCCATCCGCAGGTGAAGGAATCTTTTCTTCTTGATCTTCTCCTGCTGTGGCTGTTCCAAGCTCTGGGCCAATCTCTGTGTGTTGGTCATCAGTGGCTGGAGTGTTCCCAAATGCACGAAAGAGCGACTGCCGGTTGAGCTCACGCTCGCAAGCCTCAAGGGTGGCTCTCACACCATGCTCTGTGTCTAGGACATCACATGCACTGCCATCTTCCTGGTAGATCCATGGCTGGTAGATCAATTGTTGATCCAGCGTAGCCTGCGTCGGGTCAAGAAGATCGGATGACCCCTGTGCCCACTCCGGATTGTCAAACATCCGCTGAAGCAATTCCTCAGCTAAGCCATGTTTGCACAGTAGAAAGCATGTTGTGCATCATATTTCCACACAAGTGCACACTACAAATTTACATTCTTGCGATTCTTGAGGATGCTTGGGCACAGTGCGATGGTTTGTGTCCGCAGGTAGCTCTGCAGGATAATCACTCATAGCCTGCTACACAAAAAAGGTAGGATTGAGAAACTCGACATATGTTCCACAATAAGTTCAATCAACCTAATCTCATATCTCTTTTCTGTAGCCTGAGCTTCGTTAAGTGCTGTCATCATTTCATCGTCTTCCATAGCAAAGGATCGATGTAAGGCTTCCTGCATGTAGAAAAGCAGCAAGGATCGACAAAGGTGTAGGATTTTGCAATTGTCAAAATTTGCAGCTCCAGTCGGTTCATATCTTGCCCCCCTCCCTATGGTTTGACAAAACCGGAAATAGAGGACATGTTTCATCTAAAATCAAAAAGCTACTGATGGGAAAATGGTTGAGGCCATTGGCCTGTTGTGCAAAGACCTATTGAGATTCAGATATACATTTTTCGGATATCTACTCGGGCCTGGGCATGTGAGTTGTTGCCATTGAGCGAATCCAGAGTGTGATTCTCAGGAAGACCATCGCCATTGAGCAAATCCTCCAGTCCATCGTCGAGGTCATCCTAGGGCAAACGGCAAATGGAGCGGGTATCCACGAGAGCAAAAACCACATGTTCAAATTATGTTTGACAGACATGCCAAGTGGCTGGTGATAAGCCCAGTTGGTTGTCAGGGACATCAGTATGGTCCAAATCAGTATCAGGTGTGAGCATTACAACACTCGATGGCGTAGAAGTCCTGACAGCTGGTTGGTGTGCCGGTGCAAATGTGAAGTTTACATAGCGGCACACCCCATCACATGGCAAAAAAAGCCAAGCACTATGCTGCTGAGATTCTTTCCCTCAATTGCATGGAAGAATGGAATACTACTTCCAAGATCCTGTTGTTCTTGTTCTTCTTCTTCTTCTGCGTTTTCATTGTCATCCAGTGTTGCATCCTGTCCATGGATCCAGGGGCCAATGGGTAGGACTTGTGGAAAAACAGGTCAGGCAACACAAGATAGAACAGTTGAATTGTTTGTTGGGTCCAGTCCTTCTTTCGTGTTTGTTTCTGCCGTGTTGATGGCTTCTTCTTGGCTGCAGCCGGCTTTCGCATTTGTTGCACACGCTCTGCTTCGTGGTCAATGGAATCACCACCACCACCACCTGATTCATCCTGATCATCCTCGTCTTCATCATCAAACAAAGGCTTGTGGTCAGCATCTGGCTTGTCATCTTTTTTCTTTTTCTTCTGTTGTGGCTTTTGTTTCTTCTCCCCAGACGAGTCCGAATCACGAACTCGTGGTGGCAATCGATGAAGTGTAGAAGACGGGGCAGCACCTCCAAAACAGGGACCCACCAATGGGACCAATCTCGGAAGACATATGACTGATTGTGCAATTTTTCATTAGTCAGCGAATGCTCATCATTCAACAACTGTACCACCAAACACTTTCCAATGCCTGTTGACGCACTTGCTGCACTTGACGCATTTGCTGCAGCAGCTTTTGCTGCAGGTGCCGTTGGCGCAGCTTTTGCAGCTGATACAGGTGGCAAGGGCGTTGTCGTTCTCGGTGGCGTAGGGTTCGGTGCCCCCTCCTGAAGGACATTATCCAAGCTGAATGCCTGGGCAGATGAACAATACTTGATATGTTTCGGGCTACTAAAACCTAAAAGATCAGATTGCATCGCATTGCATCAGATCACCAAAAGGTAGATGAATACTTGACAGATACTTGACCTGTCTAACCACCAAAGTCAAGTGACCGGCACTCGGAGCGCAGTTGTCAGTGGAACCTCCTCCACATCACTATCGTCCTTCATGGCCATGCCCCTATGAAGAATGCGGCGCTAGCGTTTCCCCACTCAAAATAGCTTCAAGAAGAAGCAAATGATGCAAATGATTGCAAGATCGTTGGTCCAGGCACAACTCAACTGTTGTTCCAAGATCAAAAGATGCAACAGGTGACAGGTGTGCTTCCATTTTTCGAGGAGCGTTGTAAACGTGTATTCTGTCTTTCAGTAAGAGCCCACCAGCTCTCCAATCTTCCCTCAGTAGTAGATTGGTTCTGAGATGGCCACCCTCACTGAGCAACCCATTTGGATTGCCGTGCCCACAAAATCCCGCAAAAGTAGGAGCCCGGTCTGTGCACACTCAGCAAAATTGCCCTGTTTGGCCCATCAAGCAACTGCCACACAATATCCCAACAAAGATGGGGTAGCGGGGGTAGTCACATCAAGGATTAGGGGTTTTGATTTGAGGAAAAACACATTCTGGTAGACTTTAAATTGACAGTCTTATGACAGGCCTTTGAACGTTGTGTTTCCACAAACAGGAGGCACTGTGAATCATTTACATCAATCGGACTGAAGCCTCTGCCAGATCCAGCATTCCCCTGGTGCAAATGCACGGTCGAATTGGCGTCAGGACCTTAACTCCATCGCCGTGGTTGCATTCCAGCCTGATCAGCAAGGATTTTGCAGCACAGTGTCGGGGGTGCACATGTTTTAAAGCATAGTTCAGGCATGAGACAATTCAAAGAACACAGAACCAACAAAAAACAATGTTGGGGCGGCCTGCATCTCCATGCGAGCTCCATAGAACCAAAGTTTGACTTGAGCTTGTTCACATTGACATGGGCCCCAAAGTTCTTCACAGTCAGGGCTACCTTTTTCTTCTTCTTTGGATTTTGACCCACAGCATCAAGCACAAAGACCAGCTGTTTGGTGTTCTGGATACCTGATTGCGTCACCTCGTTGTGGCTTAGCTGCACTTTCACCTGAACCCAGGGATGTGAGGCTTGCATGACTGATATACGACATAACATGCATGTTCCATGGTGTTGCTGTTTGCACATTACCCATTGGGGAATCAAGCTGCCTCGCCATTGTCAGCAAGCTCTGCAAGGACCGCTTTCAAGGTTTCCGCCTTGTCGATGCACTCCATGGAGGCAAGATGCTCTGGAACTGTACCTTTCTCAAGAATGATGAGGTCAGTCTCAGTGGGGTGGAAAGCAAACCAGCGCCCCTCGGTGTCCTCCATGACTTCGGTAGCATCCTAGATTTCAGCTAGCAGCTAGACAGCTAGTTTGCATTGCACAGAATCAGGCTTCTGGAGAAAGAACTCAATTAGAGATAAGGCACAGCTCCATCTCGCCACTCACCTCCACCAAATGAAAACCTGAGTTGCAGTGGAACGACTTCAGGCTGATAGGGCTTGGGACAACCAAATCAAACGTTTGGGCCATGCAGCAATTCTCTCTTATCCAGGAATTGATTTCGGCCCCTGCTGCTCAGAATCAGCTCATCTCCACTCTCTCCACCCAAAATAAGATCGCAGATGTTGTTCAAAGCCAACTTTTTCCTTGTGCGTTTTTTTTGGCGGGCAAACGAACACGGAATCACAAGAAAAGAGCATACAGTATTGTTGCAGCAATGATTGTCATTCAAGCTTCACATTCTTCAGAGTAGAGACATGCTGCTCAGTGCACTCCTCAAGCTTGACACGTTTCGCTGCAGGCTCATCAGCTTGGGGTGCTTCGGCATCTTTGTTCCTTGAATGTCCGGCAACCCAAATGTGAAGGAACATGACATGACTGGAGAGAAACATTAATTTTCCTCAACTCTGTTCAGGATTCAATGTTTACAACTCAACTGTCAATATGACAATAGTTATTTATGTATTACTATACAGAGTGAGTGTCGACTCACTCAGAAGATACTGGCCATCCTTGTTGAAGCGCTCGTTGTGACTTGCAATCTCTGCCTCGGCACGGTCCTTGGTAGTGGGCTCCTCAATGAACTTTGTAGCCAGAGATTGCAAGATCATAAGACGATTTGCCACCTGCGATGTGACTTTGTAGGTCTTCTCTGAGTTTGTCGGTGCTCCACTCTTGATGCTGGCCACTATCGGGCTTATGTCTGGGAATCCTGTGAGGGAAACCCGCCCAGCCCGAGCCGAAGAGTACAAAGTGTTCCCAAGCCGACACATGATGTCGCTTCCACTGTTGTCCAAGCACATTGTTCCACAAGCGGATGTTTTGCCATCAGCAAGATCCTGACACGAAAGGAAGTAGCCCCCCCTCAACACACACACACACCTCTCAAAGACACATTTACCTGACAGGGCATGGTCTCCTCCAGGGATGCCATGGCCAGGGCACCATCGTAGCCATAGAGGTCCACCAAAATCGTTGCTTTGGATGTTGGAATGGAGAATGACTTCAGCGTTTCGTGAATGAATCCTGTTCCTCCTGCTGCCTCAGTGTACCACAGTGCTGGTTTCCCAACTAGATTTGGCTGCAAAACCTGAGATTCCAAAATAAATGTGAGGTGCTTGGCGCATCTCTTGGACATCGGTGAATGCTCGGCCCAGGTGTGGCAAAGGCATTCCTGTCCTCCCCGGCGATGCCTCACAGGACAGCCAGCCCGAACATTGGAAAACAGGATGCTCCTGGTCAAAGGAGGGTGCTTGGTTGGTCAGTACTTAATCCTTAATCGAGTTTTATTCAATCAGACTTTAGGGGCCTTACTTATCCTTACTACACTTACATTGACACTCTTGTTCATTAGACTCACAGGGACACTAGACTAATTAGTCACTAAGTTAGTCACTGATATCCCCTAAACAGGAGTGATCGATGGATGAATATTGAGTGTGTTGAAAGTTCCTGGATTTTGCAATGCACTACAAGCAAGTTGATTCAACAGGAAGTTCACCGGGAGTCTTGTTTGTGAGTTTGCCAAGTTGCCATATCTGGCTTGTACATCGAGTTGCGAGCCAGCATTGGTACGGAATGTATTGTACCTGTTTTCCATCCTTTGGTTTGCTTGAAGAGGTTCCCCGAATTCCGACTGATGATGGCAATTCCAGGCATTGTTCCATCCCTTTTGCCATACACTGTCTCCTTGGTTCTATTGTTCGATGTTCCGCCCAAACACACACAAAAAAAGAACATGAGTTGCTTTTCACGCTAACCTCACAACAGTTTCCAAGCACAGCTCCAGACATACACAAAACCCTTCCTCAAGGCAAAAAGGTGACTAGTTCAACCCAAGTCACAGGTTCAAAGACCCATGTTATTGAGCGAGTCTTCAGCCCGCGGTCTTTGAGAGAGAGCTCAGTCCTCAGCCATCAGCAACATAAAGCGCTATTTCATCCACCTTTGAATGAACTTTTTCGCAACACTAAACATAAAGAAGCCGAGAATCTCCAGTTTGTACCTGATGTCACGGATCAAGAAGTCCTCATCGTCGTCACCTGCTTCGGCAGCCTTGTCATCATCAGAAGCCCCCTCGTCCTCCTCCTCCTCCTTTTTGACTCGATCCTCTTCCTCCTCTTTCTTTGCCTTCCTGACAGTTGAAATAAACACATCGTCCACAAGCTTTTTGTGTTTGCAACTTGTGTCATCAAATAATTTAGTATTTATGAATAACCCGATCGAAATCATCAAGGCAATGTGATTAAATTGTGTCAACAAATCCATCAAAAGCACTATGACAAATGTTTAGTCTGGATCCCAAAACTCCAAGCACGACAGCCTGGAATCCTTGTGTCCGGCACGGTTTGGATGCACCACCAAGCAAATAGAATTGAGTGGATTGTCTGCTAGCACGTTTGCAATAGTGCTGATGAAAAAGCTCTTCTGAGCAGCTGAGAACACCCCAACTGTGGGCCCATTGAGGATCAAGACAATTGAATGATCGTTCGGTGAACTGCCAAGTTCTTGCGCAGTGGATCGGATCCAAGAACGGCACGCAGGCAATACTGTGCTCTCAGCATCGGAACTTTTGCCCACAAACACGGTGTTGTTCTCCTCCAAATATTTTGCAACAATCTGCCACGATCTTTGGTGCGCTTCCTGCAAGGTGCTTTGTACATTCTTATGGTGTGCCCAAGTCTTTTTTAATGTTCATGCCTGCGCTAAATGGTAGATTATTCAAATCCATAGCCATTTGCTGAAGGCAAATATGAAAAACATCTGGCAGAGACAATATCCGAGTCCTCCAACTGCTGCAAGAGTTTAACTCGCTTCTTGGACTGCTCAGTATCGGACCTTGCAGAAACTAAATAGACAACCACAAAGTCAAACAATCATAGAGCACCCATACACACACACACACACACACACACACGCGCATGCATCACATTCACATGGGAGGTTTGCAAAACGGCCATATATTTGACCACAGGGACACCATGATTGAACCAAGGGGCACAATTCTGTCAGCCTCAAATTGGGCCTGGTCATATTTGAGGTCTTCAAGCCATGAAGCGAATCCTGCTTCGACTGATTTCAGCATAGCATTCTTGGCCGCATCTTGGTGCTTGGCAAGGTAGTCGTTGACGCACTTGCCTTGGGCCTGTAGAAAACTGTCAAGACGAAAGACTGCAAGGACCCGTGGACACCCTAAAAGTTATGACAGGATCAAGATTGAAAGCATTGGAGAACAACTTTCAACACAGAGTCTCAACAAAGAGTCTCGACTGCCTCCAACACAAAGCTCACACGTTGCCAATCAAAATCGCTTTCTGCGGCTTTCATAACAGTTTGGAGATCCGTATCCAAATGCCTTGCTTGCAAAAACGCAATCCGTATTAACCATCGAACTATGACGCACATCAAGAAGAGAACTATTAAACTTCAATCAACGAATGATGAAAGAACAGAAAGCGGCAACCGCGATGTTTACAACATAATTATGACATAGAACACAAAAACTAACACAAACCCATCCAAACAAATTATATATTAGATTAGATTCAACTATCAATTATAAAACAATCAATAACAATACAACGACTTTAAAAATAAATTGAAACATAAAAATCAATAAAAATCATCAAAAACCAATCAAACCCGGGAGGTCAAAATCTGACTTCAGATTGTGACGGGGTTTCTGGAAACCCCATCACAAAAACCTGGTTTTTGAAGACATCAATCAAACTGGAGACGTCTAAAAATAGCATAGAGTTTGATTGACCTGCCCTCAGACCATTAGAATTGTGACGGGATTTCTGGAAACCCCATCACTTTTTGAAGTTGGATTTCCGCCTGGGAGTTTGATTGCTTTTTTTTTGGCGGCCTGCCAAATCTGACCTAGCAATTGTGACGGGGTTTTTGGAAAACCCTTGATTGCCTCCATTGGTTTTTTGGCAACCAATCATTTCCACATAAAGAATTTATCAACCAAAAAAATTTGGCCACCAATCACTCCCGGACAAATACATTTGGCGACCAATCACCCCCGGCCAAAAACATTTGGCGAACAAACATGCACCCCTTTGGTATAGATATTAAGTTTCAGAAAAGCTGCCCTCCTTCCCACAAACCAGTCAGCTGGTCGACGATCTCAGAGGAGAAAGTAACTTTCAGCTTCTCCTTCATCCAGCACCAGCAGCATGAAATATCATGCAAGAGAATCATGGCATCCTCATCGAGCTGGTGCGATTTCTGCACAGGGTCACAGGGTACAGGCTGTCCGGAAAGGACTACACTACATGATGCCACGCCACCATCAAAATACATAGTGATATATTTACACCCCAGCCTTTGCCTTTGCAGATGCCTCTTTGGCTACCCTGCGTGCAAAGTCCTCAACAAACAAACGTTTGGAACATCCCTAATGCCTGCGATTGAACATCCCCTAACTGAGATTCCTCCTGTCCTTCGTCGCCCGAGTCACCCAGCAAACGACCGTAGTGTCAGAAGGAGACAAAATTTCCTCGAAGATAGCTTTGCCTTTGAATTTCGGGTCTTCTTTTCGCAAAGTTGATCCGGGGACATAGTATTCTGATTGAAGCAATTCGTGTGGTAGCCCTGCGTCCAAGAGTGACAAGCCACACCAGAACACTCAATCAAGGACAAATCAAACTAGCCTGAGCACTGGTGTGGATAGTCATCGTAATGATCATGCAAGATGGTCATCATCTCCGAGGGACACCGTAGCCTCAAAGCACACCAAGGCGACTGGGCAAACAAGTGCACATGCTTCTTTTGACAACAAACCGCTGCCAAGGAGCAGGTTAAAAATCAGCCCTTTTCGCTGTGAGTCGATTCTATGCCGGCGAAGCGTCACTAGCTTGTTGAATTCTGCAACGGTTTTGGTCATCGCATCCCTCAAAGTCACCTTTCCTGGGGCCATGCGCCGGTGCAGTTTGATCGCTTCAGAAATGTCTGCCATGATGGTGATCGGAGAAGGGCTCGTCTTCTCTGCCGTTGTGTATCCCAGTTCTTGGTTCGAGTGCTGATCTCAATTCACACAGAACAAAATAACGCAAATCAATGACATCTTGATGCAACATAAGAGTCTGAGAGACTGTAGGTAGAAATGGCTTGGGCTTTCACAATGAATATAGCAACACCTGATGGATCTGAAACTCTTCAGAGTAGCCTGCAAAGTTTCATCCTGCAAGATCTGTTCTGGTGAAAGGATCTCTTTCGCAAAGCACACAATGGCACACATCAAAAGGATCTTTGCTTGGCCATCCACTATGCCCACTGTGTGCGGTGGTATAGACCGGCTCCCGTCGGAGAACGGGAATTTGCAAACCACTGCATCAAAATGCGATTTGTACCCTCCAATCAAGAACTCTTTGAAATGCGCTTGGAACTGTGTGTTCGAAGGATAGTCTGGCAGGGTGCAAGCCAGGCAATGGTTTTGTACAATTACACAGTGTTCAACACTTGAAAACTTGAAAACAACAAATTTCACAACCTCCGACATCCGTTCTTCCCTTCCGGGGTGTAATCAAAGCTACCCAAGCCAAGCCAGAACTCATCGGTGCTGGCATTTGGTGCCAGGGTCAAGTGGCGCTTTAGAGGCGGCTCTGTGTTCACCAGCTCATCAATGGCCTCGAGAAAGCACGTTTCATGGGGAGGCGGGCATATGAAAAATAACTGCGCCTGGTGCAATTGAGATTTTTCCGGGAAAATGCTGATGATATGATCACCCAAATTTCTTTGTCCAATGACCTCAGTCCGCAAACGCTGCAAACCCCACAAGCCACTTGGGCCAGGTTGATCCCAAGCCACTGTTTCAAAGTACGCTGACAATTCTGAAATTGCCTTTGATTCACCATCTGGCAAGCCCCCTCCGGACTCCGCCTTCGGCTCTATCTTGAACTGCTCACTGATCGTCATTGGGCCGAAGCTTGGCAGTGGGTAAGCAATTTTGAGGCAATATGAACTGAGGCAATGTGATGCAATGTGATTCAATTTTGATACAACAGGTCCAAGCCTTTTCACCTCAAAGCCTTTTGGATTTCCATCCCCAAACCAGGCATTTTGCCGGGCACCCAAAGCAATCAGCAAATATCTGATTGATCAACCCTGACGGCGAAAAGCAACTTGAAGTGCATGGGGGCAAAGCTCTGGTTGGCGTTCCCCCAGCCGAAACTCATGGAGATTAGGCTCAATCGATGGAGCACTCCTCAGAAAGGCCAAGTCAGGCACAGGAGCAGGGTTCGCAGCATCATCCATTGAAGCATACCAAGCACAGGCCCTGTGCATGTGAGGATAGTCTCGCTTGATCGCCTTGCAAAGCAATGACAACTCCTGCCGTCGTTCATCTTCAATCTTCCAGCTTTGCTTGGGGCAGTCTTCACGATTCGCCAGCTTGATAAACTCTTCAGCTTTTGCCTGCAGTGATCCAGGCATGCAAAGCAAAGGGTCCTGGGCCAAGCTAGTCGATGCCATCCTGCTTTTGACCAGCGCAAAGATGTCCCTATGCGATTCTGCAGGGTTCCTCATGGCACGTGGAATGCGCTCAACTTTGTCCATTCCAAGGCCTTGATTTGGGAGATCTTGGCGAGCCATGAAATTGAAGGAATGTGGAACTGGAGTTGTATCTTTGTCATCATCCTGCTTTCTGATCTTGAAGCAATTCTTGAAGGTGACTGTGTCAGGAGCCATTTTTGACCAATCACGAACCTCGAGCAAACAGAATGACTGCAAAACACCAATTTGTTCCAAGAGCTGAAAACTTATCTTGCAACCAACTTGCCGTGCTGACGATGTCCACTCCAAATGCCCATCCACGTTTTTGAAAGATTGGAGTCAAACAATGAAGCAACCGGCGGCGGATATCGGAGGGAGTCTGCACATCAGGTGCTGATTTCATAGCTGCACTGCAAAGCGAAAACCTTGATGGAGCCAGACTAGCATCAATGTTCAATTCTGGCTTCATATCAAACTATTGATAATGACACAGTGCAGCCCAGACTCACTGCATCGATGTCTTCATGGGTGTGTCCCGGCACCATGTGGTGAATCCCACAGTGCCGGAACACATTGGATTGTACCAAGCAGCTGAGAATTCGATGGGAAAAGGTATTCCGGATTTCTTTGACTGTATTGTCCGATTGTAGAAATAACCTTAAATCACTCGGTCAGTGCCAAGCATAACATCATCTGAATGCCAACAAGAGTGTTTTGCTCAAACACCAATTTCATGATGTGAAACTCCCGTGGGAACATGCGGTTTGTCTCACGGCAAGCTGACCACACCTTTTCCAAACTCCTCATAGCCTCAGAGCACAATGAACACCATTATTTATGGGTAGAAACATGTAGAACATATACAATAATCACAAACTGAACACTGAACAATCTGAAGTGCTTGAGAGACTGACATTCCCAATTCCAGCTGCTGCCGCATCCCATGCCTTCATGGCTTGTCAAATATAGCCAGCATCCCCAGCCGTGACATATGACTCCGGTGAGCATGACATTTGCACCTCACTCCACAAGCATTTGGAAGACACTGGATTGGAATCTCCTGTTTCAACGTTCGAGACAAGAGCACATTTGCAAACAAATTTAAACCAAATGTCGCAGAAATTTCTCGAATATTGCTCGTTTTGGTGTTCGCTTCAGTGGCCAGTGCGGACAGCTCAACTTGGATTTGTCAAAGGAGTCTATAATCAACGTGATGAGGTCGCGCTGTGACGCAGCGCGGTCCCGCGCACTCCAGTAGATGGTTCTGTCCAGATATGTACTGTGATAGTGGCTGAGGAGCTGGTCGCAAAGCTTTGTGTGCGCACCAAAGTCCTTGTTTCAACGGTGCTGATGCAAAGCAAAAATACTCAACAAACACATCAACAAACAACTAAGGAGAGGTCTGAAGTATGGTGAATAGCGGTTTTCAATCTCTGGCACTCTGCACACATTGTATGATCTGACCTTCGCCGAAAGACCAGACATTGTCCCCATTGCCTGGCCACCTTGTAGAACGTGGACTTGGAGGCCGGTGGTAGTCCAGAGGCACGAATGTACCCAAGAAACATCAAGAACAATGATGCTACGTTTCCTGGAGGCAGCTCTCGCTTCGGCAGTCTGCCAGGGTCAAGCTGCAGGATTTGCTGTGAAGGCCCGAACAGCCTGCGGTCCACTAGGTTCTTCAACAGCTCTTCGCGCAAAGCTTCATCACATCGCGCTCGATCAGCGGTCGAGACACTTTGGAACCTTACGCAGCTCAACATCTGATATGCACACCTCCATGAGAGTGCAGGCAAGCAGCGATGTTGCCATAGACTCACCAGCGGTGTAGTAGAGGTGGGCAAAGAAGCCGTTGCATGATGCAGTCTGAGTGGCATGATGAGTTGTTGTACCTTGGGCAATGTTGCAAAAGTAAGTATGATGGGAAGTCTGAAAAAGAAAACTTGGTTCATTGTTCCGTGCGTGCTGCCACAAAGCCTTGGTTCAACCTCCTGCCATCAAGGCCTTTATGCTGCCGCTTGGTTCTGGAAAGCCGTTCCTTTCCAATACCCAAATACTTAACAAAGGCTTCTCGACAGATATGATGTCCTGTCAGGGTCGTAGCGAGATAAAGCAAGTATCTACTGTAATCGAATCCATGCTTTTGATGTCAATCAAGAACCATGTTCCTTCGATGTGCCATGCAGTGCCAGCCCTTGTCCGACTTTGCAGTGACCACAGAACTGCGTCCTGACTTTCCTTTCTCAAAGACCAGAACGATGAGCATATCTTTGTCAAAATGCCAAATGGGACCCGACACTGGCATGCACACGGAGGGTGTGCCAGTAGTGTTTTCAGTCTTCTAGGGTTCCTGCCATTCATCGCAATAGTCGACTCGTTCGGTGAATCATTCAAGTCAAACAAGCTTTCAAGGTGGCGAAGCTCTAAGGAAACCCAGTTGCCATTGCCATCTTCCTCTTCGCAGGATTCAGATGCATCAGATTCCATGTCACTCCTTAGCTATTAGTATGTTCAGAAATTGTGTCAAAATGTTTGCCATGTTTTGCTTATTAATTCAATGAAATAACTGTGCAATCTAGGATCTGCTCACTGTCACTGTCCGTTTCTTCAGAAGAGGTTTCATCATATCGACCCAGCCCTCCCATTGCTCCAACTCGACACAACTCATCACGCCCCTCATCATAGCGTGAGAGGACTCCCATAGCTCTCCCACGTTCTTTGGATAAGCCCAAAGAAACCCTCATGCCAAACAACTGCACATAAAAATCAATCAGTGTTTCTACACAGATTCAGACTTATATAATATTTAACTGTTTGAAAAGGGCAGGTTTTCCCTTTCCCCTTGTGCGCAAGCTCGTTGGGTCACTTCAAGTATTCCTGCATCCTTGTTGGGTGCAGTGCCTTTAGAACAATGATGATCGCTACCATCACTGCGCGAATTGCCATGCTATTCCCAGCGAGCTTTGCGAGTGCCTGGACAAGCAGGACATATACAAAACAAGTTTGGAGCACTCAAAAACGTATATAGGTGCGATCAAATTGCACGATTGGACAGATCCTCCCATTGAATTGTATCGATAGGCATACCCATCAATAGTAGCATCTCCACTCCTAGGCTTGCGGGTTGTTATTTGCCAACATCCAAACTTAGGGTTTCATACAATGTTTTAAATGCCTCACAGCTGCCAGTCAAGTACCTGTTCTGGGACTTGCAGAGCAACAAATAGGCACCCCCAGGCCTTGTTCGATTTGCTGATTTTGTCAGTGGAAAGAAGTTAACTTGTGAGCATGAAAAAGAAACCGGGCATCTAACGTCAGGCACATAAGTGGATGGTCATCACCGTAGATTGGATTCATGCGGTGGATGCTCTGAGACGTGTTCACCGCAATAAAACCTGGTTCCTGAGCGCAAAGTAGATCCAAGGCCTCCACAGGGATCAAATCAATGAATAGGGTAACACATGCGCATGGGTCAGCCTTGAGCTCCCTTTGTGAAGTCACTTGCTTCGCTGCGCCAGGATTGTGCTTCTTGAAGAGCCCAACGGACTTTTTCACCTTGGCACGGGCATCACAGGCATCTAGCCAGTGCAACTAAAAAATTCAAAAGACTCATGTGCACTGAGACATTCACCTGGTTTTTGGCTGCCCAACCTTTGTGAAGCCCTGGCCACTTGGCTGTCTTGGCTGGCCTAAGTTAACACCATTACACAATGACAAATATTGCAGTTGCGACAATAGGATGGAGCCGAGGTACTTGGTTTTCATGGTATTGTGCCGAAGGCATCTAGCTTGCATGGTTTTTTGCAACCACCCAGTGATCACGCGAAAAGAGCAAATCCGGCCTTAAATCGCACAGGTGGTTTGGACAATAAGGCATCGTACATTGTTTCTTACTACATAGTACATAGGAATATATACATAGGACATAGGTTCCTCCAAGGTGCCAAGACGTGTCAGATTGCATGAAGAGGCTAGACCGGATCCCAGATGCAAAGTGAGCGAAGTCTACTGTTGCCTTCTTCAAAGCCAAATCAGTCCTGACCAGAAGGATGTAGATCCGATTCCGAGCTATGGGAGCCCCAAACCATTGCCTGGGATCACATTGTCTTCATTTCCATCAGACTGTAACACCCAATCTGTTGAATGTGTTCCAAGATACGGGTCGATTTCCAGCCATGTGATGGTGTACCTATTGGTGCACTAGAAGTGTTGCAGCTTTCAAACCAAACATTGGCACACTGACAGTTTGCAGCCAAGAAGCTCTGGCAGCTGCATCCTCAAGACCGCCATGACTTCATCAAGGACCTTTTTAAGCCCACCCACGTTTTCCAGGATGGCGGCCTTAAGGGTTTCAAGCTCTGTCTCACTCTGTATTGTTTGATGACTCTAGGTGGAGTTGGAGTTGCGGACAAAATTCAATGCGAGTGGCGCAAGGCTGTGATTGCTTCAGGTTCTTCACCACAGCGTAGAATTGGGCTGCATTCTTATCTTTCAAACAAGCACGCTGCCCCAGAAGGCTGTACGGTTGGCAGGGGAACCCTGCAACTTGGAGGGCAACCTCAGGGAGAAGATATGTGTTTAAGACCCGGTACTGTAGTGCAACCAATTCAACAGCACTTGGGCCTTCCTCTTGAGCGAAGTCATATCCTTCTTCAATACATCATCACATTCCCTTGGGTGCAAACGGTAGGTAGGTGCAATTCTGCACAAACAGATTCTGGAACTCCCATGTGTGCCAAGCAACAGTTGCGGCCGCATAAAGTTTGTTCTGAGGAACTTCTGGGCCACAGGGTCAATCTCAGAATTTGACCTTTGTTGAGTTTGACATGTTCATCAATGAGACCTGACCTCACAAGTTTGATTGAACAAAGGAGCATATAAGTGATCAAAGGTTCTTTCTCCTTGAACAGCATTTGGAGAGCCATCAGTGGGGCTTCCAAGCCACTACCTTAAGACTTCAGACTTCGCACCCCCTCCAAACAAAAGCAACTGCCACCAGGTATTCATGGGCCAAGTTGCAATCACTTGCGTACCCAAAGGGTTTGTGGACATGTTTCAGGAACCAATCCAACCCTGAAGACAGCACAAACATCATGAACTGTTTCTTGTACTGTACATCACACAAAGATCATAGCGAGATGGCCTGATGTTTTCACGAAAGCATCCGCACAATAAATATACGAAGCTTGTTCCACTGTCAGCTCCTCACAGTGCCAGACATCAAACACACTCTTTCCGCCACACAACTGCACGGACTCCTGCACCAGCTTTTCAGGAGCACTCTCTGAATCGGACACTTCGCGCCACCTTCCCATGGCACCTACCCCTTAACCACTCCAGCCTTTGTGGTCTGCGGGGAAACGTGCAATGAAAGACTCCCAACATTGAAGACCTGAATGCAACTTGCAAAAGACCTGGTTGCAGTTACAATTGATTCTTTCCATTTGGATTGTAGACTTGCAGAGTACATGTGGGGTGCTGAGGAGGAAAAGGCCCGGCTCCCACCCAAAAAAAGTATCATATAGGAGAGGCAACATGCGAGCTTTACGCCCAGGAACCTGACCGAACACGCGTGGGTTTGGTTGGTGATTTGGCACTTTTTGAGGGGGCCGAACTGGGGGGCTCACGCTGGTTCAATAGACACCCATTCATCATCAAGCATCATCTCATCCATCCATTTCCATTTCTTCTCGGGCATGAGGTCAGCGGCTTTGCGAATGCACCGTCGTGTATGTGGAAAATTGGCAGGGTATGCCAAAGGAGCCCCCCCAAAAGCGAATGAGGACTCGAAAACTGATGGTCCTTGATCGTCCTTGTTGAGTGTCCTGTTGGTTCATCCACGTATCTTTGCTCATTTGACTGTAGTATCAACTTAGTGCATTTTAAGTTGTCAAATCTGAGGTTCGTCCTCAGCATGGAAAGCGATTCTCGGGTGGATTGGCTTCAAATGGCACTCATGCAGGCTGCGGAAGGCAAGCTGAAGGCAGTCGGTTGGGCAGTCAGCTCGTGATGCCAGTTGTGGTGTTGGGCGATGTGTGGTGTGAAGGGTTGAACCTCACAACTGCGAAAGTTGAGCTGGGTCGAGCTGCGCACAACGCATTTGCTTGGCCGTTCTCCTTGCGCTCCTTGTTCGTTTCATGTTTCTTCAACGGAGGGAGGGTGCTGAAACACAAAAAACCGCAACCGCCTTGTCAGGTCATTGATCGATTGATGAACTCACAGGAAGGTCACCTCCGTCATCTATCAAGACATGTCTTGGCGTTTCTGGGGAAGAGACGGAGGTTGTCTCAAGTTGAAGTGAAACTTGCACTCCCTGAAATAATCATGGAAGAGGAAATGGCCTGTTGGATGACCATTTTTAACTCGGCAAACAGGTGGTTTTCCACTTCCATGCTAGTGACTCGGAGTGTAGATTCTAGCCAGAAGTTTTAACCAGTGCTCCCACAGTTCCAAAACGTGACTTCTTGTGTGCGCCATTGCATCGGTTTGTTGTGAAATCTGACTGACTTGGTGCTTTGAAGCATTACCACCTGGAGGCATGCAAAGCGGCCTAGGCAATGAGACATGGCCCAACAACCATGTACTTGTGACTTGTGCCCATTGGCTTATTCAGGTTTATTCCAAGGGTGCACTGAGATTGCAGCGATGTTTTGAGTGGTGGAGAGGTGTTGTTGATTCTCCATCTCCAACAAAGCTCGGGACGGATGATTCTTTTTTTCAATACCATCCACAAGTCCACAAGTCCTGACTTATTTATGAGGCTTATTGGACGCCGACCATTTGCGTACAACAGATCTCCCACATGCGGACGTCGCCCGACCCGACGCAGGCAGCGGCCTTGTATGAAGTCTTGAAGCAGAAGAAGTTCGTGCCCTCCGAGGCATCGCACTGCAGTAAGCTACGGGCCATGCTGACAGCGAACTTGCACCTCTTCAGTGGCAAACAGAACCTGGTCGCAACCGAACCCATTTTTTTTTGCTTGGCTGACTGTGTCATCATTGGCATAGTTTGGATGGTTTGGACAGGCTTTGTACTTGCTGAATGTAAATGTCGAGCACAGGACCTAGGAGTTCCAATAATACACAGTACTGTTTGATCCAAAGGCGATGGATTCTATGTTTTGTGTGCGTATGTTTAAAATCTCTTCGTCCGGGCTATTCTGATGAATTTTCAAGAGCCCCTCCCTGGCTTACTAAAGGCTCACACCGCCGATTTCCGGCACTGAAAAGACCCTCCGAAGCTTGATCAGGAAGAAGGTCCTGGAGGAGGCAGCGCAGACCTGGGGCGAGAAGACCGAGAAGAAGCCAAAGGCGAAGGAGGAGAAAGCCAGCCGAAAGAAGTGGCTTGTAGGCCCAAACTGATCTTTTTGGCATTTGTGGGCCGGTGTTCAATTTTCTTGGGCTGGTGACCCATCTTTTGTCGGCCCCTGCCAGATTTGATTGGCACAAAACACCAGCCTCCTGCTTCAGTGGGATTAAGCCTTTCTTGAGTTGCCACATCCAAGGAAGCGGTCAAGCAGCAGTAGTAGCAGTAGCAGCACCAGCAGCAGCTCTGCAACGAAAGGGAGGCCTGGCATTGCTTATATTATTTTATATTCGAGTTTCCCTGTGTACATTGCCTTTTTGGGGGATGCCGTATATTCTTAGACCATCTTAGACCAATAATTTAATAGTGATCAAATGCTCTTTCACCAAAATGATTCCACCGTGTTCCACATGTTGCAAGAACAAAGGAAAGAAGAGAAGGCGAAGCGCAAGTCCACTTCGAGGAAGAAGCGGTCACGCTCGCGGAAAGGGAAGCGCTAGACACCGATCTCCTAGCAAAGGAATCGGTTTTGCAATGTCGAGTGGACCCTTGCAGCAACAGCAACATAAGTGAATGGACCAAAACGGGACACAGTCTCAGCCAATTTGAAGAACACCGTGCAGGGTGGCAGCGATCTCCTCAGCAGTTGGGCCACCCTGAACAATGGTGGCGTGCTGTTATTGCCTGAGTCCAATCTCTGTGGCTGTAGATGGCGCTTGCTGTTTAGGAAGGACCCTCGCATCGTGAGAGCAACGAAAAAAGCTGCTGAGTCAGGAGTGTCACTTGGTGCATTTTGTCATGAAATATTCGACACAATTCCATCCAAGCTTTCTACCCTTGAACCACTTAGGTGACACGGCGTAGCATGGACAAATCCCATCACTTCAGAGAAGCTCTCGGGCCGCAGTTCGTGGTTCCTTGACATGGCGAAGCTGCTGTCCAACACTTGAGTCTCTAACGTTTGATGTTTAGGAGAACAGTGGTGCCTGGTGGTTGCCAAGTTTCAGCTCGCTGCCGAGAAACAATAATCCGAAAAAAAAAACACGAAGAACGAAGATCTCCGTACCATGGATCTTGGGATTCCGAACCTCATGCTGACGATCCCACCAGATGACTTACTGAGTAAGTCTCATTCAAAAGATAATAGACATCATGACTCATGATGACTCATAAATTTCATGACTCATCGATCCGTATGTTTGTTGGGGGGTTCCTATCTATGGCTTCCCTCTCACGTGACACCTTCAGATTAGCCGCCCGTAGGCTGCCGACCATTCATGGCTGCGCAGCTGCGTCAGCTGCGGGAGCAGGGCACAGCACCTGGACCAGTTCGTTCAGCGTCCGTGTGTGCGAAATACTCGGAGGAACACATTTGCGTTGAATCGGATGCCACGGATGAAAATGACGGAAAAATGGGCTCTCTCTCTCTCTCTCTATCTCTTTCTTACGACGTTCCTTTGCAACGAGAACATGTCCACTGTTTTTGCGGTTCATGTTTTGAGTTTACAAGGGAAACACAAACAAAAGCAGAGTGGCATGAGAGTCACTCGGACAGATCCATGCCAAATCCACAGGGCAGTCGCTTTGACATGCGTTGACACTCTTTTGGCCCATGTTATATATATATATATAAATATTAATGAATGGGTTTGGGGCAAATGAAGCTGCATGAAAACTCACATATAAGGTTGTTGACCGTCCGCCCTCAAAGTACATATACCCATGCACTCCATGTATGGAATATATGCTTACATTGACCCCCCCAACCACCCCAATGCAGGCATATATGGCATACATGGAGCGTTTGGGATATACATTAATTAATATATTTATATAGAAAACGTGATTCGACGAAGAATACCGCATCTACGAGCCTTTCGCATCCATTTGGCTGCTGGGGTGCGGTCCCAGCATCTCCCGGTCCATCGGGCGTTGGATGTCTTCCACCAAGGAGTTGGATGTCTTCCACTACGGCTGCTCAGATGACATCAAAAGGTCTCTACTTGGCAAAGTAGGCTCTTGATTGATAAATTTTATCCCCATTTTGAAGAGGTTTTACAATACAAATGGGAGGATTCATTAGTCAAGAGTCTACCGAGTCTAGGGGGTGCCGATTTCCACGAATCCGTTCCAAAGGGTCTCCAGACGTCTCCAGCGATGGCTTACACCCTTTAACATGGTTTATCGATGGTGGTTTTGTTACGTCATGTTGGTGCTTTCTGGTTCAATACCAGGCAGGCACCTTGAGTGGGCTACCAACATGATGTTCACCATTTTTGGACGGTGTCATGAGGGACCCAAAGGAGTAGTGTGCCAAACTGCGCGGACTCGGACTGTGTGAGCCCATGCTGTCACCCCGAAGCGGCTCACGGCTTGGGTCACCATCCTCTCTCACGACCGGCTCGGGTCGTGAGCTCCGTGAGCTCGGATGGAGAGATCCCGGAGGTGCTGGAGGTGGAGGTCACTTCTATGAGACACCTGAAAGGACCACAGGCATCTGAAAGGGCTGGCAGATCGAGGCTTTAGACATCTTCAGACCCAGGTTGTATCTCGTAGGAACCGGCAGGAAGTGATGTAGAGTTGAAGCTGCGTGACATGCGCCAAAGAGTGGAAGAATGGGATTCATGCACTGTCTCAGTTTGCATGGCGGTTGATTCATGTTGATTCACCACTGACGGCTGTTTTTCCATAACAGTGTCCAGTTATCTTCTGAAGTAGCTATCAAGACCATTGGTACAGTGCTGTCCAAGACAATGCACAGATCCTCAGAGTTTGTGGACTTGGTGCACATAAGCTAAACGACAGCACCCTTCGCCAAACACATACGCTATCCAGGCTGTCGGTCCGGGTCCATGACACCGTTACGACACCGACCCGGGTGGAAGACCGGGCTTGTTTTGATCGAAGGCTGTGCCTTGCGGCAGCTTCGATGGACAGAGGCTTTGCATCTTCTTCAGGAGATGGATGGCACCAAGGTGTCCGATGGTGTCCGGGAGGAGTTCCGGTTTTGAAAGGTGGCTGCTTGTGCCAAGCAATGGCCTGGGACGCCAAAGCCAGATAATGGCATCCAATAGAATGTTCTAGCATGAGTTCTACCATGCATCATAAATAGTGACATGTAAGACATGTAAGAGCATGGTCGTGGCTCAGGGTAAAATGTTGAGAGTTGCGGTTGAAAGAGTCTGAAAAAAAAGACTATAGTCTCAACTCGTGCGCCATGGTCATCGTTTGGATCAGTGGTCAGTGGTTTGGGTCATGCCTCGGTAGCACCGATGAACACACACAGATCCCAAGAGAAATTGCATGAAATGACATGCTTTGTTGTGGTCTACATCGCTCTACAATATCAGTTTGGCTTAGTTTCGCTTGGAATGAGCTCCTCCACTTTGAGTTCTATGCTGGCAGGCCAAGACCGACATGCGGACCACACGAGCCTTTTGGCCGACCGAGTGGACTCGTTCGCATCCTCGCTTTGATCGAAGCACAGCGCCAAAACTCGGGTGACCGGCCAGGTGAGGTCGAACCAGGTGATCTTCAACAGTGGCATCGACCTCACAGGCAAAGGCCAGGTGGGGCAACCGGGGTTTCCCGGCCGCGGCGTCACCGACAGACACCGGTGAAGGTTCTGAACTGAAAGGTCGACCGGCCGAAAACGGTCGTTCCACCATACGTGAGGAGGGTGGAGAGAGGGTTCACTAGTCGAATGAGGCAAGCAGAGAAAGACACCATGTTTAATCCACGCTTTAGGAATATCACCAGCCACTCTCCTCCCAAGGCTGGTATTCAGTGAAAAGGCTTTCCTTTAAAGCTTTAAATCGGATGTCCTGCCTTGGTTTTCCCCACCTTCCGACATCAGCCGCCGGGGCGCCCTCCTTGCCGAGGCTTCCAATGGCAGGTGGCCACCGAGCTCTTCCAGATGATGCCAACCCGAGTGTTGAAGACCGACGCCATTGGCCACCAGACCGCACCGCGAACGACCGGGATCGTTCGCTGCGCGTCACGTTTGATGGGTCCAGTCACGTTTGATTGGAGGTTATATAGTGTCAGATGCTTTCAGGATCTTTCAGGTGTTTGGTTGGGTGGTTGCTACTATTTTGTCGTATATCAATTTCGTGGGCGTTGAGTGCCTGAAGGCACTTGTTGCGATGGGTGTTCCAAGGATATGACCGTCCAGGGCCGTCCGGCTCGCTTTTTTGGCCTCCTCCACGTGATATGCAGCACATGATTGAGACCTCCCCTATTGACCCCCTTTGATTTGTGACGTCAATGTCCTGGCTCCATTGATCTCGGCCATGTGTTCGGTGACTTCCGACTAGCTTTCGGAGCAAAAAAGCACACGGAACGTCCACCTCTACCAAACAGGACATCGATCTAGGCTTTTGAGGTTCGCACTTTTTTGGCAGTCTTCACAAGTTGTCCCGACAAGAAAAGTGCCTTTTTGTTCATGATACACTGGTTCATTACCCGTCCCCTTTCAGCAGAGTTTTTGCCGGTGAAACACTCAGTGATTCACCGAATCCATGCAGCAAAATGAAGAGGCTTAGCACGCGGCACATGAGGGGGGTGCAGTTTCTGTCCATCCACTCGGGAGTGGTATATTTATTTGTATATATGTCTACGAAACTCGATTGGTCAATCACTATCACTTTCAATTCACCTTTCCTCTATCTCTCTCTCTTTCTCTCTTTCTCTGTCTTACACCGTGTTTTCTGCGGATCACTCGACACGGACCCACCGTCATCGACCCAACCACCGGCTCAGGCCGTGGAGCGTGGGTCTCGGGGCTCCGGCGTTCGGGACTGAGAACGAGCTGGTTGGGTGCACTACAAGCGGCGCTGGGGGTGGCAGAGGTCTCTCTGGCAGCTGAGATGTAGGAGTGGGGGAGGAGGTGGACAGGTGGGGGAGGAGGTAGACAGGGTCCATCAGGGTCCCCCCCCAAAAATGTGTTGGTAGTTTGCGGATGGTCTTTTAGCACTAGTGGCCCAAACTTCAATCCTCGTTGAAATTCGACACGGAGGTCGAGGGCGGCTTGGAACTGCAGACTTTTCAGCGCAGGGCAGTAGACCTGTCTCACGTCGTGCCATGGCAGATGTTGGCGCGCCAGCCGTGCGCCAGGCAGATGGCAAGGCGGCCTGGGCAGTGGGCAGTGAGGAAACATTTGGTACAGATGGATCCATTTGTGGACTGACCCTCTCACTTCGTGAAAATGATTCAATCGAATCACCATTGGGGACGTAGGGAGGCGCAGGCGATGAACGGATGTGAGAGTAGGTCAGAATGATCAACATAGCTGAAAGAGATGGGCTGTGTTTGCAGTGCGTGATGTTTTGTCAGGAAGGATGCTCACATGATGTCACATGCACTTGTGAAGATGCAGGGCTTTGAGCCACGGCCGACGTGACAGAACCCTATTCTACAAACATCCTGTTGTTCTGTTGATGGAAAGCTGTGCGTAACAAGAACCTCAACGCGGAGACTGCATGACCAATGAGGTGACACTTTGGGCTGTGTTGTTCCAACATGGTATCTATTTGTTGTCTAGTCTCAGTAGAAAGCTGTGTCTCCGGACGATGTGGCTAAAACCTGTGTCACCACAGCCTGAGGTATTTCCGTGCTCGCAAGGCTTTTATCAATCAGCCGCTAAGCTTGTAACACGATGTAAACATATTATGTAAGCCAGCATTCCCTCCTGCAAGTCTTCAGTTTCAACCCATTCCAAACCGGCCGAGCGGCCTTTGCCGCTCTCCACGTCGGTGCAGGATGGAGACGACCAGGTCGAGACCGACGACGCGGACCCCGTGGCGGGTCCGCGGGACCCGGGCGAGGTCGGCATAGCGTTGGAGGTCGAGACACCACGCCCCAAGATGACGAAGGCACTTTCGGAGCTTTGGATTGAAGCGCGGTTCCGCCGCGCCCTTTCGCCGCGCGATGGGTGAAGATGGAGAAGATGGAGAAGATGAGTGTGGTGAAAGTGGTGAAAGTCTAGAGACGTGTCGGATGAGTGTTCCCTGTGCCAGCTGGCCGTCGGGTAGGATGATTTCCGCGTTCATAGGGCCGTTACAAATGATTATAGATGTTATTGTCTAGTGAGATATAATGCATCAGTTTGATTATTCATATTGTTGTTCCATCATTCCTATTTGTGCCCTTTTGATCCAGAATCTGTGATTTGGTTCTATGTTTCTTTTCTCAGTGTGGGTCAGTGGCCCTAAAGACGGATGCTACCTCCAAAAAGTAGGGTGACACACACTCACTTCAAACGCACATCTTCACCAAATCCATCAAGGAGACCGGGCGAGGCTTGAATTGGGACAACTTTGGCCTGAGTCGAGTGTGATTCAGCCTGTCTGTGGCTGGCGTTAGTAACCACACGTAGGCGTCGTGGTGGTTTGACTAGTGAGGATAGGTGAAGGCTGTTGCTGTTCGACGTGCCTTGTGGTGGGCTCTTCGGCTGTTTCTGAGAAAACGGCCGACCTCCGCTCCACCTGACTCAGGAGCGCACCTCCTATACCCGGCGCTCAGTCGTGACGAATGAGTTTCGGGTGAATATGGTGAATGTACATGCAGATTTTCACAAGGCCTGAAGAGGGTTCCCACAACGCAGAAGGAGCTTTGAAGTCTATATTGTATAATATATATATACATAATACATGTATAAAATTATCATTCACTGATGTCAGCATAGTTTGTGCAGTGTCAAGGAAGGTATTGCCTTCCGAAGGGCACTTCCAATACCATTTGTCCATTCAGGAGTTTGGACCTGGTTTTCTTTTTTGTTGGCTGTGAAGAAGGGATCGCCCACTTCTTGAAAAACACTCCTTTGAGCTAATGCAAAGAGAAGAGGATTGCGTTACCTGTTGGCCGGATTTGTGTGAGACAGGTCAAACTGGCATTGGTGCGTCTTAGCCGAACTGCAGGTCGACAAGGTCGTTGAACCTCGATTTGGCGGCTGGAGGGACCAGGTCCACTACGTGCTAGCAACTGGCAGGCATTCAAAGCTGCACTTGTGTTTGCCTCAAATAAGGAGAATGTGGTCGTTGTCTCATGTCAGAACCTGACAGTGGCCAGGCTAGTGGCCTTCCCCCCGCAATTCATGTTGTTCGCAATGTGCCATTCTGTTTGTGCTACCCTTCAGTTGCATCGGTCTTGTTTTGACAAAGGCATAGATTAGATAGATAGACAGACAGACAGAGATAGATAGATAGATAGACAGACAGAGATAGATAGATAGAGGTACAGGCCATTTTGTTTCTCTGCGTGGCCGTCCTCAGTTTTTTGATTGCCCCACCTTCATGAGATCTTAATTAGGGTATAACATGGCATCACAAACTTGAATTTAAGAGTAAACCCACAAAAAGGCACCTAATTCAATGTACTTCAAGGTGCATTCCAGGAACGAACGAGCTGAGTTTGACTGGGCGGCCAATCACTTTGCATCACCCTAGCAACCATGATCCAATGTTATTTTTAAAATAAGTGTTTGCAGCAATTAACTTCCATTCCGTTATGAGAAACCGCGACACAGGACACAGAAGGATCTGAAAAGACAATGCGAGTGTCGACGGCCATGTTTGATGTTGGGGTCCGGCATGTTTGCAATGCATATCCAAAACATGTGTGTGGTTTGGGAAGACAGGTTTTCTCGATAATTGGTCGGATGATATAGCATGATATAGCATTATGGCCCCTTGTGGCGAACCACATCAAAATTGCAGCACCACTATCAAACCGTGGGGTGCTTTTGCTTCTCGTTTCACTTCGCCGGTGTATTTCGAGGATCGATGTCGAAACCAGTTTCAGCGATCGTTGGGATTCCGCGACTCAAAAAACCTTCGCATCAGTCTGGGTCCAACCCAGAAGAGACACAAGAAGACACAACCAGAACCACGCAGATCTGCATGTTGCCACAATGTTCCAGTGGGGCACTCCCAATCAGTTTGGACCAGCCCGACCAATACGTTGGTGCATCCACCAAAAACCAGTGAAAGTCCTGTCCGACACAGTTTGTCGCGGCGATGTGACTTGAAGACCCGTGGTTAGCTGCAAGAACCGATGCGAACACCTGTGGACCCAGCTGTGGGCCCTTTCGCCCAAACGGATTCGAAGCTCAGAACCCGCTCACCATGATATGAGTGTTCAGAGTATCCCGGATGCTTTGGGCTGGACTAGTGGCTGGACGGTCCAGCCTTAATCAATCTGAGGAGAGTCATCGCATGGTGAATCTGATGACTTTGACCATTTTGGTGGATGCCATATGCGCTTTGATCGCCACAGATGCGCGGGCCATGCACGTGACCTGGAGCAGTGATGAGACGAAGACCGCTTGTTGCACTCACAGCCCAGCAGGCCAAGGGCCCGAGGGATCCTTTTCCCCCGAGCATTTATTTCTAGCGGCTAGGGACGTACAATTTTTGGACATTGATTATAGACAGTACCTACGATTCGCTGCAACTGACAATAGATATTTTGGCGATTTGATGGTTTTTCTGTTCCAAATGAATATATGCTAAATTGTAATGTTGTTATATCAACATAATTAATATGATATCATACAATGTAATGTAATGTAAAAAACGTACGATGCGTGTGCATTACATGTTTGATACCTGCACAAGAGCCTATTCCTTTCTCATCCTTCTTCATCATGTTATTTCCTTTAAGTTTGGTACAAAGTGGCATTCCTGTGGATCTTCTCCGTTTAGGATTCATCTCGAGGGGCCGGGCACCAAAAGGGGTGTCTCGAATAAGTAGATAAAGAGAGGAACCAGTCGTAGCGGTTCAGCAAACTCCAGATTGCTGTACCATCCTTGGACATTGATTAGGCGTTCACATTTAACCGGTTGATTCGCTGACTTTCGGAGGGCCGCTTCAACCACTGGTTTGTGAAATTGGCGTCGTAGTGAAACCCCATGGCCCATGACCTAAAGCAACAAGCCGCTCTTGGAAGAAGGTGGCGTTTGGTGACTGTGGTCGGTCAAGGAACCGCGGCTTCCAGGACCGTTTAAAACATGGTTGACCTGGTGCTGTATAAACTCCTTAGTAAAACAATCATGGTTGCTCAGAAAAAAAACACTTGCAAAACCGTTCTGGTGCTTGGAAGCATCCGGGGGCTTTTTAAACCCTTCTTTCTCTGAGGTTCATCCACCGCTCTACATCGATTTCCTCTCGGAAGCGTGCTTAGGGGTTTACACCCTGGAGTTGGTCGCAATCTTTGCCCTGCATGGCAAGAAAGCCCTAGAAAGTAGAGCCGTGCTCTTCGATATCTTCACCATTTCTTGTAGCAACTCGCTACAATAGCAGAGTGAGTTCAAACTTTTTCCAATCGCTTCCAGTATGCACACTGCCCCAACAAATTTCTAGATATCATTAGCTGATTTTTGGCTTGTGGGAGAGGCGCGCTCGTGCTTGACCTAGGTGGACGACTTGCAGACTTCAAGGTTGTTAACTGTCATATACCTCCTCCCAAAGTGCCATGCGATAGAAGCTGGTAGAGGAAAAGGATCTGATCTAGCGGTTTTGACAAGCATGTTCACACTTGACATGGGCATTGATACCATCATGCAGCTGCTTCATCATGCATATCTTCTGTTTGGATGCTCACAAGCAGGCAGTTGTTGGTAGGTGAAAAGCTTTGAGACTTGGAGGCCTTGGGGGTGACCAGAAAATAGCTGAGAATACTTCAGAACATCGAACTGAGTGACTTACTTCGGACAAAAGCCAAGGCTACTTGGATTGCATCTTCCAGCTGTTCGACGCTTTCGGCCACACCTTGCCTCACGAATTCCTTTTTCTCCGCGACTTGCGGCTGTTGCGCTCCTTCGTCGCATCGCGATGCATCGCGAAGGGGGGCGAAGTGGGGCGATTCGCGGATTGGGGGCGTCATCCGACGGAGGATGTGCGGATGAGAGACTATATGAGATGCCATTTTTGCCAAAGATCTCCATTTGCACCTTCTTCATATACATATATATATATATAGACACGTGTTTGATTTGCCTTTGGCATTTCACAAAACAAGGAAGGGTGAGCCGACCTCACTTAAGAAATGGATTCTAGCCGGGGATGCCTTCTTTGGCACATGAGGGAGAAGCATTTTGCACCCTGGAAATGCTAAGCTGAAAAATCGTTGGTTTGTGGCTATTAGTGACAAGTGACTAGTGTCTTGCTGGTACAATATCCTTGAAAAGGTACTGTAAAGCAACTTGAAATAATTTGAACCTGTCTGAGTTCGCTGGCAAGGCGTGATCCGGGTGATGCGCGTGGCGCGCATCATCCAGCGGATGCAGTCCTTGAAGGAGCTCCGGAAACTGGTGTCAATGATGGCAACCTGCATGAAGACCCTAGGCAGGGCAGAGATGCGGAAGAACCCTGAAACTTTGATTGGCTTTGCTCCGGACTCCGAAACTTTGGACGACGGACTTGTTGGGTTTGAAATGGTTTGAATTTCTTTGGATCCTTTGAGAAGGAGAGCCGGTTACAACCCAACTGAAGATGAACATACGGCTTTGAGGCTAAGACTAAGACGCCGATGGGGCTGCCGATCCAAGCTCGAAACAGGTTGGTCCTTTGCCTTTTGCTTCGCCTTCATGACCTTTTGGGCAGCTGACCTGGAAATGCAATGCGATGCAATGCGTTTTGTGATGTTTTGCGTGTTGTTCTTGTGCACCAAATCGTCATCGTGCACTCGTGCAGGTCAAAACCGAGCGGTTCGCTGAGGCCATGATGCTGGTTGAATTCGTACACCCCTTGCTGGTGCAGATGCAGCAGGATAAGATCTTGGACTGTCCAGACTGTGTGAAGTCCACTTCGTCCATTATGGAGCCTTAGTTCTTGCACGGCCTTTTGATCTCAACACGATCGCCCTACACAAGACTAAGGGGGCCACATGCACGGCGTTGCAGGTATTTTCCTTGGGTTGTTTGATGTTGTTTGTACTAATTATGTGTCTTTTTTCTGTTTCCTTTCATGCTGGATGGTATGTTCAGACCCGCTTTTCTTGGACGACTCAGGATGCAAACCTCTTGTTGTTCAAGACGGTCATTGCTGGCGACGCGTGGGGACGGGTTGCTGTGCCCGTGATCGAGTATGTCCCACTAACGGCGATCGTGTTCTGCGGCTCGCTCATGACCACCGTGTTCGGAGTTTTGAACATGGTCATTGCAGTCACCCGGCTGTTTGGAATGCTTTTTATTGTGCCGTTTTGCAGTGCTGAAGAGCAAGCATCGGGCAGGATGTTTTGTGACGCGACGTACTGTGTGCGTAGCTGTCCCATACCTGGGAAGCATGTGAAACGAAACTCTTAAGTGTATTGACTACCCCCCCAGTCACCCTCGGGTGGGTTAATCGAGTTATGGTTGTGGATTGACTGTTGCATATTTAAGAGCTGGCCCAAGAAGTCTGCAACATGTCTCTAGGACGTCCGTTTTCTGTTTTTTGACGTGCTGAGGAGATGGTAATGCAAGAGCACCAGCACACTCTGCTGCAACACATGTTAGCCCCGATGGTGGTCTGGTAAGCAGCAGCGGAAAGGTCCGAAACATTCCGAAACTATATAGGTAACAATCTTCACGGCCCGTGAGTTGAAAGCCCAGAAAGAAAAGGTAATAAGGAAAACAACATGAACTTGATGATTGGAATGCAATGACACCAATGCTTACCAGCAGTGACAAAAGCTATGAAGATGCAGGTGATGACAATGCTGTTGTGAAATGATGCAATGGTATCAAAACCGATGATGATGGTATCATGAAACCGGTGATTGCCCCACCACTTCTCCCCCCACCCCAATCTAATCCGATGACAATGTTGCGAAACGAATGACAATTGACAATGTTCTGAAAGCAGATGACACTCTGGTGAAAACCGATGACACTGGTATGAACCAGAAAACAGCTTCCAGGGCAGCGAATGGAGCACCACACCGATACTAATCAGATTTTGGCAGATATGAAACATGTTTTCCTTGAATGATTCCATGGCCAGTGTCAACACTGCCCGGTACTACCCGCCTTTGACAAAACCTTTTGGCACATGTGGAACCAGCCAATTGGCGAAAATGAGAGAGAGAGAGAGAGCATGTTCCACATTTTAGGTACCAGACACCGCCCCCCTCAACCCCAAGTGTTGGCTGGCTGAGGTTGTAGTGGATTCTTTCGCGGAAACTCGCCAGAAGGATGTGCTGAACCTGGCGCAAGAGCTGGAGTATGAGCATGAGAAAGACAAGAAGAGTCTGGGTCTTGTGATTCTTTATAGTATTTACTTTTGGTTCTTGTTGTTCTGTCTTTGTCAAAGTGCCACCCCCGGCAACCAAAGCCAGTTTCGTGTTTGGTGTCGTGCAGCTGTTTCAGCCCGGACAGACGCATGACACGAAGCTTGCTTTTCCGCTCCAAGCTGGAATACCACAAGAAACCCCAAAAAATGAACTGCGGCAAGGACCAAGGATGATGGTCTGTAAAAACATGTAGAAGCTAAGACCCCATAGGTTTGCGGTAAAGTTCCAACTTCACACGAAGTGCTGCCCATATGCTGTGAGTGATGGATTGAATTTTGTAGGCCAAATGCAAGATATTGCAATGTTCCCAGTTATTTTTCGCGTTGCTAATGGCTAATGGGTTCAAAGCCTAAAGTAATTAATTATCCCCTTGGATTTGGTGCGGGACAATTTAGCAAGGGGCATTTTCCTAAGGCTTATGAGAACCAGGACCAGGTTTTGTCCTAAGTGTTTTGGACAAAAAAGGGGTCGTGCGACGAGGAGGGTGGAGAATATGTTCAACCGTTTGGACGTCGAGGACAAAGGTGCTTCTTGGCTGCAGGGGACACCACCCAAGCTGGCACAGATGATGATTTGATGACAATGAGGATGGAAACATATGGACACCAAAAGAGGGTGAGTGAGAATCAGACATACATGCCTTGATATCAATATAAGGCATTCTTCCTGGTCCATGTTCTTACCACCTCTCATGGATCAAACCAGGAGTTAGCAATGAATTATTACATATACTATATAGATATACAACTGTGTATATAAGCCGCATTATTCTGTGGAAAATTACTGCCTGATGTGCTCTTTGAGTTTGTGGTGCAAATGCCCAGCGGAAATCCCAAGGAAACGATCAGAAATCCCTGGAGAAAGGCAGACATGTCCAACTTCTGTTGTTTGACCAATGTTTCTGCAGCCACTTGGGTTCGTTCAGGTTTGAGGAGATTTATAGATGCGTCGCCACCATCTCGAAATGCTTTCGAAAGCAGAAGGGGTGCTACATTGCTAGGCTTCTCCAAAGCAAGCTGGCTCTCATGAGTGTGAGCAAGCTTCCGTGGTTCCTGAGAAAAAAAACATGTGACAACATCTATTGTACAGTTTGTATATGCACATGCATTTTGCATTGCATCGTCGCGGGTTGCAACCTCGGTTCCTCCTTTGAACAAACCACACCAACAGGGGATCAGCCACCAAACTATGGACCTACAAACGGGGGATGGAATGACCGGTAGAGTGCACTTTGGTTCGGTGATGGCACCTCAACCACCTCATCCGTTTTTGTTCGACGCCAGTGATGGTCAGTCCGGCCTCGCGTCCAGGATTTGACCTTGCAAGATTTGGTGAAGGGAGCTCAGACCGATCCAGAGTTTCAGTCTCGCCTGCGGGTCATGGATATCGACCAAGCGGACTTGCAGCAACTCTTTGAAATGCGTCTTGGAGGTGAAGAGGCTCCAAAAAGGGGCAGAAACACCACAGAAAGCACCCGTTTTTGGAAGGTCTGCAGTCCGCCAAATTGGCGGGTCGAGAAGGGTCAGCCCTTCGGTCCGGGCGGGCCCTTCCAGGGATCATGCGCATTACACGAAGGGTGAAGAGTCTGGCCTTGGCGACAGAAGAGAGACGGTGACAGCGAGTTTTTCACGTTTGCGTCCTGATGCCATAAATTCTGACTAGATAACTAGTAGATATAGAGAGAGAGAGATCATTTGCAGGCCAACTATTGGGGAAGCAATTCACCGTGCACTTCCTCGGCAAGTCAACAAACCCAATGAAGCGAGTGCTTCCGAGGAACAAGTCCCAAGCTCATTTCGACGTGCCAAGAATCTACTACACAGTTCCCCATTTGTTGGTCGATTTTCGGGTGCTGCCACTAGTGGTGTGGAGAAAAATAGCAGTCGGACCTTTCTCGCCGCATGAAAAGACCGGCATGAAGCAGAGCAATGATATCCTTTAACTAAGAGACTGACAGGTTTGATGGATGTCTTGCGGTGTTTGCTGCTGTTGGGAGTGAAAGTATGAAAGTAGGTGGCCCACTGTGACAGACTGTGACTTCCCGGGTGAAAAAAAGAGATAGCAAAAACCACTTCAATTAGGTGCATCCCTTCCTGCAATGCACCCCACCCTTGAAGCCCAGTCCGACGGTTCAGGGATGGGACCTCGCCGTCTACATATCGACATGACGAGCTCATGCCCCATAGGGGTGGCCAAATCCACATGAATGGACTGTGTTGGGGCAGTTGGTCCTGGCAGTTCGTTCTACCCATATCGATCTATATCTATATCGACCTATCAGAGTCTTGAGCTGGAGAACCTCCCACAAAACCAATGCAGAGGCAGAAACCTTCCCCGACCAATTGTTGACAGTAAACAACAATGGACCAGGAATTTCAAAACGAGTCTTCTTTGCTCCTCCCCCAAGAAGGGGACTCCGCCACTGAAGAGAAAGGAACACAAAACGCGGCGTTGGCCCCCCCCAGGATTGACGCGGATGGTTCGGGAGCCATCAGCAAGGAGGAGTTCATCCGGCCACTCACGCGGTGGATCCACGAGTCCAAGACGGCGCCACGCTTTGTGAAGTACAACGTGGATCGCAGCTTGCAGGCTCAGGCACGCTGGCCGCCGTTGGCCCTTTTCTTAAATCACCACTTAGACTCAGTGAAACGAAGTTGATGGCACCTTTTTCACCCCGTCCGTCACGATGTCTTGAAGAGATGGGGGGTGCCATCTAATCTACTCCAAAACCGTATTTGTATTTTTTCATATTTGTTCAATGATCACGGCGAATGTATGAAAAATCCATGCGCCCAAACAATGGTCCTTGAGTAGGAGATTGTTCCAGATGTTGGCATGAGACGGTGGTGTTTCTGGTGGGGTGGGTTTGTTGCTGGGCCCGTGGTAACATTTGGGCTGTTCTCACATGTTCTCCCAGGGACAAGGTTGTCGACAGATGTGGGACAGCCTTAATTAAACGAATGACGGTTGGAGCAGGATTTGGAGAGGTGCAGCTTACCAGGCTTAGTACAGCTTCCCAGGCCCCCACTGCTCACTTGGCCGATTTGCTTGGGGTGAAGGGATCCTTGGGTCCGGGTGGACCACGAGGAGCCCACAGACCTGTTGTGCCATACCCAGCTCACAAGATGAGCTGTGGTTCATTGTTCCAGTGCATCTAAGTGGTCCGTTAGCTTTGAATGAGAAATGAACGCACTACCATTCCAAGCCAGTGTTTACCTCTTGGAGGGAACTCTTCCGGGACAAGAACGCCACAGTTGTTGAGGGTATATAGAACACAACCCGATGTGCCCGTGAAAGGAAGAGATCTTGAAGCAAAGCCAGGAGCAGTGTCTCAGACTTTCATTTGTTGAGCAACGATTTGCTGAGCAACTGTTTGCACGGCAGTTTTGTTGCAGCAAAGCGAGAGCCCCATGACATAGTGGTTCCCACATTGTTCCCTCCTCAATTCGGCTGAATTGTCGATCATTTGCAGGTCTTTGCCTTTGCAGCTTTAATATTCAACTTTGCTCCTCAGTTCGTTTAGAATCTTAGAGCATCCTGAGGTTCTGCATCTTGGCCTCTCGCTTGGATGAGCTGTGCCAGGAGTTATTGCCCAAGACCAACCTTGTAGATTGGCAATCCTCCATTCAGTTGGCCCCGGACTACATCCCTCGCAGTATCATGGCGCCACCCAAAACACTGAGCAGGGCAGCGAATCCTCTCGAGGCAGCGAATCCTCTCGAGGCAGCGAATCCTCTCGAGGCCTGGCTGTGATTTCCATGTCGACCTGGAGCGGTTTTGGTCGTAACAAGCCTGGAGTGGTTTGGGCGACCGACCTGTGTTGAGCACTCCCTGGCCGAAGCTCCGGTCCTTCCCAGCTACGACGTTCGCTGGGGGGGCCAACATGGGCCAACAACTTGTTCGCCGGACCTCAAAATTCTAGAGATGTTTATTGTTGTACGGGGGAACGAGAGGTCTATTGTTGCAACCAAGGGGGCAGTAGGCGTGAAAGGACTGTGTTTTTTACAATACTATGTATATATATATATATATGTTATACAATATGTAGTTATTTATATAACATTACAATTAGATGTATTTTAGATGAGTGTATGTCACCGGCATGCGTTAGGCAGATATGGCTTTTATTGAACAATTGAACATGGTGTAAGAAAGAATCCAACCGATTTAGACTGGCTAGAGGAATTGAGTTGATTGTTGTTTTTAAGTTGTCACGATTGACAAGTTGACAACTAGTTGAGTTGAGCAGTCAAATATGCTTGTCAAGATTTGCTCAAAAGAGTTTATTTTATTATTGCAACCTACTGATATTTGTTTAAGCCAGTCTTTTTGACAGTAGTAGTCTATTTCCCCACATTGACGTGCGGGGTTTTTTGTTCTTGGTGCTGCATCCGCTCTCCTCTCCTCTCCTCCTCCCAACCACCAACCAACAACCACCAACCAACCACCACCAACCGTCCGCTCCTGTGTCTGGTGGAGTTGTTACATGTGGCGCTATCCGGTCCTTTAATTTTGTTAAGCTGGTGGTCAAATTGGGCTTATAATTAACCTGCTTTCTATTTTTGCAACCTACTGAACAAGAATTTTATTAACAGCAGCTTAATAGACTCGCCGTCTAAAATTGCAACCTAGTTTGCTCAAAGCAAGCTTTATATTGACAGTATGTAGTTTTTTCTTATATCATTATTTGTATTTTACTCTTGTGTAGATATATATATATACATGTTTGTTTGGTGAGAACATTGAATTTGTACTACAATTGATGCCCTTTCCATTATACAACCATATACAACCTATTGAAAAAGCAGTCTGTTTATTGACTGTAGTTTGATGTAGTTTGTGATTGTATGCTTTCGTTGGCCGGGGGGGGTCCCGGGTTTATAATGGACTCGCGGTTTGTTTTTGATAGGAGTCATATTATATATGTATTGTTGTGGCCCTGATCGAGTTAAAAGACACGAGGGTCAATTCATCCTGCGTGTGGTGCGCAATTGAACTACGGCGTAGCTACGGAATGCACGAGGGTCAGTGTGTTGGTGCAGCCCTTGCAGGTGTTGGAAGCCTCCATGGAGGATGTGGAACAGCCTAAGGATTCCATGAGTCCGACACTTGAAAGACCTTTTTTGTGGAACGGTGACCACCGGCCTGGTGAATTCGGACGGGAATGGTGCTGAAGGCCTGACCCTTTGGCTCCATGAATAGTTCCAATAGACATTCACATGTCGTGTTTTGGAACGGCATCCGCGAGGCCCCAAGGGGGTGTGAAATGAACGGAGCTCTTGACGCCCACTGGGTGCTGGCACATCCGATCCCGGTCGAAGGGAGCCTGGAAGCATTCTGATTTGATTGACGACGTGACACGTGGCTTACCGCAGTGCAATGCCCATTTTCTGTGAATCCTCCACATATACCAGGTACTGTATCGAGACCTGAATACACCTGGTAGAGATGGTGAGAAAAGCCAAGTCTGCAAATATGTTTTGCCGGTTGGCAGGGCGTATTTGCTTCGCGAGGGATGCATGTGTTGGAATTGAGTTTATGTGTGCTGGTTGCTATACCAGAGTTTTGTCATCTCTGGGTGTTTGCTGTTTCATGCTGCCTTACTTTGGATACCTGCTACTGAAAGCTGTGACACACCCCACACACACATGCACGGTGGGCAACCGAAACCCTAATGCCCCCATGACTCCCCAAGCACTACTCTGCAGGTCAAAGACTTTTAATTTAGTGGAGTTGATCATACAAAAGCGCACGACTCAAAGAGGTAAAGGACCAGGTTTTTCTGGGTCAGACTGGCTAAGGGTCATGTGAGACACCGTGTCGCACAAGAAAAAGGGATCACCGTGATGAGTTTCATTGAGTTTCTGTGGAGGTAGCTGGAAGTGAATGATTCAAACCATGGGCTCAAACGTCCTCTAAATGATATTCGTGGTGTTAACCAGGAAGCATGCCAATCATTTTTGCTGATTGGCATGGTGCAATTCAGTACCCTGGAGGCCCGTCCTCCCTGTTTCTTCGATGGTACATCAACCAAGCCTTCAAAAACATATAACTGTCAAGTCTTCGACCGGAGTCTTCAGACTGCTTCAAGTCTGGAGCCTTCAGTTCCAGCCAAGCTGGACATGAATTTAGTTTTCTGGATCTTTGCGGACCACTGCCACTGCTGGGGAACATGAACCACAGAAATTCCTGTAGAATGCAATGGGAATGATGACGTTTCAGAGGTTTTGGGGGATTCACGTCCTTCTCGTTGAGACCTTTCTCATCCTTATGCCGTAGAGTCTGGACGGTCGTACCCAAGTCATCCCCAGTTGACCCGCCTCGCACGCATGAGCCGTTGCGAGCTTGGACATGCAGCTCGAGCCGGCCCGGCAACGTTTTTTGCGAGGCGACTCTTGTTGAACACAATAAAGATCTTGTCAGATCTTTGATGACTAAAAGGCTAATTTGCTCAAGTCATCAGATTGAAGACTCCGTGCAGAGTGAGCTTTTGCACAGAGTGCATGGTGCGGAAAACTCCATGCTGCACCACGCAAAATTGCGCGGTTGCGTGCTGTTTGCATGTCCTGTGACCATGAGGTGGCTCACCTCAGTGCCCATTTTCTGTGAATCCTCCACTGATACCAGCATCGAGACCTTAATGGACCTGCAAAATTTTCTGGCCGGTTAGCAGGGCGGGGCGTCTTCGCTTCGCGAGGGATAATTATATGTTTTGGAATTGAGTGTATGTGTTGTTTGCTAAGAGGTTTGGACTCTATGGGTGTTTTGCAGTTTCATGCTGCCTTTCTTTCGACACCTGAAATTTGTGATGGACGGCCAAAGCCCGATGCTGACTTCGGCATTCGACGTTCGCCAAATGGGGGATGTGAGCCACCATGTCGCCAAGAGCTGTTGCAAAATGGATCACAATGATCAGAGTTGACTTAGAGAATGCAACAGAACTCCCGGCTCACGATTCCCCACAGCATGGGCCAATGGGCTCCACAAATATAATGAACCACACATATATAATAAGTAATATATATATATATCATTAGGATTCAGGTGTTGAACAGTGAATTTACTTTGGGGGAGTGTTGAACGCGGAGTGAGCAGGAGGCGGTCGGAATCCGCTTCAACGCAGGATGCTGGACCGGTTCTTTCTCGCATTTGCCGTCCAAAAGTGCCCTCAGACTAGGTCAGTTCGACCTGTCAACAGAGATGTTCTCCTTTCATCAACCTGCCGCAAGATGAAACCACAGGAAGACCATGGAAGACCTAACACATCTCCAAGCTTCTCATTTCTCATGTCCAACGCCAAAAAGTGGGTGACGGCAAAACATAGCAATCCGGCAGAATCTGCGTTGGCCTGGTTGGTGGCTCAAGGCGGTCCAGTCCGAGGCTGCAGGTTCAGTGTCCCAGCATGACAGTTCCGAAGTCTTGGATGGTGTTGGATGGTGTTGGTGTGGTGGACAACGTTTGCCATCTTCAGGGGGGGCTCTGAGGGACATAGAAGGACCTGAACTGGATTGCAGATTTTGCAGATTATGGTTCACGACCCAGCGAGGTTGATTCAAAATGTACAATCAATCATACTTGGGTTTATTGCACTAGGGGTCCTGTTGGCCTGGCGAAACATTTGGATCTTGATTTGCCAAGTGACAGGGAGCTTGCGCCGCCCGCAGACACTTGGCTTGGCTGGCGTTTGCTACTCCATGCACTCCTTGGCTGGCATGGCTGAGCGCAAGGACCCCTTGCTGCAAATAGACAGTAGCTTTGTGATGGTTTGTGTGCATTTGCTCGCGAAACATGAGCTTTTGCTCCATGATTGATGTCCACGAGGGTAGAGCTGAACATCTATGCAAAGAAAGCTATAACAAGGCCCACAATATAGGCATTTGTGCGGTCATTGCACCATCAACCATTTCCATCACACGAAACGCCCAAAATATTCCAACATGCCCACAAGATCAGGCTCTTCGTCCCTGACAGCAGCATAAAATCAATCCATCATAATCCATCCATTTTCCAATTTGACATGGCCCTGTTTGAAATCACTTCCCAAAACCGCACCAACCCGCCGCCCGGTCTCTCCCGGTCTACTCAGGACCCACCGGTGCGAGGCACGTCGTGCGTGCTGCGGCCCGAGCCGCCGGAGCCACCGGAGCTACCGGTCTTCGCACGACAGTCCTTCACGTCGCCCGAGACTCCCCGGGTGGCTCGGTGGGGTCGGGTCACCAGCGCGGTCGGTTCACCGGTCGCACCATGAAAGGAGGCTGGACAGCCTTTTTTTGGAAGATTCTAGTCTGGTTGGGGAACAAGCTCCTTCTAAAGCGAGCCAGCAAGTTTGCGGTAGTTAGAGATATGGTTGAATATATTGTATATTATTT
This sequence comes from Durusdinium trenchii, assembly GCA_963970005.1. Classification (NCBI taxonomy): domain Eukaryota; class Dinophyceae; order Suessiales; family Symbiodiniaceae; genus Durusdinium; species Durusdinium trenchii. The sequence goes on along the minus strand of CAXAMN010003669.1, from coordinate 539,807 downwards.
ACTTTATATATATATATATATTATACAAAATCACTTGGTCGCCTGGCGGTTCGGTCAAACGGGTCGAAATGGGTGCTATAACACTTGGCGTATGCTTGATCTCTAGGAGCCGATTTGCGATTTGCGAGGAAGGTTCTCAAGCAGATGGCTGCGCTGCCGTCAGCAATGGTTTGCTCCTCCGACAAACGGTTATATACATCAAACACCGGCGCTCGTGCGCCGTTCGTATCCCCCCCCGGATTAATCACGCTGGCTGATCCCTGCAGCCCGCCAGAACCGGATCGTGTGGTGTCGGCTCGACCGGATCCGAGACCGGACGTTGGAGAAAGATGGGCCGCCGCCGCCCACGGCCCCCAAGGTCACAAAGCTGCAGGCCGACTTTCACAAGGCAGGTTGGAGATGGTGAGTTTGCTGCATCCCTCATTGTTACAGTTTGCTGCATTTGTGCGGCTGCACTGCACAGGTGGAGAAGGTTGTAGAAGCCAAGTTGGGTAGCTCGAAGGAGAAGGTTGCCTACATGCTTGCCACCTGGAGGTCTAACTTACAGGTGGCACCCTGCGACAATCTCCCAGCATGTCCCCCCCAAAGGAAGTCAGACATGAAAAGACATGTCCCAAGTCTACTTGGAACCGATGGAACCGCTTGGGGTGACGACCATGCTACTCGGAGGCTGTGTTCAGCGAACCATGGACGCCATGGACCCGGGTCGTTTCTGGCACCCCAATTAAAAGGCTCTTTGGTCTTCCCAGCTGCACCAGGGTCACGGCCAGTAACTCCCACCCGCCCACGGGCCCCCACGTGGGCCCGTGCGACCGTGGACTGGTAGCAAGGGACCCCGGAGGTACTGTAAGACACGAACAGGGCAGTGAAAGAGACTCTCTAAGCCTGTATGTGTGTGCAATGGTTTTTCTCAGAAAGTAGTTCGATGATCCCCGAACTACCCCAAGACGTGTTGTGCAAACGGAGCTTGTACATGTCTATTTTCGTTGGAGGGAGGGCCACCGAGGAGACAGATATGTTTATCAATGTCATGACCGTCATCATTGTGATCGATTGCGTTTGTGCTTTGGTCGCGACTGACTCTCGCGCGATGGAGACCGACCCACCCTTCTACACGGAGCTTTTATCACATCTATGCCTGGTGATCTACTCAGCTGACTCTCGGGCTGAAATCCATGTACCTTTGGTTGAAATCCATGGTGAATTTTGCGAACTTGACACATTCCAAGAGGTATTGTGTATTGTGTGGAACTGGCAAAGCTGAAGGTTGCACAAAGTGAGGTGTAGGGCCGTAGGGTTCCCACAAACCAAGCGCTCCAAGCCGTCGGGTGTTTGCTGTGCGTTCGCCTATGGCTAACGGCTGTCCCACCCAAGCTAACGAGCTTGTCGGGTGCCAAAGAAACAAGAAGACATGCTCACAGCTCATGTGACATGATTGCATGGCATGCCGCACCCATGTTTAAACCCACATGTTTTCGCTTAGACAGACCATCCTTTGAGCGAATACCCTTTTGGGAATCTTAAGAGGTTTTGCAGTGCTGATCTGACTGGGGGATTCTTTTTGGCCAGGAGTTGCTTGCGATTCTTGGACTGAAGGGAGTTGCAGCCCTGAAGCGCAAGTCCATCCTCTTTGACGCCTTCTGTGTGCTTTGCAGCTTCTTGCTGGCACCCCACCTGGGGACATGCTGCCCCGTTGTTTTTTACAGTCTCCAGTCTCCAGTGGCCAGACACTTTGCGCCATCTCCAGTGGTCAGGGTCTGGGTGGGTACACCTATATTTTCACTCACCTGTCGCTTGGACATGACATTGATTTCAACATTGTTGTGGGCGTTCCAGTGCGCAAACTCGGTCAACAAAAAACAAGGGCTGATCTCGGCGGCTGCCCATCAGCTGTCTTTCGATCGGCACAAGATCTCAAGAAGTGTCAGTACCGAAACCCTGCTGGGTAAGTCCTGAGAGACCCCTTTGACGCAGGTGCCTTAGCTGCCCTTGCAAGCAAGCAATATCAAGCAATGTTTCAAAATGTGTCAAACAACCGGCCACCCGAGTCTTGGAAGCCCCAAGCATCCAAAGCCGAGACAATCACCAACACACCTGTGACAGAGCGAGAGGCACCAGCGAGCTTGTTTATCCAAGGTTGTCAACATGTGTGATTTTGCCAATCTCAGAAACAAAGGCTCTATCAAACAAACGAACTACTGTACACAAATCAGTTTGTGAGACAACCTCACAATTTGTTTGTTATAAAAGCTCTCGTCCCAATGTCCATTTTTAGAACTGATGAGGGCATGTTTGGCAAAGCTAAATAGACGTGGGACAGCTGTTGCTGCTGCAAATTCGTCGTTTGTAATGCACTAACTTGCAAATATAAAAACTATATATATAATACTAATATGGTTTCTCGCCCCCGGGGGTAAAGAGTAACACACCTGTGAATTCTTATTCCGTAGTGTTTCGGCTTTCAGAAGGTTGGATGAGCACCTGCAACGGGTGCAACTCCAGACTAAGGAAGGCAGTTGGATCATCGGGGTACTGCGATCCCTGTTGGTTGGTCGTTCGCATAGAGCGACTTGTTTTTACAAGGTGTCCTCCGCATACAGTTGGTGATTTGGTTGAGTACCTCAAGACCGTCACCACAACACTGGAGAGGACTTGCGAAAAATTCGAAGCCGCCCGTACCGCTGGTTACGTGACTGAAGGCGGGGAGCCGATCCCTGGTGCCCGTGAAAAGGTTTTAGCCAGTCGAGCAGGAGAAGACTCATTTGAAAGGGGCATTCATTGCGGAGAGAAGGACCAGCAAGCATCTTCGACGAGCCGTCCCGGTAAAGAAAGAGCGAGAGGCAGATTCGGGGAAAGAACGTCTGGTGGACGCGAAGGAGAAGAAGCCAGGAAGGCGTGAGAGGTCCAGGAGACGCAGGAGGTCAAAGAGCAATACAAAGCGACCCAGGTCAAGGCATCGTTCAAAGCGTAAGGAGAAGAAGGACAAGTCGGGGACTCCAGACCCTGAATCCAGTGGCATCGAGACGACACCGGAGGAGAAGCCCAGGCCTTCAGCCAGGGCAGAAGAGCAGGAGGAGCAGCCAGAGGAAGAACTGGTTCAAACAGAAGAGGAGGAGCAAGACGACGCGGACACACGGAACAGGCTTGAACTCAGGCGTGCAGCCAAGCCATCGGCCCGCAAGCCGTTGCCTCGCCGACCGCGCTCGCCATCCTATTCGCCTCCAGGCTACCGTGATCGAGAGGATCAGAAGCCCAAGAAGTGGAAGGGACTCAAGCACGTCATTCGAGGACAACTTTATTACAACAGTGGGCCACCGAGAAGTAAGGGGCAAGGAAAGGGAAAAGGTAAGAGATGGCACCGAAAATGATCAGGAGGCCAGCAGCAGCGCCCAGGCGGGCGGGGGCTTTGAGGAGACCAGCAGCGCTGGAGGACGGGGTTCGGGGAGAGATCCCTGCCCTGAGAGAGGACTTGAATGTGGGGGATCTCATTTACGGCCAGGAGAGCAGTTATTTTGGGACGGCATGCCAGTTCTCTGGAAAGGTTATGGAGGAGTGGAAGGACCTTTCAGGGAAGTACTACATGGTAAGCTCTTCGGGACAGATTTGGAGGCTTTGCTGACCTGGGCGAGCGGGACCACCGGTTGCTCGGGTTCATATCTGCACACCCGATTGCGGACAAGACTCCGAAGGTCCCGGACTCCTACATTGCAAGAAGCATCGGGGCATCCGAACCCTGGAAGAGATCCGAGACCTCCCTTGGCGCGACGTGTTGGTCAGCGCAGGTCGTCGAGAGGAGGACGAGTTGGCCGGGCTGAGAAGTCGGATGGAAGACCTTCCAGCTCCTGCCGGGGCAGATCCAGGAGCAGAAGATCGTCCAAAGGAGGAAGCCCGAGAGTTGCAAGAGAAGGAGAAAAAGAAGAGGAAGAAGAAGTCAAAGAAGAAGAAAAAGCGCGCAAGGAGCGCCTCCCAGTCTTCAAGTACAAGCTCAGAAGCAAAACACAAGGCTGTCGAGCAGAAGGTGATGTTCGGGGGCAGCGGACTCGATCCCCTGAAGAAGGCTCGGAACCGCAAGAGGAGGAAGGCACAGAGGTACGCGCAGCGATCTCAGAGCAAGAGGGCAGAAAGCAAGAGCAATTCAAGCGGCGAGGAAACGACCTTGAAGTTGCAAGCCATTTTTGGCGAGCCCCAGCGAGTCAGGGCTGTCGCTCTGAGCTTCCCCGGAGTTTTATCAGCCCAGACCATCGAGAATATGCAGGAGTTGATGTTGGCAGAAGCAGGACAGGAATCCAACCAGCAGGATTGTTGGGCTCCCACGCTCCGGAAATATTATCGACAAATGCTGAGTCGAAAGGTATCTGGACCGATGAGCAGGGAACTTCATACACTATGCACGGTGGGAGATTTGATGTTACGTGGCCAGCTTCCGGAGGCCATGGACACCCTAACCCAGAGGGTGAAGTCTTTGGAAGCCCAGATCAGTGGCCTTGCGTGAACAGCTGCCCAGCGCCTGGACCTCCTCCCAAGCGACACAGCAACGTTATCTTCGAGGCAGGAGTTAAAGATAGCGACAACCGAGCAGCGGGCCGAAGCCCAGGCGCATCAAAGCGGTGCATGGTGGAGCAAAGGAACAGGCAAGGAAGGGAGCAAAGGAGAAAGGACAGAGAAAGGAAAAGGCAAGGGAAAGAAGGGGAAGGAGAAGCCGAAAAAGGATTGAGGCCTACGTTCAATTTGCTGGTGACCCCTGAGGGTCAACATCCTGAGTTTGCGGGGCATTTGAACCCTGTGGAAGCCAGGACGGGCCAGGCATACAGCTGTACAGTTGGAACGGGGGTGGGGGTCCCTGTGAGGAGTGGAGATGGTCGGGGCGAAAGGCCTGGGTATGATGATGACAAGTGTATGACGACTGGTGGCGCTATTTTCAAGGAGCTGACGCCAATCGCAACAAGGCCTGGATGGCCACATGGGGGCACAACGAACAGTGCAGATTGTGGCACGGGGCGATGGTCCCTGAAAAGAGACCGGGTGGATGAACCATTCCCGTTCCCACCTCCTGCTCCGATCGTTTTTCCCTTAGGGACGTCGGACGGCTTGGCACCGAACAAGGCTGTGATCGAGCTGAAGATGCCCCTGGTACAGTCGGGGTCCATCCCCGCGGACCTTGGAGGTTCGAAAAAAGGAGTCTGTGGCATGCGATTACAGGAAATGGGAAGTATTCTGGGCGAAAGTTTACAAGAGGTTATGTTGCTCTGCAGCCAGCCCACGGGAGGGGAGAGTAGAGTAGGAGTGCATTTGAAGCAAACTGACACCTTTCCTCTTCCAAGCTTCCAACCCTCCGTGAACTTCTTTCGCCCTTATTGTCAGAGGAGCACGCATGGACCGTTGATTGGTTGAGAGGGATTTGTATTGCATTGAATTCATTTTGGGGGTGCCCAGATCCAACACTTCAGGAACAACATCGTGCAGACGATCGGCCAGCAGTTTCCAAGATGCAGTGCCGAATCCTTCGGGGGCTGGCAAACGATGTGGCTAGGCTGAAGGAAGTACAGGAGGTTACGGAGTCATTCGATTGGGTGATTTCTTTCGATCGCGTACTATCGACTACAAGGGAGACGGTGAAGACAGCGTTAGGGTTCTGTGGGAAGAACATTGAGCCGGCCCTACCAAAAGAGATAGGTGTGGCTAGGTTAGTGGACATCTGCGATCAGGGGTGCAGGCACTACATCGAGAATTTCCCCGCCTCAAAGCACCAAGTGACTGGGGGCCCCTTAGGAAATCTCGGGTCATGGTCAGAGACGAGGACTGGTTTGACGTGGCTCATGGATTGTTGGGTGCGGGGGTCTTTGGAGTAGTCCCTGAGTCAGAGGTATTCAAAGTCGGCACTAAATTGTTGCTCAATGGACTCTTCGGGGTTGAGAAAAACGAAGAGTCACAAGGGGTGCCTATATACCGCCTGATTATGAATCTGATGCCACTCAATGACCTTTGCCAAGGGCTGGCGGGGGACATACAAACACTCCCGCACTGGTTTGGTATGTCACCTTTCCACATTGAAGCGCACGAAAACTTAGTGGTTTCAAGCGAGGACTTGCGGTGTTTCTTCTACACCCTGGCTCTGCCCCCTTGCTGGTTCCCCTTTCTGTGCTTCAACAAGCCCTTGCCAGACAGCCTGGTCCCTCCAGAGCTGCGAGGGGAGGTTTGCTACCCTTGCTCAAAAGTATTTCGTATGGGATTTCTTAACAGTGTTGTAATCGCTCAGCCCCTCAAGTCTCCTTCTTGCTCTCCTGCGGCTGATGTCGATAAGTCGATACCTAAAACTGCTGACAGGATTGACTCATGGATCACCGCGGTGAGGCCCAATGATTGGACTCCGGACATTCCCCCGAAACTGATTTCGTGTCAAAAAATCCAACAAAACCTGAGAACCGGACAAAAGTTGGCTGGGAACCTTGTTCAAATTTGGAATCTTTCTCAGGTTGATGTGTTCATTATGGAAAACTTATGAAGACCCAGCTCCCATGACCTGTCTTCTCTGTGGAGACGCCAAAGAGCGGACTGGAGCACTTCACACTAGTCAGCGTCCAAAGGAAACATTGGGGCTCCAAGCTTGAGTCCATAGCTTTGTGTAAAGTAGGTACCCAACAGGGGCCATGGATTCCTCAATCGACTAAAGTCGCGAGGGACAAAGTCCCTCAGGTTGAACGCATGACGGTCCGAGTCGCGGCCCCTTTTGACTTTCGCACGAGATTCCTTCCACAAGGCCACCTTCAAGACTCTCCTACAAATGTTATATTCGGGACCTGGCGGTCATGTCCGAGGTTGCCGTTTCCGAATTTTGTGGAGGACATTGGAACCAACAAACCAAACAGGGCATCTCACAGCTGACCGCTTTCTTTCGGTTGAAACCTGATGTCGCTGAAAAGTTGTGGAACTGTAGTGGGGCTAAGGGTTTGTTTGTTTCCACCATTCCCTCCAAAATGCCTGTTGGGACTACCCGGGATCTCACGTGAATCCAAAGAGGATGTTGCTTCCTATCACCAACGTGCATGAATCTTCAAACAAGAGCGCAAACAACCCATTCTTCACAGATTGGGTAAGGGGTCCACTCCCGGTTTCCCCCGGCAGTCTTCCGACAAGGATTCCCCCAAAAAACGGCTTTTTATAGCTCATGGGATCCCCAGGCCTTGGAGCCAAGAGGACTTGCAGTTTTCCTGGCGTCCCAAGAATGGTCCAATCTTGCTGACTTGCACCGTAAAGGCAAACACTGGTTTTTCCGTGGTTTTTCCCCAACCTCAGAAGGACCCTCCACGCAATGGCGTTATGACCTTGAAGGCAAATCCAAGGACAAAGACTACGTGATTGATATTCATGTTGCTCTCCCGGCCCCTAGAAATGCCCAGGTTTTGTGGCCCATTAACGGGCCGCGGAAAGCCCCAAAAGAGTCTTCATCTGAAGTCGCTCGAACCGCTGGTGACACGGACACTCGTGGCATGGATGTTGACGCTGAAGGCACTGAAACTTCTGGGGCTCCGGCTCATGTCCCTCTCCAGCGGGTCGTCGCCGGGGAAAAAGCATCGAGCACCGAATCGAAAAGTGATCCTGACCGGGACAGAAGTCCCAGACGACACAGTGTCAAAAGTGTTCCGGATACGCAGCTCGATTCGAATTCCCAAGATCGAGGGACGGCCACGGACCTCCCCCCCCGTCCAAGAAGGTTAAAAAAGCGGACGGTCCCCTTGACCCCCAGGACGCCATCCATGACTTCGGTTGGACCCAAATCGACCTAGGTGGAGACGGTGATTGTTTTTACCGATGTGCTGCCTTCTTCATTGAAAAAGAAAAGCCGTTTTCCCCTGACAAAAATACCAATGTGAACAAAGCCAAATCAGCTGCAGCTTGGATTCGCTCCAGAACTGTGCAACACGCTCGGAAGAGCGCAGGGAAGTTTCGCTCTTTGTTCGACGCCCAAGAGTTGTTTGAAAATTGGCTTATGACTACTGCTGAACCAACTACCTGGATTCAAGGAGTTGCACGCAGGCTTGTCTGAAAGGCACGGCAGACCAGTCGTGGTTTGGCATCAGAAGAATGATGTTTGGACCAGACTGGTCGTGGCGCCTAGATTTTCCAACGGCTGGGCATGTGCTGCCAAAGATGTGGAACCCATCACCGTTGTCCTTGATAAGAAACACCGCACGGTTTTACAGGCTCCTACTGGTAGTAACTGTCCCAGAAACTGGCTTCGTGAAACTCCCACTGTTCTTATATTGACTTGACTGGCGGAGGTAAACGTAAGACCCCCAGTTCCCAAAGGACCGTGTCGGACGTCGCTTGTCGGTCGGCGGGAGGCAAAACGCCTTCGGCTCACAGCCCCTCAGTCTGGGCTTGAAGTTGAACCCCACTGGGACCAGTGAGGAAAATCTCAGAGCCTCGCAAAGCTCTATGAAGGTCTTGCTCGTTCAGAAGGTTGGTCAGCGGGATCCTCACAAGCATTGCTCTCCGAACCCACATAAAAACGATGTTTTGCATGAAATGGACTCTGCTGGTACTCCCTCCGTTTTCCCTTTGTCGGAGGGGCAAGTTTGCACTTTGGGTACTCCGTCGGTTCACACCGTTGCTCGACATCCTTCAGGGGTTGCTGATCCCTCGCAAGGAGTCAGAAGACGGCTTTTTGAAAAGCAATCAGTTGCCTCTATTGTTACTCCGGCCGAAGCTTTCAACGGTGCCGTTGTCGGTTCTAATGTCCGTCAGAACCAAACGACTTCCCAAAAACCTACTCCTGCGCTTGGCTCACTTGCGGGCTGTGCCGGACGTGGACTTGTGACTTGTGTGGATTCGAGGTTTTTTCCAGGCCCAATTCCCGTCAACATCCCCGATGTCGTGTTAGTCACCTCATCCACAAACTAAACATGGAATGCAAAAAGACGATATCCCCTCTTTGAATCTTGTTCGGGGTGGCGATAAGGAATCTCGCGCTAAGGCTCAAAATAATGTTCCAATTGCTCCCAAAAAATGAATTTCTCTCAAGTCCCCATCTCCAAGTGTCCCAATGATCCCCATTCGGCCTCCTCTCGTGCACCTACCTTGCAGCAGAGGATCGCCCAATGGAAAGCTTGGAATGACGCGGCTAATGCTGAAGCAACACTGAATAGGTCAAACAGAACAAAGAGAGCAGCAAAGAGGCTGCTCAGGCTCGCATAATGGCCAGACAGGAAAGCCGCATCAAAACTCAGCATTGTTCAGGAGTCTGGAGCCCAATCCAGTCACTCCGAAATGTTCCGTGGTATCCCCATTTCTCGAAAAGATCCCTCCGATACCCCTTGGTGGTCTTGTGATCGATGTGATTTTAAAATTTTCATCGACACCAACCGTATATGTACTAGCACTGGTCGAAAATGTGAACCCATTCGAAGAAACCACCTCAAACTCCAACATGGTTTTGACAAAGTCCCTCATCTTCCTAAAGGTGACCCCATTTCTCATCCTCAGCTTCGCATAGCCGCTCAGGCCATGCTCACTGCGAGGTGGGAAGGACAGATCCAGGAAGTCCACAAAAACAAATGGGATGGAGCGCATGATATACCCGCTGCGGCCTTTTCTCACAAAGTGAGCTGGAGCAAACAAGGCCATCCCTGCCGCACATACATGCACAAGCGTCGACTTTAACCATGTGATTTGTAGAGGGGAAATTACTTCCGTAAGTACAGAGAAAGAAAGAAGAAAGGCTTACTTCACCAGAAACCTGACAAACGCGCTTGTCAAACCAAACGAGCGGACGGACTTCAGGCCACCAAAAGGGGATTAAGAGCGGTCAGGTTTGAGGCCAGCCATCCAGGGCCTCTGAACAAGTAAGTCTCTAGGCAATCTTTTGCCTATTTGGTCCCGTAATGTCGCTAGCTGGAACTTGCACGGCGCGGACTTGATTGACCAAGCCACCTCAAAGAGGGCGCCCTCATTATTTGTGTCCAAGAAACATATTTGTCCAAAGTCGCGACCCCAGCTGCCGCTAATAGTGCCCTCCGACGTGGGTGGCACATGCTGCATCAGGCCCCTTGTCAGGGAAAGGGGGGAGTGGCCATTCTGGTTCGTGAACCAGTTGCTGTGATGGAAAAGCAGCGTTTTTGCACTCAGGAAGGCCAAAGCCTCATTGTTCGAGTTTTTGGATGCCAACGTAGCTTCCTCCTCACTGTGCTTTACCGCCCCCCCAAAGCCTCATTTGACGTTCTTAATACTTGCAACCATTTGATTGCCGCCGATCCTAACAACCAAGAATGGATCTTGGCCATGGACGGAAACAGCAATATGATTGACCAAGTTCAAGGTCCCATCCCTGACCTCATGGAAAGCAACTGTGGCATTTTGCAAGCCACGGCCCGACATGATGCCAGTCGATATCCCATTGATGGAATTTGGAGCTCTAGCGTGTTTCGTCATGGACAGGACCTGGTTGAAATCCCTTGGCCAGGAGACCATTCCATCGCCATCGCTTACATGGCATGCACTTCACAAAAAGGACCTATCCCATTCCGCTTTGCCCATCCACCCAAATTCATGGACCCGCCTGCCGAGGTTTCTTCCCCTGACTAGCAAACCGTTGCTTGTTCGGATTCACATTGGCGAGCTCTGACTGAGGCCAACGATCCCGAAAAAAGCTGGGAACAATGGAACTCGGACGCCTCTCAGTGGTTGACACAGCGAGGGTGCTTGACGAGCAATCCCGATAGGGAACTTGGCTCGTTGTTAAAACGGGCCCTGGTCGAATGGGAGCCACCCAACCGTTGCCTGTGCGTCAGCTCCGAAGGCATATCCGCAGACTGAAGGAGGCCCACCGTGGACTTCCGGTTCCCTACCCTCTTGTTCGCAGCCTCCTGAGACATGCTGGTCCCCATGACGAATGGCAATCAACGGGGTGCTGCTCTCAAAAGTGCGGTTTCTCGATTGAATTCTTTGTTGCATCACCACCAACGGGAAAAGATTCGACAATGGACCAGTCGTGTTCACACCATTAGGGAGCTTGTGCCTGGATCCGCCAGGAAGAACCTGCTAGTTTTGCTTTGAAAACACAAGAGCACGTCCTCACGAATCGAGCTGCTGCAGCCGAAGGCTTTCGGGAGCACTGGCACCTTCGACCAGGCTTGTAATCCTGTGTTGACCGAGTTCGGTGCGTTCCTTCCTCCTGCAACGCAGCCTCCTCCACCTTTGCCCCAGTTCACATGCCTGATGCTTAGGCTTAGCAAGACTCTTAGATCTACGCTGGGAAAGGCCACGGGCCGTGGAGCTGCTGCTGCAACTCCCGGAAGCCGCATTAAACCGACTCTCGGACCTACTGAACATGTGTGAAGAAACACACATGGCCTGCCGCCCTGACACACTGGAGGCTTGCCTCCCTAAAACTAAAACTGGAGAATTTGTTGTATTTCTAACACCCGCCCTTTGAGCATTGCTAGCACTATCTACGGTGTTTGGAGTAGAATTCGCTGTCAACACCTTGCCGAGCGGATGGCTACCTTGTATCACCCCTACCAGGCGGGAGGTGCACATGGACATGATCCTGAAACCCTTTTGATGGCTCTTGAAGAAGAGTGCCCTGAAGAGCGTTTTCCTTCCTTTGCGACTTTTGATTTCCAAACGGACTTCAACAGTTTGGACGTAAAACTGTGTCTTGAGATCATGAAGACCTGCAAAATCCCACCTGCTGTGTTGAACCTCCTTGAAAACCAATGGTGTCATCAGACCCGATGGATCACTTACGCTGGACATGTGGCTAAGCGACCTTTGCATGCCCCTCAAGGACTTCCGTAGGGCGACGCTTTCAGCCCAACGGCGCTGGCCTTAGTGCTTTCCATGGTTATGCGCAAGGCTGAAGCTGATTCGCAACAGCGCCGTTGTTTCCTATACTTGGACGACAGATCCATGGCTGCCCAGACGCTGCAGGCACTTCGATTCAGGGTGCTATTACCTGTTGGCAAACCTTGGAAAGCCACACTCGCATGAGAACGGCTGATCGCAAAACCCAGTTTTATGGCCCCACTGCTGAAGCACAGGCGGAACTGCAGGCTGCAGGCCTTGAACCTAAACCTGCTGTTGAGGTTTTGGGTATTACTTTTGGTGAACAAAACAGAGAAGTGTCACCGAAAGAAAAAGCCAGATAGACTCGGGCGGAGAGAGTGGCCGAGCGATGCTCGGCTCTGCCGGTCTCCCTTCCTCTCCGAGCCAGACTTGCCAACATTACCATTCCTCCCATCATCACCTGGGGGGGGCTGCTCAATGGTAAGACCCCCACTAAAGCTGAACGTGATCGCTTTCATTCCATTTTTAGGACTGCTGTGAAAGGCCATAGCCCGGGAGACCATGCCGATCGGAATCTTCAAGACTTTTTCTTGGTGGGACATCAGAGTGACTTGGCTCTGACGCTCGCCTCTCGGACTTTACGTGCTTTTGGTCGTTTCGCTCGTTTCAATGGCCTTCAAGACGGCCCGTCTCTGGAGGCCACACGAAAGCTTGTTGACAATGATTGTTGACAATGTGCTGAGGCCTCTCCGGCGTGAACCCCTGAAATGGACTTAGCCCGGTGCCTGTTTTCCTCCATCCCCTACCAGCAGAAATCGGAACACCTGCTGCGTCAGTGGTGGAGACGGGCTAAGCTGCAAACCTGGCTGGACGCCCCTCGAAATGACTCTGTGATAGCTAGGAACGCCGGATTGCAAATCACGGTTTGCGCGCTGCACAGAGCGGCTCGTCAATTTACTGGGGACGAAGCTGCAGTGGCTTCAGGTGGATTGCATTGCGACGCCCACTTTATTTCGGGACGTGCCCCGGCCCGGGACTTCTGTCATGACTGCCAATCTTCTCACGCGCCAAGCACCAACCATATTTTTTGTTTTGCGATACTTTCAAAAACCTGCGGAATATCCCTCCCCCTGCCAGCCCGGTGCTCGCACGGTTGGGGTGGGACGAGCGAGGGGTCAATTCGGCTGTGATTTCTCAGATGGCGACGGTCAGGTCCGCGGCTAATGCCACCAGACACAAGCGGCGTTTCAGTTCGGGGGGGGGGGGGACGGGGGGGGGGCTCACGCCTCTCAGGACTATATATAAGGACTGTGCGTGCGCTTTGCCGGCAGCTTGCGCGTGCTACGCAGCTGCTACGGATACGCGTGCCCTGGTATTACGATCGCAGCAACACAATCACTCACGCGACACCGAGAAGTGCGAGATCCGTAAAGACAAGGTGTTGCCGGCCGGGCCGACGGTGTGGCGCGTTTATCTGGACAACTATGACCTCCTGGAGAAGTACCCACGGGAAACGTTGCTGGAGGAAGGGGGGGATTCAGCCCCTGAGGTTGAGGCCTTGAGAAAGGAGTACCTGGAATGGGGACTTCCTCGTCACCCGAAAAAGGGGGTTAGCCAACAGGTTATGGCGGAGGTCCAGGGTGCGGTGGTGGTGGATGGGCGACGGGGGTTGGCATACCCCAAGGGCCAAAAACTCTCCAAATACGTCACCATCGCGCACCAGCTAATGCAGGAGACCTATGCAACGCAACGCCAAATGCAAGTGGTGTGTGGAGGCTTGGTGTATTTTTCTCAACCTTTAGACGACAGCTTCTCGGAGGGTTGAACCTCTGTTGGAACTACATTGAGTCCTTCAACGTGCGAGGACGGCATCGACTGCCCATCCCAAAGGGTGTGAAGCTTGAGACCTATCGTTTCCTTTGCCTTATATCGAATGAACTTCCGCCTTGAGATGAACTCCACCGTCACTTGTAGCGATGCCTCACAACATGGAGGAGGAGTATGTGCAGCCACAGCCTGACCAGATTTGGAGAGCAAGTCGCTAGTGGAAGTTCAACAGGAGAGATGCAAAGTCACCGAGGAGGACGTATCTTGAGCATCGGCCTATTTGATGGCATTGGGTGTTTGCGCGTGGCCCTGGACCTCTTGGGTTGCGATGTGGCGGGGCACATCTCCATTGAGAAGGACCCTTGTGCACGGCGCGTAGTGGAGCACCACTTTCCAGGAACAGTGCACTACCCTGACATTGTTGAGGTGAAGGAGAAGGACGTGGTGAGTTGGTCGCTGATGTACGGGCAGGTTCAGATGGTGATTCTCGGGGCAGGTCCGCCCTGTCAAGGCGTGTCGGCGGGGTTGAATAGTCAGCGCAAAGGAGCACTACGGGATGAGAGATCTTGCTTGTTCACTCATGTGAAGCGCTTGCAGACGCTAGTGCAATATCACTTCCCGTGAGCACAAGTACATACCCTGATGGAAAGTGTTGCTTCCATGGACGAGGTTGACAAAGACATCATGTCCCAATCTTTCGGGGATTGGCCCTGGTCATGCGACGCTGGGACACTTACCTGGTGCAATCGACCGCGATTATACTGGGTGACTTGGGATCCTCAACGTGTCTGACGACGGAGTCGAAGTGCACGGACATGAGCTGTCCTTGTTCGGGGACCAGCCCTGTGAAGACAACGTCAAAGCGGGGTGGTCCCAACGTTCACCACTTCGCGACCACGAGCTACACGCGGCCACAGGCCAGCAGGGCTACAGGCCTGTGGCGATGATACTATTCGTCGGTGGGAGTCGGACAGCCATCGATTCCCGCCATACCAGTATCTTCCCCGTCACTGCTTAACCAACCGGAAGCTGGAATGTCGGATCCCAAACGTCGCGGAGAGAGAGTACATGATGGGGCTCCCAGTGGGCTATACGCAGATGCGCATGACCAAGGACCAGCGCAAGTCTATTGAATACAACGACAAGCGCCTTATAGCCTCATTGGGAATGGGCGGTCGGTTCCTGTAGTGACATAGTTTCTGGGCCAGCTAGTTGGTACACCTGGCCTGGGCCCTCGATTGACTCCAAAGGACGTGATGACTCGCTTGAAGCTGGAAGGGAACCCTTACTTACATCCAATCCAGATTGATGAAGGGTATCGCTGAGGATCGACCAGACCAGATCGGGAGTCCCGGAGCAGGCCCTGATAAAACAGTTGGCGGGGTTGGTCTCTACCAAAGGCGCAGACTGGATTTCGGGGGAGGGGCGCGGTCTGGCCGCCAACACCCTGGCCTCTTTGCAGGATTACGACGCTAAGATTCGGGGACACCTCCCTGGCGCGTGGAGACTCGTTAAGACGTGGGTCACCCATGAACTCCCACATCGGGCGCCGCCAGTCCCTGAACTAGTCCTGCAAAGTATGGTAGGATGGGGCCTATACCATGGCCATGTCGCATTTGCCACTAGCCTTCTAGTGTGTTTTTACGGCACTTTACGAACAGGCGAGTTGTTAGATGTCAGCCGCAACCATGTTGAAATTTCCGCCAAACTCCGCACAGCAGTGATAGCACTAGGTCTCACGAAAGCTGGAAAGAGAGCAGGGGTCCAAGAGAGTGTTTCCTTGAGACATGACACCGTCTTCCGCTATGTACAGCACTGGACACACCTTGCCTCACCCCAACAGAAGCTGTGTCCTTCTCCCCCACGGTGGAGAAAATTGTTTAAATTGTGAAAGACAGCACGTTTGTACCTGAACGAATCCAGGGCCATTTTGGCGGAAATGAAGTTGGGACCTTTAGAGAAGACTTTGGCGCCTTACCGAATCTTTTTTCAGAATTCAAACCCCAGGGAATTTGAAACACTTGAGCCGTTGCAAAGCAACAGGCCGTCCTCGTCCAAACGAGGCCTGGGGGGACTTGGGAGGAAGAGAAAGAATTCCAAGCTTTTCAAAAAACCAGCAGCGAGGTGAAAAAGAAACAATGCTGGTGTCCCTTAGGACCCGGCCAGGGTTTGTGGTGTGGTCCACCTGGCCGGGGGGGGGACGATTGCCCGGGAACGCCGCTTTCCGTGTGTTGTGAACCAGGAAGGGGGGGGGGGACAATCGAATCGATTTTCGGGAGTTTCTTTTTGGTTCCCAATTCTTTTTATTTTCTGACAAACCTGCTGCAGAGCGAATAAGAAAACAGGTGCTGCTTATTCTTTATATATATATATATGTGTGTGTGTTAGTTTTGCAACACTACTCGCAAGATGCGCGCTGTTCCTTGCCGCAATGTCGTGGAATACTTGCTTAATCTTGCTGACATGTTCAACCGCACGTTCTCATTGTTTAATGACAATGATGCTTTTGGTCAGCAAGTTCGCAATGCCAGCATTATATCTTCATGACTCTCAGAATCTCTTAGGGGATGTGTGTTGCTCGCTCAATTTCACAACAACTATCCTCCGACTCACTAACATGGAAGTGGGAAATGGACCCTTGGATGAGGATATTCCTTTTCAAAACAGGGTGGATTCCACTTCGATGTTGGCGAGTCGGACTGTCGTGCACTTCAAAGACATGCGTTGGCTGAAACCTGTCCGTAACTATCATTCTTCCCTACATAGAAAGATAATTACGGAAAATCTACATATCATGATGCTTAAGTTACAATGTAATATAATGATTTGCACTAGGTGCTAAGTTGGCTTCGAACCTGATACATGATGATACATGTAGTGCAATAAACAGACAGAACCCCACTAAACATCATGTCAATCAACAAACGTGCTAAACAGTGTACAAGCAATGCTGAATGTCACATACACAATAATGCTTAGAATGCTGTTTTTTAAGCCCTAGGTTCGGTGAAATAGAAACTGCCACCAAAAATGTGACGTTCCATCCACTTCCATGCGTATCCACACCTCGCGCCGAATCTGCTCCAACAGATCAGGCTACATGGTGTTTTGTTTCCAGATCTTTGAGTCTTTCGGAGGATCGAGCTGGGGTTTTGTGAGGGAGCTACGGCTGGTGCGCGCCCTGGATTTGCAGGAAAAGGGGAAGGAAAAGACCTTGATCAGAGCCGACTTGTCAAGATTGAGGTTACTTTTCCCAGACATGATGCTGTTTTGGCTGGTTCATGTCGAAGACTTTATAGGTGTGAGACCTCTTGTCACGATTTTCTTTAATGAATGTTTCTTGTTGGTTGGTGAGAAGTCCACGCTTCATGAAGCATGGCATAACGGCATAGCCGTTCAGCCCGGTTGTGCAGACCAGTGTATCGAAGGCCCGTGGACACACGCTACACGGAGAGAATTACTATGAGCAGTAACAGTTACCGCGCACTGGCCCGAAACAACGTCCCTTTGGAGTCCACACTTCGTGCATTCGGTTGATTCTTGGTTTCCTGCTTCAAAGGCAACTGCGCCACAATACCCGCTGCCAAAAGAATCCCGACTATATACCTTTTTACAATTTGTTAGATCAATAGTAGTACAGTAGTTCTACAGTAGTACAGTAGTTCTACAGTACTCCAGTTCTACAATAATAATAAAATTTGACCTCTGGGTTACTGGTTCTTGACTGTTGCTCTCACCACTTCCTTTCATCTCACTTGAACCAAGGAACTACTCTTTCTTCACTTTGAAACAGGTTGTTGTTCCAGGCCGTCCATGGCCAGAGCGCACTTGTGGGCAGGTCAGTCTTAGGTCTTAGAATTGCAATCTGTACACCATGCTGCACACCTGAAGGGCCACTGCTACTTAAGAGGTACTTGTCCAGTCTAGTTTTACAAAGCATCAGCATCAGCATCAGTGGCAGTATATCATCAGTATACACAGTATATCACAATATATAATATCATATCATATTTTATCATATCATAGTAGTATATAATCAACACAATTTCATGCCTGAAGAACTGGAAGCCTGTGCCACTGCCAAAGGGAAAAGCAGCGGACAATCATGCCAAACCAATCCCATCTTCAGAACGTTAGTGACAACATTAAAGTTTACATGAGACTGCAACATCAACTACAACATTGAGAACAACATAGATCGAGCAGTATACTGACTTGAAAACAGAAAGGGCCCTCTATAGAGGGGAAAGTTTGAAATAATATGTTTAGTGTTGCAGTCATATTGGCGCGGGTGCATGGAAGCGAACGAGTTTTCGTTTTGCATCGGGCCAGTGTTTCTTCACGGCGTAGGTCGTTTCGGTGTATGGGAGAGAGGTCAGATTGGTCCGCTACCCTCGATGTTTTGAGGGTTTATCCGATCGATCCCACGGCACGGAGATTAGTCACATTAATGTAACAAAACATAGCCACTGAAGTGCAATTCGGGCCGAAACCGGGATTGAGACCGGAGGGAAACCATCATATCCTCCATTCATCGGGAAGCAATGCGCTTAAACCATCCGTAAGGGCTTCCGATCGGGTTCAGTTCAGCCATGTTCAGCCTACTTCTCCTGTCGCCGGCTCAGGCGTGATTCGGGTGATGCGCGTGGCACGGATTTTGCAACGGACGCGGTCCTTGAAGGAGTTACGGAAGTTGGTCTCTATGATGGCCACCTGCATGAAGACTCTAGGCCGGCAGGGACCACGGGGCGCTTTTGGAGAAGGTCAATAGTTGAGAGATAGAGAAACTACACGAGACAAAGCGGCAAAAGCAAGATCCTTGGTGTATAGTGACCAGTCATGGAGATATTTGAAAAGGGTTCGCTGTGGTTCACGTTGCCTTGCTTGTAAAAGTACAGGATGTGTCAGACACTCGACCGAAGCACTCGCGGAAGTCCTCGGTCGGACCGCCCTGAGCGCCACAGTGACCGAGCGTCAGACCACTGACTCTTGTGAAGTCCCCGTCAGCCATGTGGGT
Organism: Durusdinium trenchii; assembly: GCA_963970005.1. Lineage (NCBI taxonomy): Eukaryota > Dinophyceae > Suessiales > Symbiodiniaceae > Durusdinium > Durusdinium trenchii. Next base: position 521,179 of record CAXAMN010003669.1, on the reverse strand, counting down.
TTCTTATCTCTTCTCCTCATCCTAGGGTCGCTGCAGCCCTGTCAGGTTGGTCGTTTATATTTTGCTTTGCCTTCATGACCTTCTGGGCCACTTCCGTCCGAATTCAGCCAGTCTTGTTTTTGCTTTATACTTTCATTTTCCTTTCCGATCTGCTCGGAAAACATCTCAAAATCGGAGTCCTGGTGGTCCTGGTGAGTCTGTTCCCCGGATCCAAGGCGATGTTGATGGTGGAATTCGTCCATCCTTTGGTGGTCCAGATGCAGCAGGAGGCGGTACTTGACTGTCCAGAATGCATCAGGTCAACTTCTTCAATCATGGACGCTTGGAGAATCCAATGGTCTCCACATGTTGATTTCTCAAACATGTTCTTTGTCATTTTACTATATATATATATATACAGTATGTATATGTATACATCATGTATAGCTAGCAGCTAGAAAACACTGTTTGTCAAACTGCAGCCGCAGACCCTTCTGTGCATGTCGCCCGGGTAGAATAAATGCAGTGCGAAAATGCTTGTTTGGACGTTTGGAAGCAAGATGCTCATGATTGGTCCACTCACTCCACTCTTTCCGTCCAGTTCCATGTCCACGTACTCCATGTGGTGGAGTCTGAGGCATGTTTAAGCTCTCCATCCGAGTGTGTGTGTTTTTCTCTCCAGAACCTGTAGGAAATTGAAAGCTGTCCTTAGTGGACGATCTTAGAGGCGTTCTATTGAGATGACCATGGATCACTTGTTGAAATCGCTAGTTTCATCATGGTTCATCAAGAAAAGGAGTGCTCTTGATGCCTCTATACAAGACACCTTGAGGCAGCAAACCTGTTGCTGTTCAAGACAGTGATTGCTGGCGACAGCTGGGGACACATTGCCGTACCAGTGATCGAGCACAGCCCGGCGACGGCCATCATCTTCTGCGGGTCGCTCATGACGACGGTTTTCGGGGTCTTGAACCTGCTGATTGCAGTAACTTGGACAGTTTTGGACAGCTTGTGCCTTTGCAGCCCGAAAAAAGAACACTTTCACTGCAATGGGTTCACGCGCGAAACATCCAGGGTATCCCCGAGGTCCGTCTGGAAGGCTTCGTTTGTTTCACGTTCACGACAAGTGCAAGAGCAGTACTGTAGCTTTGATGTTGAAAACGGTTCATGTTGCTTATGCTTGCAGGACTGTGCAGGATGGTGGGAATGAATGGCCCCCCGTACTCAATGGGTTCACGGACGGTTACTTCTTGTTGTTCTTGTTGCAATGCTCGTTGTGGCAGCTGCCCTTCAGATGCCTTGCTTGCAAGAATGTGTGCCTGATGCTGCTGGATTTTGTAGTGAACTAGACAATCCTCCTGCAACAGTGAATGACTACACTACAGACACTACACGTTCTTTTTTTGTGTGCTTGGTTGCCAAGTGAAGAGAGCTAGCCAAGTGAATGGAGCCACTTCCCTGCTGATGGCACCAGCAGTTGGTGCCAGTTAAGCAAGCAGAGGCAGACACTGGTGATCATCTGCTTGCAATTTGATGTTTGGGTTTATATGTATATATGTGGTTTGTTGTAGGAGGGCTACAGGGGCATTCAATGACATGCCGAGGTAGTTGTTGACTCTTTTGCTGAAAGTCGCCAAAACGATGTGCTGAATCTGGCACAGGAGCTAGAGCATGAAACTCGAGAGGAGCAATCCAACAAGCTTTTCTTTGTGTCAGTTCCTTATGTCCACAGCCATTGTAAAGGTGATGTTGTTCCCCAAAAGTTGATTGGCAGCCCACCACTCACAATCTACGTCAATGACCACCAGCCCTGCCGTTCCATGTAAGGAGCACGAGAAGGATAGGAAGTACATGGAACGGATCTTCAACCGCCTCGATATGACTCACTCGGGCGAGCCTTGGTTTCCTTACATTGACCTTTGGACTGTCCATTGACAGTCCATGAGGTTTCGTTGTTTTTCGTTCTTTTCTCTGACGAGTCATCCCCACCAGAGAAAGAGAGAGATATTCTATGACATTACATGAGGTGAAAGGCCAGGCAAGGACCCGTGGCTCAATGGTTTCTTTGCTCAAGAGGCAGGGTGCGGCCGTGCGCACAGCAATTCGGCGAATTCGGCGCTTAAATGCGTGCCCCGGCCAAAGACCCTTCGTTTGTGGAAAAAGAGCAGTTACGAGTCAATTGTGACTGAGCTAAGCCATTTGTACAGTTGGGATGCGGATGATTCTTCCATGCAATGGGAAGCCATCTGGGAATGTCCACGGAAGCCCGTGGTCTGGCTTGGGGATCGTCGCCCACTCCCTCCCTGCAAAAACTTCCCCCACATTCGATGGAGGCTCAAGGTGCACAAGACATGAAAGAACGGTATGCCGTTGCAAGAGCCATGTCTTCGCACGTGACACGAACCTCTCCGTGACATTTCGTGACGAGCTGGGACTACAAGTTTGCTGTGCAGGCTCTGGAGAAGAAGGAGGCCCCGGAACAGGTGCTTATACGTGCTCAAGATTCAAAAATTGAAACAAGAGGCAACAAAGGCTTTACTGAAAGCCATTCAAAAGCCAAAAAGAAAGAAAGGCAGACTTGTAAACAGAGTGTGGCTAATCGTGAAGGGCGGCCCACCCGAAGGCTTGGCTTGGCTTCTTTGGCTGGGCTGAAGCTGCTGATGCTGACGTTCGCTATGGGAGTTCCTACGGTCTCTGCTTCGGCACCAATCGGTACATTATCAAATTTGAACCGATTTACTGGCCTTTTGAGAGGCCACCAGTTTCACTCAAAGTCCTCGCTGTGGCGATGGGCTGATGAAAAGACCAGCCGTGGTCGTGAGCCAGTGCTGAACTGCTTGTTTGCGAGCAGCGGCGAATCTACCAGTGACCTTGGCAGCAAGTGTGGGCCTGTTTCAACCACGATGTTTGCTCTCAAGATCAATCCGTATCGAACTTTTGCACCTATACTCTGACGATGATCACTTCAACTCGCTCCCTTTTTTTTGGGGGGGTGGGTGTCTTGGGGTTTGTGTGGCACTGTGGATCTACATGCAGTGCTCTGGCCGAAGCAAACTTTTCTAGATCCCGCCGATCTAGATCTTCAAGCACAAAAGGCGACGCGATCGTCGACATGTTAACTCTGACCATGTTGGAAAGAAAACCCAATGTGTGGCCTTTGCGGCCCAACAGTGTGGCGGACGCCGGATCCCTAGAGCTAGATTACGCTTCAGGAAAAGAAAGCTATTGCTTTGAGGAACTGGTGGTTGGGCACTAAGTACAAATTGACATTTTGCAAAACCAACCCTGTCAGAGCTTTGAAACGTCCGGAAACGATTTTTCAGAAGTTCTCGGCAGAGCAACGAGCTTGGCTGTCCTCTGCGGCCTTGGATGGTGGGTGCAAACAGTACAGACGCAAGCCCAAACGGAAAAATGAACCTTTGAATCCTGATTTGACTCGCATGTTGTGATCCAGGGTTGGAAACTGGCCTGCTTTTATAGACGTTGATAAGTTGATTTTGAACAAATATTACTTTCCATGTTCAATCACGAGCTTCCAACCTGACAGCTTCAAACGCTTGCGGCACCCTAGAATCAAACCATCGCTAGCGCTAGTGAGACGCTCGTCGGGGAGTCCTTTGCAGAAAAACACTACATAATTAAACCATCGCTGGCGCTAGTGAGACGCTCGTCGGGAGGTCCTTTTCTGAAAAAACAATACATAATTAAACCATCGCTAGCGCTAGTGAGACGCTCGTAGGGAGGTCCTTTGCTGAAAAGACATTGCATAAATAACCATCGCTAGCGCTAGTGAGACGCTCGTCGGCGGCCCTTTGCAGAAAGACAATAAAAAAATAAACCGTCACTAGCGCTAGTGCTCCTCGAGGGGGGTTTGCACAGAAAAATACACCAAAAAATATTACCTGCATTTAAGGAAAACACTGATTTAACAGAGTGCGACGGTCGCCCCCTCCTAAAACCATCGCTAGCGCTAGTGAGACGCTCAGGGGGGGTCCTGATTTCGCTGGTCCTGGACCTGACTCAAAACACTGTCCTTCGCAGAAAGTTTTTGCGACCGTCGGTACTTAGAGGCTGCTCCGGCGAAGTGAAAACTCCACTAGAACCATCGCTAGCGCTAGTGACTGTTCTAAGAGGTTGCGACGGTCGCAGCCTGGTAGATCACTGTTTTCTTTAAAAGCAGGTAATATTTTTTGGTGATTCTTTCAACTTTCCACCTGGCACCGACCATCCCCATGATGAAAAGCTTGGAAACCTGCTCCTTCCTGGGAAATCCAAAATGCAGGGTGTGTGTACGGAAAGGGTGTCAGCAAGCACTGCTTCACGAGTACCTCCAAAATACCTTCCAAGAAGCTTTGAAAGGTTTCTAAAGGGTCCACCCTTCCACTAAAATTGAATGGTCCGTGAATGAGGCCAGGTTCCACGAAAGTCCTGGGCCTTGGCCCAGTCAGAGTCAGTAGAATAGGATTTGCAAAACCCTTTCTGTGCTTTGCCCTTCCGTTTGTTGCTGGGAATTCTGGTTGGTGTGGGAACCCTGGGTGGTGTTGGAACAGGTGCGGGACCCGGTGTGGGAACCCTGGGAATCAATATTTTTGGAAATCAACTTTTCAACTTCTTTAAAAGCAGGTCAGGAAATCGTGTTTGAATCAAGGGAAGGATTTGGAACATGTCTTGGGGATGATTGAAAAAACTTCTTCTTCCCCTAGATCATCGGACTCCTTGAAAAGAGTGAGCACAAAGAAAAAGACCGCAGGGCATGCCAATTCTGTGGCAAGCTCAGGTACTACAGCAGCAATCTCATTGGCCCTCGGCACAGGTCCAATCCCAACCCCAACAACAGTTTTGGCACAAGAACGGCCAAGCTCATCCAATTTGATTGACCCAGGTACGGGATCGTGGTGGTGGTGGGACGCTTCGCCGAGCATCTCCCCTGCCCGCAAACCTGACCAAACCAGAAATGTTGCAAACCCAGCTGATGCTCAAGCCAAATCCAAGGAAAGGTTTTACCTTTTGATTCGGGGCGCCAAAGTGAACTGGGGCGCCAAGTATCAATGTATAGATGAAGTCTATCTATTTCTATAGTATGGCACCAAGATCAGAAGTCTATTTCTCATTTTTTCATCGCTGCTGAAAAGCATCACAATTGAAATGCGTAGTATCAATCCATAGATGAAGTCTATTTATCAGTTTCTCTTCACTGCTGAAAGGCATCACTGTTGAAAATGCTACCAATAGTATGGCGCCAAGTATCAATCCATAGATGAAGTCTATTTCTCAGTTTTTCTTCGCTGCTGAAAAGCATCACTGTTGAAAAACGTATCAATCCATAGATGAAGTCTATCTATCAGTTTTTCCTGTTGAAAAGCATCACGACTGGAAAAGCATCGCTGTCCAAGAGCAAACCTTTAATGTTTGAAAGGCAGTCGTTGAATGAACAAAACAATAAAAATGTCCGTCGCAACATTCTTTTCGAGCTTGGTGCACAGCTCTTTGGCTTGACCAAGTGCAAGACTTGTGATGATTACATCATTTTTGCAAATTGTTTGGGAATGTTGGATGGTTTTTGCACAGTTGGACATGCAAACATTCGGCTTGTGATCCAGAGAACCTTGAGTGATTCTTGATTGTTGTTGGTGATCGCAAATCAAGGTTTCATTCACTTGGTGATTTGTGACCGGATTGATTTGTGATGGATCTGAGGCAGGTCCATCACAAACACTAGCACTGTCCAGGGCAGGGTTTCACTGACCCAGTGATTTGTGATGGATCTGACTCAGATCCATCACAAATCACTATGTAGCTGCTAGCTCCGTCCAGGGCAAGGTTTCAGTGACCCAGTGATTTGTCATGGATCTGACTCAGATCCATCACAAGCTAGCTCCTTGAGTTTGTTGGTCGTCACAAATTCAAGGTTCCGCTGAGCCAGTGGTTTGTGATGGATCTGAGTCAGATCCATCACAAATCAATGGGTCGGCGGAACCTTGAGTTTGTGACGACCAACACTGAAATCCATCATAAATCAACGGTTTGCACAGGCCCTGGACGGAGCTAGTGTTTTGTGATGGGTCTGACTCAGATCCATCACAAACCACCGAGTGAATGAAACCTTGAGTGATGACCAGCTCTGATAATATCATTTTATGCAAATTGCAGCTTTTGACGATCAACCTGTCAATTCGTGCTTCTGTGCCACCATGGGGAAACGACCTTCCTTAGTGACAGAGGTTGAGGTGCCTGAGAAGTGCCTTAGTGACAAAGGTACCTTAGTGACAAGCGCCTCAGTGATGTCCTATAAGTTCTCCATAATACCAAATATATGAAGGTATGCTTTTCAGCTGTGATGCTTTTCAAACGCAAAGTATGTTTCCAAAAACTTTAAGTCACTATAACAAAGGTATTATGCTTTTCAGCAGTGATGCTTTTCAGCAGTGACCACGCCCTGAGAAATAGACTTCATCTAGGTATGTTTTCCCATGACATGTTTGCCCAAAACTTTGAAGGCACATAGATGAATGAGACTATTCGAAAAAGAAAGGTTTGCTTTTCAACAGTGCTTTTCCAGTGATGCTTTTCAGCAGTGAAGAAAAACTGAGAAATAGACTTCATCTATGGATTGATACGCATTTCAACAGTAATGCTTTTCAGCAGCGAAAAAATGAAAAATAGACTTCTGATACTTGGCACCATACTACAGAAATAGACTTCATCTATACATGGATACTTGGCGCCCCAGTTCACTTTGGCGCCCCGAATCAAAGGTAAAACCTTTAAGGTGATCTCTGGAACCAAAGAGTGCGTTTGATTTCATTCCACGAACTGTGTCAAAGCATCAAGAAGAGTGAGGCCTGGACGGGAAATTTGACTGCTTTGCATCGCCCTAATCAGGTTGAACAACTTCAGGACTTGTTTTCAGGCTTTTCTGTTCAAGGTGTTACTGCCATACTATTGGGGAAAACGGTGGACTCTGTCACCTACAGTCGTGCTAGACTCACATGTCAAGGTCAAGGACCCAAAGGTTGAAGATATTGGTCTGTTGTCGTTTGGCAATGCGGCTCCGTGGACCCTGCCATCGGTTCAGGTTGAAGTTTCCACGGTCACAAAAATTGACCGGGTCTCTGTCCGTGTCTTAGTCCCAAGTCATTACAGATCTTTGTTCCTGATCCCCTTCATGAACCCATCACTTCTATCATAGGTGAATTGGCCAAAGCTGGGCATGGTCCCAATGGGACAAGGCTAAGGATTCTAAAGAGTGGTTGCTCACTGGCTGGCTTAGTCGTGCAGATGCTTGCGTTAGAAAAGCATAGCGGTGAAAGAGGACTTTTTGCTTCTATTTGGACTGATCCCAAACATAGAACTGTGCACCCTGAATTCTGTTGGCTCCCCCCAGAACAAGGTGAGGCCCATGACACTTATGTCACTCGTGCCCAAAGCCTTATGCAGGGTAGGTCTCAAGCGCTGTGTTTTAGGAAGGGGCTTGGAAGCGACCTGGGTTACTTGCGTAAAGATTCTGATGCAAGGGAGCCTAAAATGAGATTTGTGGAAATCAGTGGGGTCCCTCGAACATGGCAAGCTGAGGAGTTGTCGGAGCTCTTAGAAAGTCAAACGTGGACCAACATTTCCTTGCAGGCGCAAGAACAAACAGCTGGTGTGGATAGGCAGTGGTTTGCCACCAGCAACTGCTGCTCAAAGTGTATGGCGCTATGAGTGTCCTGGCAACTTCACCATCATCATCAACGAAACGGTCCGGAAACCCCCCCCTGTGTTGGAAGCTAAAGCACCCCGAAAAAGTTGGGGACCTAGTTTGAAATTGATTCCTGGCCACTACCCCCCCTAAAGACAGGGGCAGAACTCAAGCACCTGTTGAAAAGGACGCTAGTAGTAGAGAGGATCGAAGTCGGAGTCCACCAAAGGAGAAGGATGAAGCCTTGCCCACTGAGGTTACCGACCTTGCATACATGCTCTCTCAGGAAGGGTTGACTATCCAAGACTTTCAACTGCAGGGCCTCTGCCAATCAGTGTTACTACCAGCAGTGGTGAGACGTGGCATTTTTCGGATTTTTTTTGACAGGCTTGAGGCTTTCCTGAATTTTCTTTGGAGAGATGGGTGCCCTTTCTGCAGTCAATTCCTGGAGGCAGAGTGATCGGCGTGATGATTCTGTCATGGCCCGAGCGGCAGCAATCTGAGTCACCGAAGGGGTGGTTGACAAGATTCGTAAGCTCTTGGCTCACCAAACTGGTCATGTCATAGCAGTGTGCGGCGGGATGTTAACTCCTGCCACTACGTAGAGCGATCCCTTTAGCGCTTCGCGGAGTGCTGCGGGTGGGATGTGGATTTGGCCCCTGCGCCGGTGCTTGAGCAGTCGTGCGAGACAGGCTACGACGGGAGGCTGAGGACTAGTCTGTCGGCTGCTAGCGGCGCGTTACCCTGCAGGTGTTGGCTGCCAAGCAACGCTCGAAATGCCGAGCTTGTGCTCAGGTGGGACACTGGGCTGAAGAAGTCCAAAGGAAAAGGAAAGAAAGCAGCGGCCTTCCAACGGCAAGGGCTATGCCAAGAACGTCTACTTCTTGGTTGGCCTGGAGAACGGCGAGGAGACCGTCATCTACATGGCGCTTCAAGAAGGTGGAGCCGATCCAGGAGAAGAACATGAGCTTGAACCGCTTGCAGCGAGCCTTGGAGAATGAGGTCCAGCGGTTGCTACAGTTGTCGCCGGAAGAGATTGATCGACGGTTGAGGACGGAGTTGGAGTTCATGCCGCCGACGGCAAAGGCATTGACACCTAGCGGGTCCATGCATGAAGGCGCCAGCTGAGATTTATGAGACTCTGCCACCGGAACCTCCTATGCTGATGAGGACTCAAGGTTCATCCTCAGGAGTGAACAAGATGACCTCCGAGAGTTCGGCAGGGCATCAAGGCAACGATTGCCCACAGGCAAAGACTACCAGGAGGGGAACCAACGCCTATGTGGACATGGAAACTTGCTTGGACTGTGGACTGGTGTTGCGGAAGGAATGCTCCCAGCCTTTATTTCCCTGCCTCCACGTGGACAAGGCGAGCACAAGCTCTGACCAAAGCTTGTGAGCGAATTGGGACAGAAATCAGTTTCTTGCAAAGACAAGACCGAAAAAGAAAACAACAATAAGATCCCAACCAAGATGTGTCGGACGAGACCGAGAGCCCAATAAGAAAGTCAAGAATGATGCTTTGTGGATGGGCCTTCCGAAGAAGGGACTCTTTTGCCTTCTGCTTCTGCTGCGCTGTACCGGTGGTTGCAATGCGTATACCCCCCTTTCTTCCCCTGGTGGTTTTGGTGAATTTCTTGCTTTGGGGATTCCTAATTGCACCTTGGCTGCATTTTATTACTCTTGCCCGCCGGGCACCCCGGCGCGCCTCTCGCCAATGGCCTGGTCAAGCCATGACGCTGCGGCTGAAACAATTCGCTTGCTGCTTGCCGATCTAGTTGCGCTCACGCAATCTGCTTTGCAGAACAGCCCTGGCGTTGGTGTCCCAGCGCAGGACTGGTTCGCAACTTTTTTGCAAAATAGTGCTCCTTTGCTTGGAGCCATTCTGGGCTGCACACTGTGGCTGTCCTTACGGGTCAGCCCCGTTGAATCCTCAGTCTCACAGTGCCATAGCCCTTCAGTTTTTAAGGTTGAACGGAAAAGGAAACGGCCTAAACGTGTGACTCTTCGCAAAAAAATCCTAGTCTTCGCTTTGGACGGTGGGTGTGCCCCGGCCGCTGGGTTGGCCGGCGTAGGTATAGGATTGTAATTCGTCGCTACCGCTTCTTGGGAAAATGAAACGGTTCAGACTTCTTCATCATTTACGTTGTTGCAGGACACCTTGGGGGACAACGTGTTTGCTCACCAAAACGACTTGCCGTAACACTCCTTTTCCTGTGGAGTCGGCACTCAGCATCTTTTCGCCACTTGGATCACGGGCCTCACTTGGGCCAGTGTTGGAGCCGTTTTCGGCTACTGTATCGTGCACCTTGGCAATTGGGACCCTTGGTGCGGCGCGCGAGTTGGTGAGGCAAGTCACCCGGGCCCACGCGGCAGTCGGGTCACGGCCAGGAAACGAGCAGAACGAGAGTGGGGAACGTCAGAGGCTGATGATGCCAGCATATGCCAGCCTTGCTGCTGCTCTTCTTGCTGTCCTTCAGAATTTTCAGTCGAGAGGCCAGCATAATCCCCCGCCGGACTCCTCACCTCGAGATCTGCACATGGAGGTTCGCAACGTGCTGTGCCTGCCACGAAATCTGCACTTCAAGAAACAAGTGAAAACTCTAACCACAATGGGACGATTCCGGAGCATGATCCGAGCATGACCCAAGACGTCTCGCACACGTCGTTCCGCAAAGCTTGACTTGCCAGCTTCGGAGCCACCCTTTCTATTGAAGAACTCGTGCGTCCGCTATCTCTCGAAAACGTATTTTGTATTGCGCCTGCCACGAAATCTGCACATGGAGGTTCACAAAAGTGCTGTGCCTGCCACGAAATCTGCACCGCGAGGTTCACAAAGTGCTGCACCCGCCACGAACTCTGCACATGGAGGTTCAAAGTTCTGCGCCTGCCACGTAAACTGGAGCTAGAGCTGTTGAAACTGGAGCTAACCGAAGCTAGAGCTATTGAAACTAGAGCTAACTGGAGCTAGAGCTACTGAAAGAGCTATTGAAACTACTGCTACCTGGAGCTAAAGCTATTGAAACTAGAGCTAACTGGAGCTAGAGCTATTGAAACTAGAGCTAGCTGGAGCTAGAGCTATTATTGAAACTGGAGCTAGAGCTCTTGAAACTAATGCTCACTGCATGATGAGTGGTGTATGATAAGTGGTGTATGATGAGTGGTGTATGATGAGTGGTGTATGATGACTGGTGTATGATGACTGGTGTATGATGGGTGGTGTATGATGAGCGGTGTATGATGAGCGATGTATGATGAGTGGTGTATGATGAGTGGTGTATGATGAGTGGTGTATGATGAGTGGTGTATGATGAGTGGTGTATGATGAGTGGTTTATGATGAGTGGTGTATGGAGAGGTGTGTCATGGGTGGTGTATGATGAGTGGCGCATGATCAGTGGTGTATGATGAGTGGTGTTTGATGAGTGGTGTTTGATGAGTGGTGTATGATGAGTGGTGTGTTGAACAGCTGTTGAATGTCCGTAACACGGAAGTTTTGCACACTAAACTTCCTTTGACTATACGTTTGGACATCAATCGCGTATGTTCTGGTGCTTATTCCCGGGAAGTACCACACGACGATGATATGGGAATCCGTGGAGGCACAGACCCATGCAGTGACGAAGATGAGGAGGGAAAGAACACCTCTCACCTGACCAGTGGGAAGAAACGATTTTCCTTTATACTGTTGATTTGTGCCCCATCTGCACCATCGACACCAGCAAAGTCTTTGTCAAAAGTTGGTGGCGCAGTAAAAAATTTGTTGCTGGTAAGAAACTGGGGGTGAAGGGTTTTCGTTTGGGATGCGCTTTGCCCTTCCCATTCCCCCGAAAGCTTGGCACCTGCCCATCCCTGCTTAGTTGCGAAAAAGAATTGGTCCGGGCAGCTGCGCCCGGAGGGCGAGAAACTCTCAGGATCTCACCTTGGAGGATTTGGTGAAGGGTGCGCAGACCGACCCAGAGTTTCAGAGTAGACTGCGGGTGATGGACATCGACGAAGCGGATTTGGAGCAACTATTCAAGGGGACGACCAGAGGTGAGCGCTGGAAGGGTGCCGTGCAATGTCCTGCAAATCCCCTCAACCACCCTTCATTCGTTGCAGGCTGCGCCCGAGTTTTGCGCGTTCGGGGCCCATGTTGAGGTGCCGTTGATCCATGTGTTGAGATGCCATTGAAGGGCCGTCGCCTTTTTTCATCGCAGCACAGGGCACGAGGCATCGCAGCAAAGGAAATCAGTTGTCAAAGCGTTGTCAATGTTTTTTCACCGGTTTGTGTGGGATCTACGGCAACTAGGGCCACAGGAAAGTGCGCTGCGAGGTGTCCACTAAATATGTTATGTTTGATTCGCTTGTGGGCGTCGGGATTTAAAAAGCAACTTGCATGAATGTGTCGCCATGGGACCGTTGAAACGCATGACCTGCTCAAAGGCGGCCGTGCCGTGAAATTGTTTCGTTTGGTTTACTTACATAGCACTTCTCCAGTGCGTGCACCGCTACCTTTTTTATTCATCTTCAATCAGAGTCGAATGCGTTGCCGCCTTTGACATGTGACATGTGTTTGCTGGAAAAGTACGCATAGTTTAACAGCTGCTGCTGCCATGTCCAATTGGCCCCCGTCCCTTCCGTTCTGCGTGTATGCACGCCGCCTGCCTCCAAAACGCTCACGTTCGCCTCCCTAGGATTGACGCGGATGGTTCGGGAGCCATCAACAAGGAGGAGTTCGTCCGGCCACTCACGCGGTGGATCCACGAGTCCAAGACGGCGCCACGCTTTGTGAAGTACAACGTGGATCGCAGCTTGCAGGCTCAGGTGAGGTCCCGACGGTTTGGAGGAAGGACATGGGCCGGAGAAGACCATAAGTATAAAGCTTCTGTGACGTGTGAGTTGTTCTTGCTGATGGATGTTTTTAAGGCTCCTAGGGTGATGTTGAGTACGTAGCACGGATGAGGGATTTAGAGTCCACCATGTTGTTTCATCATGGCCTCGAAGCTTCAAATCAATTCCTGACTGATCGCCTCACGCCCTCAGTTTTTACCTTGACGGGCCTTGAAGCAGTTCCAACTAGCTAGCCACGACAGCACTCACCCGCTTGGAATCCTGGAATTCCCAAAGAAAGTTGTGTTGAAAGGTTTGCAATGGTTTCTTCATGTTTGTTTGTTGGATCTTGCGTGGGCGGGTGGAAACGCCAAAAGGAACGCCAAGACGATTCATGTCCAAAGATTCACGACCAGAGCTCCGCAGCAGCTCCGCAGAGCTCCGATCGACTCGGCTGTTTGGGAACCCAAGGCTTTCCCTGAAAATCCGTTCACTGCAGAAAAGCGAGCTGCTGCAGAGCTGCGGTAGGTTGGCAAGATTTCACTCCAATGGTTTTGCAGAATCATTTAGTTTGTTCAATCAGGAGGAGATCCTGAAGCAAAACCACGAGCAGTTCTGCCTTTTGGCGCATCGACTTGATGAGCTTTGTGCAGAGCTTCCTGACGGATAGATAGAGGGGCTTCGGGGGTCAGGGCTAAGTTAGGCTGTTCGGCAGTATTTTTGTTTTACTTGTTTTCGTTTGTTTGTTTCCGTGGGAAGCCTGGCTGGGTTGGGTCACGCCAGCTGAAACAGCGGAAACAGGAACAAAACAAGATGGGGTGATGGGACTGAATGGTTGAATGATGTCGAGCTCTGATGCATTCCCAGAATTGAGGCCCTATGCCATCAAGTACCGCCACACTTTTCTGGCAGATTCACGCTAATTGTCAATAGGGATGAGGTCCCAGTATAGTTGCTATACAGGTACATGCCATATACTTTTGGCTCAAGTGCCCAACCAGGTAAAAAGGAGCTTTAGCGCGCGTGCTTCATGTTGAACTAAGGGCTAGAACGGGGCCAGGGCACACTTTCCATCCGTTCGCAGGTTATCAGCCGTATCCGGACTCCTTTGAGCTGGGTACGTGCTGCGGCCTTACACAACACCATCTAAACGCACACGCATCGGATAGATCAGTTACCCTCAGTCACTGAAGATGGACCAATCCGACGCCAGCACTGCATCTTTTGGAGCAGCTGCTGCGGCCGCAGATCGGATGAGTGCATCCCACAACTCTAGTCCAGGTACGATCGAGGCGGAGACTCTGACAGTGGTGAGAGAAGGTGCGACAGGTAGAGCACGAAGTCGTTCCCCGTCAGCGCAATCGACACCACCGGGGGGGACGCCGAGGTCGGGCCGTAGCCCTAGGGAGACAAGGAGGAGGACTGACACCGGAGCTGTGAGAGTGCTAGCATTGGAGGATGGGTCGACTGTGCCAGTGCCGTCGGACAGCGAAGCTGGAGATGGAGCAAGGGCAAGCACTGACAACCTACAACTAGCACGGGCCGATGGAGACCTCAATGCGAAGTGTGCACAACTACTTGCCGAAGTGCATATGTTGAACCACCAAAACGCATGGATGGTCGAATGTGAGCAAAGACAGAACCAGATTATACAACACGAGACCGAAGTCCACGAAGTAGTGATGGCACACCTCGAAGAATGTTATGTCGAAGGATATGGAAATCAACGAAGAATCTCCCAACTTACGGAATCCAGAGACTGTTTGCTCTCAGCAGCACACGATTTACAATACCAGATTGACACTGATCGTGTGGCAATGCGGGATCGTCTCACCCAGTTAGGGGAGTACGCTGATCGCAACAGCGCAGAGATGGTTAGTCAAGTTGTGAACATCGGCACGGAAGAGATCCAGGCTATATCGGCGGAAAGAGATCGAGCCGTAACCGAGCTCATGACTGCAGTCGCAGATGCTGAGAACATTAGGGATCTGTATAGACAGGAGTTAGTTGGACTACAAAGGCAGAGTGCCAGGAACAAACACGAATATGCTGAGGAGATGAAAATGAAGGAAGCAATGTATGCAAGCAAGATCAAATGGTTATCAGAAGAGAATGAGGAGCTCAACAACCGATCCTATAATCAGGACAATTTCATCATGACCATCAGGGAGCAATTGAAGAGGGCGAACGAGGAGTTGACACAGGCGAGGATTCAAGGATCCGGTCGACCGTCTCAACCATCCAACGCCGAACTCAAGAAAGCCGAGGTCAAGGTGAACATGTTGGAAGAAGACATTCTACGTAAAGAGAGGATGCTGAAACGTCTTCAGGAAGAATTGATCGAATCAAGTGCGAGTGAAGCACAATTGAAGGTCGCACTGGAGTTGAAACCACCAGACATGGGATCAGAACCCTATGTGGAGAACGAGATGATGACCAAGCTTAGAGCGGAACTTGGACGTACCGAAAAGTCATTAAGGTCCGAGGAGAAAGAGGCAATGGAGTACTACGAAGGTATGATGCAGAACCAGCAGGACATGATGGAATTCGAAGCGCATGCAGCACGGCTCAGAGATGAGAGGAACAAGTACCGGAGGAGGTACGAAGAGGAGCGCTTGAATGCAGAGAATGCAGCCGCAACCGAACATGGTGCCGCTTCATCTTCTAGCTCGGGTGGCTCCAAGATATCTCGAAAGGA
>CAXAMN010003669.1:490193-506003 GCA_963970005.1 Durusdinium trenchii | reverse complement strand
ACCAAGGCCGATCCACCGAAGGACGCCGCTCCAGTACTTCCTCAGGCTAATCCGAAGGACCACAACAAGAAGGACAAGAAGCAGGATCGTGGAAGATCAACCACGAAGAGCCCAAAAGGGGATCGTGGCAGGTCAGCGACTCCAGCAGATACGTCCAAGATAGGATGCGCCTTCCACTTCCATGGGAAAAATGGATGTTCTAGAGGAGATAAATGCAAGTTTAGTCACCAAGAGAAGCACAAAAGTTCTGCTAAGAAACCAGAAAGCCTCAAGGGTGACAGATCCAAGAGTCCTAGTGGCAGGAGCACTAGCCCTAAACCAATAAAGGATCAGGTCTGTTGGAATTGGCAGAAAGGATCGTGCAAGTTCGGGGACAAATGTCGACGCCAGCATCACGCTGCTCCTGCTACAAAACAAGAGGCTAAAGGCAAAGCCAAGCCCAAACCGGCTGCGCCAGCCTTCATGCTTTGCGGAGACATCGATAGTGATGGCGAGGACGCGCGACCCGCACTTCCCAACGTACAACGAGGTAAGCTGGCGCTTCGCTTTAAAGTCAGATTCGACGACCGGGCGAGTGTGACCACGTTTACCTGCGATCCTGGTAACGAGCTAAACACCCGTCCTCTCAGGAAGAAGAAGGATGAGGTGCAGAAGGTGGATACCGAGCTCATTTCGTCGTTGAGAGCCCTCAGAGTGAACAATATAGCTGCACGAGTAGCACATGCCAAAGGTAAGATGATGGAGCTATACTCTGCTGAACACATTGCCAAGGCATGGATACAAATCACTCAAGATGAAGGAATCGAGGTGAACGTCGATCTGTCTGACTTAAACACCAGCGAGGTAGTAAGGAGGGATTCTGTCAACTATACGATACCGGGAGACACGATGTTCATGGCTGTGGAGAGGTATGATGGACCACCGATACGCTTCATCATGGACACGGGATGTGGACACGACTTGATCTCAAGAGAGAAAGTCAATGCCATGGGCCTTACCACCAAGGAAGGACCCAAATCCGTGAGCTTCACGACAGCGAATGGTGTAACTAGTACATCAGAGATGGTGGACATCAATGTGGACGAACTACCCATGATGTCCGAGGCACACGTGTTGGAGAGCACACCATCAGTCTTTTCCATCGGGAAACGGTGCATGGAACAAGGGTACTCATTCATATGGCCGGCAAATCAATTGCCATACCTCATCGACCAGAACGCGAACAAGATTCCGCTATCGGTGCATGACAACATACCCTACATCAAGGTGAATGATGATGACGGGAGATGTTTACCAAGATCAGACGGCTTGGCTACGATACTTCATCGCATACTGTCAGGTGTGGGGCATGAAGACGAGGCCACAGCAGGTCAGGAGACACAACAAGAGGAACCTCCGCCCAAGAAACCACGGAGACGAAGGAGAAAGAAGAAGGATAACCAGAGAGATCGGGATGGTGAATCTGATATCAATCCAGCTGTTGCAGGCGCCGAAGGAGAACCAGAGGAACACGGTGATGACGGATATTCTCCTGAAGAAGAATATGACGGAGGAGATCCGAGAATCGATCGTGGTCACGAAGGTCAACCTGAAGAAGCCGAAGACGACGAACACGGAGGTGATGCGGATTCTGAACGAGAGGAGAGTGACATTGGTGAAGATGAAGAGGGACTACTGGAAGTCGACGTGGTTGACGGGGAAGCCAGACTATCAAAACCAGGAGTGCTGAAGAACGAGGCGAAATCCATATTGCACCTGATGACACACCGATACAAGAACCCATACTGCAAGTCATGTGTGAGAGCAAAGATGAAGCACTACAAGACTAGCAAGGGAGCTTTCAAACGCAAATTGAAGGCATTCGGTGACCTCATCACTTTCGATCTCATGAACACTCAGAAGATGGCGAGAGATGGGATCATGCCGGATAAGGATGTATTGGTGATTCGAGATCGGTTCACTGGTGTGATATGGGGCTATCCTTTGAAAGCAAGCAATAGTGACGAAGTGGTGCAGGCGATGAAGCATTATATCGGTAAGAGAAAGGTCACCAACGCTTACTCGGATGATGCGCCACAATTTGAAGCAGCACTCAAGGAACTCCGGATTCCACTAGACCAGTCGCTTCCAGGACACCCCCAGAACAATTCACTCGCCGAAAGAAACAATCAGTTCATGATGCTTACCACATCGACATGCCTACTAGAAGCCGGACTACCACCATGCTTTTGGCCATTTGCAGTGGAATGCGTAAGCCATTTGTTGAACATCGAGAAGCTGAGCGATGGCAGCAGTGCATGGTTGAAGTTGCACAAGAGCGAATTCCCAGGCATGGTGATACCACTCGGGGCGAAGGTGTTCTTCAAACCTAGTGATGCAAGAGAAAGAGACCAAGATCACAAGTTCGACCCCAAAAGCATACCTGGTATCTTCGCAGGGTACGTTATGGGGACCGGGATGAACTGGTCGAGGAAATACAAAGTATGGGCTATAAGCGACTTCGCTCAACAGAATCTAGGTTATGATGCCGAGAGACCGTTGAGGAAACTGATTACTCCTCACATCACCGAGAAGATCTTCCAGGACGACGGAATAGAATTCCCTTTGAAGAAAGAGTACGAGAGGTTGAACAGCACTCTCGAAGGAATGAAAGTCCTGAAGGAGAGAGCCGGTTCTCCAGATGCACCTACCAATCCCGAGTTACCCGATCCCGACGACAGTGACGACCAAGGCGGTGACGATGATGCGCCTGATCCACCAGATGGGGATCTGAAGTCAAGAACTAGCGAGATTGACGCGATCGAGGATGAGAAGACGGAGGAGCTCGCAGAGAAGAAGAAAGAGGACTACTCCGGTCCCGATCACTACTCCGTTGGGGGGCCGGGTGATAACATCATCTACTTGAACAACGACGGCGAACACGTCAAGATCGCAAAGGACGGTCGTCTATATAGAGTGGGATCGGATGGAAGGCGACTCTTCCACAACTCACCAAGACCCAAGGACTACCTCACACCTGAAGAATGGCAGAAGCTATCGGTGAAAGACAGAGCTATGGCCAAGAAGGCCGGAAAGCATGTAGACAGGGTCGTGGATAGATTGACGAAGAAAGCAAAAGGGCTCGGGAGCAGCACAGATAAGAAGGAGGACGAAGAGCCTGATGAACTCTTGAAGGACCTGGAAGACGTCAAGAAGGATGATGATCGAGGTAGTGAAAAGAAGTCCAAGAAAGATAAGAAGGACAAGAAAGCCAAGAAGGACAAGAAGTCCAAGAAAGAAAAGAAGTCTAAGGATGAGGAAGAGGAGGGTGAAGGTGGACCAAGCTTGGCTATGCCTACTACCTTTAGGGAGTGGGATACTGATGATGATGAGGACCCATGGTCACCTAAATCCTTTACATCCGAGTCCACGTGTATCCCCAGTGATGAAGAATTCCTCACCGATTGGGACGAGAGTGCCATGTGGGAGGACAACGATGACAATCTTGCTATGGCGGCTTGGAAGACGGAGAACGTCTACAATCCACTGAACGGTCAGATATGTTGTTGCATCACGGGTGATCCCATTGACAACGATGTAGTTGATGAACCATTTCCGACGATGCCATGCGTAGTGCGTGATACGCAACATCGCCCAAAACTTATGGGTAATCGGTTGTTCAACGCCGTGGTATCAAGGCCTGTGAGCCGTGCCGAGATCCTATCCAATAAGAAGGCAATGCAATCTATGTTGGATGAATGGGGCGGACTCTGGGATGAGGAAACATTCGACGGGTCGTGGCTGAGAGAATATGATGAGATCGTGGCAACCTCCAAGAAGAAAGGAGAAGAAGTTCACCTAGCAAGAGTACATGGAATATGTGTGGAAAAGAACTACCAACTGCCTGACGATGATCCGAAGAGGAAGTTCAAAGGGCGAGGGGTTCTACTCGGAGATCAAGTGAAGAACCAGAACTTCGAGGCAGCATTGTTCCAAGACCTTGGAAACTCTCCAGCTACATTCGAAGCTGCTCGATGGGCCGATTTCTACGGTTGCCTGGAAGGTAATGATGTGCAGATGGCAGACGCCATTCGAGCATATATCCAAGCATTGTTGGGCGGTGTACCGTGTTGGGCTGAACTCCCGTGGGAAGCATGGCCCAAACACTTGCAAGAGGAGATCACCAGAAGAGGTCTCAAACGCCCCATGTGTCGTGTGAACAAAGCATTATACGGACATCCAGACTCTGGAACGATGTGGGAGCAACATTGCGACGAATCTGTACGAGCATTGGAGTTCAAACCCGTCGGACCAGAATGGCCGTCGATGTATTACCACGAAAAGCTGGATTTGCTGTTAGTGATATATGTGGACGACTTGAAGTTGGCAGGGCCCAAGGGGAACTTGAAAAGAGGTTGGGACCTACTCCGCTCCAAGCTGCGCATTGAACCAGAAACCGAGGTCGGATTGTATTTAGGATGCGTTTTGTCGAAAGGCGAAGATAAATTGGCCGATGGTTCTAAAGTTACTACGATGACATATGATATGAGCGCTCTGCTCAAAATGAGTGTGGTCAAATACCTCGACATAGTAGGTAAGGACACAGTATTGAAGAAAGTTGCAACACCGATGTTACCGGATGTCACAAAGGATCATCCATCGAGAGCACCATGCAGTACCCAAAAGGGACTTGCTGTCACATGCACATGGTGTGGTACTTGCTTCTCGCCTGACCAGGCTTCCAAGGCCAGGTCAACAGACGATGACGTCAAGTCTGATACGAAGGAGCAACCTCGTGGTACCCTAGCGCCTCATGCTGCTAGTCTCCTAATGAAACTGTTGTACGCTGCTAGAATAGCGCGTTTCGACCTGTTAAGGGCCATCAATGTGCTGGCTCGCAATGTGACAAAATGGACAGTTGCCGACGATGCGAAGTTGCACCACCTCATGTGTTACGTGCATCATTCAGCCGATCAGAAAATGATAGGTTGGGTCGGTGACTCCAAAGCAGACCTGTCGTTAGCCCTATTTGCAGATGCGGACTACGCAGGATGTGGTCAATCGTTGAAGTCGACTTCCGGTGCACACATGCATGTCCAAGGCAAACGAACTCGTTTCCCGTTGGCTGGAGGTAGCAAACGCCAAGGATGCGTTAGCCACTCCACCCCGGAGGCTGAGATTGTCGCGGCGGACTACGCATTGAGGACACTTGGAATCCCAAGCATTAGTGCATGGGAGACTTTGATGAGGACGCCACCACGAATAGTCTTCTATGACGACAATCAAGCAATGATCAATGTTATGCGGAGTGGGAGGAACCCCACGATGCGTCACATGGAGCGAACTCATGGTATTTCCATCACTTGGTTGTACGAGATGTTCAAGCGTGACTATCTGTTGCTCGTATATGAGGTTACTGCTCGTATGGCTGCCGATATCCACACTAAAGGGTTCGACGATGCCAACTCATGGAAACATGCGTGCATGTTGATCAATATACTGAGCGATGATGGTCTACGCAGCCAAGCACTGCTCGACTTGATGAAGCCAACTCATGATGGATTGTCCTACGCCAAGCAGCTCCAAAAAGACCGTCACAGTAAGGTGCCCACATATCCTTACACCACCATTCCGGTTGTCCCGCCACAGCTGTATCAGCCGGGACTTTCGAGCAAAGAGGGACTGCAAGAGATCCCTGGGTGCGACCCCTACGTTATGGTCCGTACTCCCAAGCTGTACAGGCTGCGCCCACCACGGGCTTCCCCTGATATGGCTTACCTTCGCAGCACTTGGATCTTGCAGGACGCGCAATGGCAACAGATCGAGGATAAGGTTGACCCTAACTTAGAACCCGTTCGGTTTGACCGCTGGGTCGAACGTGCGTTCTTTCAGTTCCATCCTTTGTCTTCTCCGTTACCCGAAGCGTCAGCTCCTGCACCTAGTCATTTCAACGCTGCGACCCTTCCACGTCTTTTGTTTAGCTTGCGTCCGCTTGTCCAATGTCGCGAGTTGCAACAGACTCTCCGTGATTCGTCCTTGTACCTGTCGATTCATCACTGCTCGACCTCTGCCTTACACGTGCTCAATGCCCTGACGCGCCTTGTGCATGGGGGGAATGGGGGGTCTGGGGGGTCTTCGATGATTTTCGACAATTTTGTTTCGGATCCTGAAGAGCAAGAGCACTCAGTTCACGATCATTGGGAGGTAAACGAAGAAGCTAGGACGTTGACAAGAATACACTCGTCTCCTAGGAGAAAGGCGTTCTGCCCGGGTGACGCGCCATCTTGTCCAGTCGACATGTCACGGATCAAAGACGAAAGGATGACTTACCGTCAAGGAAGTCAATTCGAGTCATCAGATTTTGAGGATTGTGTCAAGGACTATTGGCGGCACTCAGGTAGAGGTACGCATACCAAAACGCACCTCCGATGGATAGGCAAGACTGTATTCACCCTTAGGGGAAACCATGCTGAATCGGAAAACGAGGAAGCTAAATCGGCTGCGATAGCGTTATGCAGCACCCCAAAGCGTATGAGAACGATCCCACTGAAGGATATCATTGTCCCAACGTTCGTCTCCGTTAGCAAAGCCAAAAGAGAGGAGAGCAAAGAGCACAGAATAGTTGATGTCAACATGAGACGACATGATGGGAAGATAGCATATCGGTACCAGTTCGTGTTGTGCGAAGAAGACGACAACCTAGCCGCCCGCGACGAACAGATGGTAATCGATCTGTACGATATAGGTAAAGAACCCGCATTCATCCTACTGTGTTCAGAGGAATGCAATCACTTCACCCACTTAGCGGCGAAGCACGACTGCACCATCGTCACTGTATCTCAGAGCGACGACCTCACTTCACCATACGGAATTGCACGTGCGCTTGCAGCGGTGCGTTCGGAGAAGGACGCAGTAATGTTTGCAGGACCCTGCACAGGCGGATCGGCGTGGTCGAGATACAACGCTAAAGTCAGCGACGCGATAGCTAAATCTATAGAGCTTAAGCGAGCACTGTACTGGGACCTTTGGGAGCGTTTTGAAACTGTTATGGTTCGCGTTTTGAGGATCGGAGCCGCCGCACTGTTTGAACTACCAAGATACTGTGCCTACTGGAAAGACCAAAGGGTTCAACGTTTGTTGAGCGGCACTGATTGCGACTGTCATGTGTTTGATGGGTGCATGTACGGGTTAGGCGCTGAATTCAACGATTCGCATTCCGACAAGAAACTCATCAAGAAACCATGGAAGATTGTATCATGGAATTTTGAGTTTGGCAACCAGCTCAGCAGAACATGTGACAAGAGCCATAGTCATAGAGATTGTGCAGGTAAATACACTAAGACTACTCAATTATATAATAAGAAGATAGTCGGCATCATCCTGAAGACCGTGACCAAGAGAATCGCTGCATTCCAGAAGTCTGAGAAGATGATGCATGCCGTTCCATGCCTTATGATTCGAGCCTCGGGTAGTTCCTTCAATGAACGCTCAGTGTGTGATGCAACATCAAACGAGACTGTATACACATGTTATGAGCATGGGACACAGACATCACACGCACGACGGATCGAACCACATGGCATTCATGATTTTCTGGACTGTTATGTTTGTTTGTGTGACCACAGCATTGCTTCACCCGTACGCTTTAGCGACGTGGCTATGGAGTCTGTTGGTGGTGTCATGAACTATAACAGCAACACGGGCGGCTACCCGACTTTCATCATCAAGATCCTCGACGGCCTGGTTGAGATGAAGGAGAGAGGGCAGATAACCCTGCCTCCAAGGATGTCGAGGAGTACGCATGGGTTGGATGTGGTTGAAGCATGGATTGCCGTCGGCATTCCTCCGCTCGTCCCGTTATCCATCAACTATGCAATGTCCAGGACAAAGTCCGACGACACCAAATTCTTGACCGCTTCACTGAAGAAGTTAGTGGGCTACATGAACGAGGACGAGAAGAGAGAGACTACAGGCGACCTGGCAAGACGCTATAAGCTATCCATGGCCACCATCAAGGGGCGCTTCGGGAACGATGCGAACGGGGTTTTCAGCAACCTCTCTCGCTACCTTGTGGAGCCTGAGGAGATTGGGGTGATTGATGACTTATGGGACGACGTCCGCGCCTTCATCAACAACGGCAGACTCAGTGATACCATGGTTGCCTACCAGCAATGGAGGAACCTATCCGGGTCGGCCAATGAAAGCATGAACATGCGTGAAGCCGCGGATCCGTCAGATCACGTCTATGCTACCCGCCTTGAGAGTTACTACACGATCTACAGCTCGATCTTCTATCACACCTCTGACAAACTCACCAGTCGAAACGCGAGGGAGAAGGTACAAGAGCTGATAGATACGGTGAACAGAGAAGTCCGCAATATGGCACTGGCAATAAGGGTCCACAACTCGGACAGCACATTGGACAAGATCCATGTGATCGATGTGCTCGAGGATCTGATTGCCAGGAAGAGAGGACTGCCGAAGTACAGGTCGGCGGCTCAGAACCATATGGAGACCTTTCTAGGCTCCATGAGTGTTATGGTGCAGTACCTTGACAACTGCAAGCCTATGGTAGCCGCGATAATACCAGGAGAGCTCAGATTCATGAGGGAGAAAGTCATGCCGATGATCAATGAGTGGATCCCGGTTGAACCCACAATGTTTCGAGTTCAGTACAACGCAGCCGCGGCGGAGAGCGGAAGGCAAAATGAGTACAACCGACGGAGCAGCGCCTTCAAATCCTACACCGACTACATCGAGGAGTTGAAGAAGAAAATCGAGGACAAGATTATCCCCTCGTTGCCATATTGGAACATGCAGGAAAGCGAAGGTCCTGAGCCTCCTGACGTTGCTCATAGGCCAAAGTGGTGCCCGCCGCTTCAGATATACGGTGACTTCACTAGGCCGACGGCCAAACCAATGCCTCGCGCACCAAGACCTCCTCCACCGTCGTCGTCATTTGAACAGCAGAACTTTTCGGAACGTCCTTCCGGCAGTTCAACTGGGCATGGGCCGGCGTCCTACAAGCGGTGGGGAAGGACAGGTGGATCAACATCCACTGGTGCGGCATCAAGGGACATCTCAGTCACTACGTGGTTTAGAATGCCGTTTCCGATGGGATCAGACAAGTACTACGTATTTGGGAAAGACTATTTTTCGCGAGACATGAAGGTCTACGCAATGGTCAGCGCCAATCAGGTGCCATCCGGGCACACCGTAGAAGGTCCCTGTACCGTTAACGGACAGATGACATGGTTGCAGTACTTACGAAGGTTGACGTCGTATTTGATGTTCTGGCATGGGGGGTACCAAGAGACGGTGATCGATCGGAACTATCACAAAGAAGACGCCCATTGGTTCGCTCAATATACCAACATCTACGACTCAACACAAGTGTCACTTGCTGGAGGACTACCATCTCCGAGGACGCTATACAACCTTTGTTACCCAATGGAAGCCAGGGTGAGTGACGAAGCGGAATTGGAGCTAAGGATGCGTGAGATATTGAAGGGCTTCATCCCAAGTGTCACGTGTCAGCCAGCGTCTCGCACCATCGACGGCGGGAGTGTGCACTGTGAGTTCATCGGCGCCATGAAGACCAGTAAGGTGATTCTGATGTCGGACTTCGAGTACATCACCAAGTCGAATTCCGGAAAACAGACAGTGTTCGCCCAGAGCTTATTGTCACTTGGATGGGATAAGGTCATCAACATGTCATGTACACCCGAGTACAAGAAGGGAGTGGTGACGGATTCATATGGCTTCATCGACTTCGTTCGTGATCGAATTGATGATGTCAAACGCCATGAACCCACCTCCATCCATGTGTGGTTGTCATTGAGCCATCTAGTGACTGCGGGCGAGAAGGGGACATACAAGACTGTGATCGTTCCCACGGACTTCGTTCCAAGACTTAGGGATGTGATCATCAAGCTTGACGCATGCTGCCAATTACCTACCTTCGTGAGGATTTGCGCAGACGTGGAGTTTCACCATGCCGTCGGTTCGTTCGGTAAAATCGCCAACATGATCAAGGACGAGCTGTCGCTGAATGGCATGATGTCCACGACGTCGGACAGATTCTGGCGAGCCATTTCGGTCGCCGGAGGCGGTCACCCATACTCTATGAAGTCTGGAACCTCTTTGGTCCACGCTGTCATGGAAAAGTATTTGTTCAGAGAGAAGATGCTCGCTTCTTGTTTTATGGCACCGGATCCCTTGACCGAAGCGAATAACCTCCATGATCCCAACTTGGAACACGTGTTGCAGGACAAAGGGAGGTTGTATCAGTACTTGTTCGGAGACTCCGTAAGAGGAAGCCATGCATATCAGTCCACTGCGGGAGCTTCAGGTGAGAACGAGTCTGAGCGGAGGAAGAGGGAGAAGGTAAGGAGGGAGAATAAGATGCCATGGATGGATGAGTACTGGGGAGTCCTTCAGCCAGAACCAATATACTCGAGGACTCAAAGATGGTACGTCATTGATGACTTCAAGGAGGGTGAGGAGATTTGCTGCGATTACTGTTTGGTCTGCAATCCCATAGACTCCGATTTGAAAGACGATTGCTATGCAGAATGCATCAACGGAGCAGCAAATAGATGCCGTGGGATGTCCGCAGAAGACTACGTCCAGAAGCGATTTCATGCATGCGCTCGATTGCTTCACAACTTCGGCATGGGGCAAACGGTATCTTCTCCCACCGTCATGATCTCCGAGATGAACCCGCACGTAGACATGATGAAGTTCTTACACGAAGCGATGATCATCTTTAACGGGAACCCAGGTTTCCAGAAGGAGATCTCGTTCTTCGGGGGGATCAGGTTGTCATCGACAATGACGGAGAACTTCTTCAAAACGAGAAGAGGGCCCAGTATCCATGTGGAGAAGCAGATAATCGGCAGCGCCAAGTACTACCAGGGATCCTATGACCTTGGAAACGTGTGCTACACCAAATACCTCAAGACCATATTGGAGCCCGATGTATTCCGCACGATGTTCGGAGATGATCCCACGGAGGAACGGGTAGGTGATATGGTGGAAGCGCTGCTGGGCATGTTAGAAATTGCTCAACTCTTCAAACACCTGTTCTTGGGATGGGGTGACATTGAGGCTTTGAGGACGGGATTAGAAGAATCCATCAAGCGTGTCACTGCATCACTGTACGACAGGACAACGTATGAGAACCGAAAGCGATCGATGATCAGGACATTGGACCCGCACTCTGATGAGGCGGCAAACGTGGCACTGATTCTCGTTCGCATGAGGACCATGCCGCCTCCTGAATTCGGCATCGACCACTTCTTCGAAATTGGGAAAGAACCAGAACAGGGAGCAGAAGCCACTGACCAGCCCGAGGCCGAAGGTGTCGATATGGAGACTGAAGGTGAACAGGAGAAGGAGGAGCAAGACGTTGACATGTCCGATCCGAAGACATCAATACTGCAAGCCATCGACGAATTCGAGAAGAAGATCGGGCAAGCAGAGTTCTGCATCCACTGCATGAAGTCGGGACATACGACTCTCAATTGCGAGAAGATCCCTTCGTCTTCACCCACAGTCACCTCAGTGTTGAGTGATTGGAAGAAGAGAGTGAAGGGAGAGGTTGCACCCGACGATGTACCATCCGGACATCCAACCGAGGAGCCTAAGAAGAAGAAGCAGAGAGCATCACCTACTCCAGATAGGAAGGTCGACAGCGAGTTCAGACGAAAAGAAATGTTGAAAGCAAGAGTCGTGACAATGTTCGACCATGACGGGTTCACATTGATTGAAAGTGCCGATGGAGTCGAAGGAGGGACACATTCCTACAATGGACGGAAGCTTGCGGAAGTAGGCCCTAGGGATATGAGGGTGGTATACGAATTTGTAGAGAAGGCATTTGTGCACTCCAGTTCCCTCAAACCAAGGGCATGTCATCAATTCTATCCCCTACCGACACGGAGGGAGAAGGGATACAAGCCGATCGACCCCATGACAATGGTCGGGAAAGTTGAGCTAGTACCGATCAACGGAGTCACTTTCGCTGCACAGAACTCCGACTACGGCAACCATAAGTATCCGACTCCAGACTGTCGAGTACCAGAATACAGCCAAGCGAGCCAGGCCCTGAGTCGTCGATTGGGAGCGAAGTTGAGGCATCGAATTGGACGCCAGTTCAGGACAGGAGGAAGACTCACACCAATCAAATGCGACGAAGGTGCATGGGTGTCATGGGAAGACCTGTTAGGTGATAACGCAGTTTGGGAAGACGGTTATCACTATGGCAATATAGACATCGTGACCAAGAAGGCGCGTTTGGAGAAGTACCTCGACCAGAACTATGAGTGTTTCCGCATAACCAAGAGGATCAGGTTCCAAATGTTGGCGTCCGCGTTCACCCCGATGAACTCAATGATCCTGATGACCCGATGGAGAAGGAATGGATTGACGAGCTCAAGGGCATGGGAATCTCCAAAGGGAGACTACACCATAGCGATGGATGGTGCTTTCCCGTGGCCGTAAGAGCAACCTCAGCACACTCATCGGACGGCGGAGGTTATGACGTTACCATCAACATCGACCACATTGGATCGAGAATGACCAACGACATGGCCCTATCCATGGTGACCGCATTTCACGCTACCAATCTTGGAGCGCTGACTTCAATCATGCGACGGGGGCTAGTGCCAGGAGGTCTCGGTTCATCGGGAAGGGATTCTATCCACTTCACATGTTTTCCGCCATGGGCCTGGGAACAGGGCTACAAGGGAAAACCTTGGCTGGGTCGTAAGGTCGCATTGAGTGATCGCCCAGTGGTTCTCTACATTCCGGTGTGGAAGCTGCAGGAGTACGGACTTCTCATCTCAGCGACTGGATCTCTATTGGTTGAGGACGTCGTTCCCTTCGATGAGGTTAAAGGGGCATGGTTGCAGTGCGACAATGCGGAACCCGGACAGCCTGAGGAGATCGAATGGATCAGGTTACTCAATAGAGAACCCGACCCTGGAAGCTACCTTGTTCTGGAGTCCAAATACGGAAACCCGATCATGACTCCACGATATCAAAAGCTTGAGAGTTTAGCGGTTGAGGTTCAGGACGATACCTACTCCGAGGACGACGCCAAAATCTCAAAGCTGTTGGGCATGATCGAGGAGAGCGGTGTCTACCCAGAATATGATAGCACCGAGTGGCAGGAAATCTTTGAGGAGATCGTGTACCGCCGAGCAATGAAAGACTATGATTCAAGACCGTGTCCTAACTGTCTTGGCGAAGTCGATGTGCGATTGACGATATGTCCGCACTGTGTAGCGGTTTTGATCGCGAATGGGAAGCTCACGCATGTGGTACCCAAGGAGACAAGGGACCGCAATCAACGATCACCTCCGAGAGATGCTCCAGCCAGTTCTTCCGGTGAGGCAACTTCTGCTGCGGGTGCAAACATCGATGAAGTCATCAAGAATGCACGCAAGACAGCCGAAGAAGTCATTGACGTCGAGGAATCCGAAGGAGAGGAAGACGAGGAAGTTCCTATCATTTTGAAGGAACGACCGGACGAAGCTGAAGGCGAACCCGAATATCGGGAGGTCCCTCAAGATGGATACGGGAATGAACTTCCACAGCCTTTCCCCTTCGCGATTGACGAATTACCGCAAGAAGCTGCGATTCCCATCGACCACAACTTTGCAGTCACTCAGCAATTTGATCTGAGGTTGATGAAGTTGATCAAGAGTTTGGCCAACGCAACGTTCGACATCAATTGCTTTGAGAGTCGTGAAGACGTACTGCGAAAGTTCGACGATGGACAGCGGCATGATACTCCATACAATAGATGGCCAATAGTACCGAATGATCCGGATACTGGGTTTCCAAGACGCCTCCAGAGAGCCGAGGTCGTAGGCATGAGCAAATGGACCAACGACACGTATGCAACAGAAGCGTGGCAGATCTATGAATTCCACGCCCACGTTATTCACCCGATGATGATCACTGCAATCCGCTGTGGGCTTAGCCACAAGTACCTCAGAGAGGTCGGCAGCACTCGGCGTAACATGAGTGATCCAAAGGCTCGAAGATCTGAGACCCAGGAAGAGATCATCGAGAAGCTGGCATTCATCTCAAATTTCATTAGACGCTTGATCAGGAAGACCTTTGGAGCGAGCCGGTATAGTTACTACCAGAAACCAGATGACGAAAGTGCCGCTCCATACAAATTCATCGACATTAGCCCCGCCATCAAATCAGAGCGGAAGAATGTCACGAAGGAGATCCTCGTTGCATGCCGCTACTATGGCATAGAGGTATCCGATGCTCAAGCACAGAAATTGAAGTTCTTTGAGGAGCAGATCCGAAGGGGAAACCCAAGGAACGTTGAGCTCATCAAGGACTACATTGGCTTTGTCGGAGCTGACTACATGCGACAACTCACGAATGGTTGAGCATTGGGGTCACGCCGACATACTACTTCCGGTACTTCAAGTACTGAGGGATCTTGGGTAATTCACGATGACCGTTTTGGCATCATGGGAGTGAGACAGGATTGTGTTCCACACCGTTGGTAATCGCATGATACCACAGGTGGATGCACGTCTTCCGTTTGTAGCTCCAGTACCTGTTTGATCCAACTTTCAAGCGAATGCAAGATCGTTTGCTAATTCAGTTTGATAGGACATACTGGTTGACCTCCAATGCACTTTTGAGAACATGATTCGTTCTCCGGTTTTTACATCCACTCATCTCCCTTCCCCGTCGAAGCACGGATGTGGGGGGTGTCAATAGGGATGAGGTCCCAGTATAGTTGCTATACAGGTACATGCCATATACTTTTGGCTCAAGTGCCCAACCAGGTAAAAAGGAGCTTTAGCGCGCGTGCTTCATGTTGAACTAAGGGCTAGAACGGGGCCAGGGCACACTTTCCATCCGTTCGCACTAATGTCACAAGAAGAAACACCCACTGCCGGACCCATGTGGGTGAAGTTTCTTGAGGAGCTACGTCCGCTAGTCGTTTGGTATATAGTTATATAATATAACATACAGTTATATATGTCATACAGTCACCATGCAGTCGTACATGTCATGTCAGGACTTACCACACTGATGCCGCACAAGGCTCAAATCATGCGAGCGAAAAGGACGCATCCGTTGAGCGTCTGAGTTCTTTCATGGTAGCGGAGCCATCCGGGGGGCTCAAAAAAGATATTACGGAGTGAACGAGCAGGACCTGTGGGAGGAGAGGCCAAAGTGGCCTGAATTGAAGAGAAAAGAAGAAAGAAGAAAAAGAGAAGTTGGACAGAAGATGATGGATCAAGAGACCTTGCAGGCCTTGATCGTGAGCACCAGCCAATCGGCTGCAGCAGCTGTTGAGGCTGTCAGGCTGTTGAAAGAGGAAAAGGAGAAGGGAAAAGGACAAGGCTTTGGAAGTGCTAGCAAAGTCTTGAACCAACCTGAGGTGTTTTCACCGACGAATCAAGAAGAGGAGATTTCTCAGTGGCAGGACTGGAGGTTGACCTTTCGGTC
Organism: Durusdinium trenchii; assembly: GCA_963970005.1. Classification (NCBI taxonomy): domain Eukaryota; class Dinophyceae; order Suessiales; family Symbiodiniaceae; genus Durusdinium; species Durusdinium trenchii. Next base: position 490,532 of record CAXAMN010003669.1, on the reverse strand, counting down.
ATGGCTGACTTTCGCAGATGCTGGGTATGAGAAGGACCTGGGTGGGGACGTGTGTTAATTGCGACGGAAACCAGTGTAATTCCAAACAGTAGTGTTATTCCTACTTGTTTAGTGTGTTTTTTGCGCTTGTCCAAACTTGAGGTGTTTTGTGCGTCGATTCTTTCCGCGTAATTACAAACAGTAGTAACAGTAGTGTTATTCCTACTTGTCTAGTGCTTTTTGCGACAGTGTGTTTTTTGCGCCGGTCCTACCTCCAAGGTGTTTTTTGCGCCGGTCCTAGCTTCAAGATTTTTTTGCGCCGGTCCTAGCTTCAAGGTGTTTTTTGCACCGATCCTAGCT
>CAXAMN010003669.1:451357-484156 GCA_963970005.1 Durusdinium trenchii | reverse complement strand
GCCGCTTTCCCTTTCCCTGTTTTCACAAGTATAGCATAAGTATAGCTTTTGGCAACTGAGTGTTCAGCCAAGGCTATTGCCCAAAACCAGTCCACTTGCATCGATGGAATGGCAGTCTTCGATGCTGCTGGCAAGTGTCCTGATGTTGACAAAACGGTATTTAGTGTTCAATTTCTTGTTTTTTTAGATCCCTGATTGATGGAATGGCCTTAAGCAGTCTGCAGTTGAAATTTATTTGGGTGTGGAGGGGATCGGCCACTGGCCTTGAACATAGGGGATCACTTTGATTGCAGCCGACTTTGGGGCTGCAGCGCTGAGAGCCACATCTGAATACTTCATTTTTTTCTTCATGTGAAGCAACTACCGTGAAGTTGCATGTTTCGTTCATACAACATGCAGCCAGCAAATGTCCCGTGTGTTTCCGTGTGTTTCATGCACCAACAGCTGCAAGTCCACTCAGTGCTACCGGCAACTCCACGGTTGTATTGATTGTGTCCGAGTTGCTGTAAATCGCATTTGAGGGAACGCTTATATAGATAGATGTTTGACAGAGTTGGAATCCAACACCCGAAGCAGCACGATCATGAAGTACGAGGGATGGTTTTGATAGGTAATTTTCGATGGAAGTTGAGACGATTTTGGTTGGATAAACTCTATTTGCCTCGACTTGACCTGGACCTTCGGGTTGGCCCTGGCAAGGCCGCACTAATCGAGGTTGAGTTTCGGTCATCGGCGTCATCAGCTGTTTAAAACGCGGTTTCCTTCCCGGTCATCAAGTCACCCGACGGTTTGATCCATGAGATGTTCACATTGAGAGCCAACGCGGCACCAGTGTGACCATTGTCGGTGTGGTCCGAGACTGCGAATGGCAGTCTTGCTCAGCCGTTCTGGTTGACAAGTTCAACAACAAAAAGGCTTTGGAATAGTTATATATACATATAGTATCATAGTACAATATAGTTACATGTTGCCTGATTTTAGCGTCGTGCATCCGCCTTGAAATTCCGATGGTTGGAATCGACATGTTGATCTTGAAAATATAGAATCATGCATCGAGAGATACTGAGATACGGAGATGCCGAGCCTCCTAGCCAGCTCCATGTTCGAGCCATTTCGAGTCAGCCGGACTGGTTTGGTTAAGTAAACCGACTTCGACCAGCCTGCACGACACCAATCCACATCTATCCACTGTGTGGTCGATGAATGGTCAGACTTAGGCATTGAGGAGCCATCTTCTTCGGAGCAGGAGGGCATGGAAGAGCCATTCACGAAGGGTTACCAGATCCCTTGCCTTGAGATTGGCATCGAGCAGCCAAAGGAGTCCAGCTGTGCATTGAAGGAGTCCAAGGGGGAAGAAATCCATGAGCAAGTCTCAGGCGGGTTTGGAGGATTTGTAATTCGGGATGTTACTTTTAATTCTGTGATCTAGCAGGCATGATTCCGGGAGTTTGGGGAGGTGCAAAGGCGAAGGGTCTTCGTGCAGTGTTCCCCTGCAGGTAGAGCACAGCACTGTCACTGGAGGGCAGACAAAACCTGCAGAGACTCAAGATCAACCGTTCAGGTTGAAAAAGAACAGTGTTGACTTCGCGGGTGCAATGCCTCACCTGAAATTTATGCTCAATTGACCGTCAGCGAGTCAGAATCACACATCCACGGGGTGTTCAGGCACCTACAGTAATGATGCACAGATGCACATATATGCAAATGTACAAGAAAAAGAACTTGTGCGCGGTAATGATGCAAGTGATATCTTTTGTAAGGAGTTAATACTTCCCCCAATTCCTAATATGGAATATGGTACCTGCAAACACCCTTTCACTCTTCTTGAGACAGTTCTTGAGACCAATTTGACAACTGGAGCTGTCCTGTACAGGTGCTGATCACGGGACTGGTTTACCCACGTCCCTTAGAAAGAGTCCCATATTGGTCAAAATGCTCACTTTGGGACACGTTCAACTCTGGCCCTGGGTTCCGTGGAAGTGTCCAAGGCCGTCTCTTTCTGGGCGAGGACCTGTTTTTGGTGTTCTTCCCACAGCTCGTGTGAGTGACAGAGGACCTTGATGTAAGGCTGACAGCTGGTCCCTCATGTTGACGTCTTTTCTGCCCAGATGAATAGTTTGAGTCAGGACTCGTCGCGGATTTAGGGTTTTACCAAACCCAACGCTTGCCGTCTCACCCTCGACGCAAGAAACCCTTGCACCCGGCAGCTGCGGATGCCAATCAGGTGCCAACCGCTCGAGCGGTCCAAAAGATGCTGGATGGGTGCCGGGATAGCCAGTACCGAGTACCGAGAGGAACCCCTTGCGATCCGACCCCCCGTTTAGGTGGTCCATCCATAAGCTTCAACGAAGGTGCAGATCGAATGAAGGGTTAAGTGAAACCACATCCATAAAGCTTGGCAAAGCCAAAAAAATACTCTTGGGACCAACTCGCTGTTTCTTTGCGTCATGGATTTGGGATTCCGCTGAACAAAGCCAGCCCCAGCGCCATGCAAACGGCAAGGCCCCAAGGCCACATGTCGGTATTTTTCAGATGCCAACTAATATTAGCGAAACTATAGATATATATATATATTATTCTATATCAATATGTTATAATTAGTGATAGTAGATTGAAAGTTCCAGAGCATCCATTCCTTGAAGGCTGCCAGATCGTCTATATTTTATTTGGATATTGGGCTGCGGTTTCGTCAGACCGGCTATCCGGCTATCCATGGTTTACCCAAGGCACTTTGCAATGCTGTGCCTTGGCAAGAATGGGAAGAAGTCACACTTGGTCTCCAGATCTTTTGGACTTCCTTTGAAATGGAAATGTGACTACAGATCTTCGTGAGTTGCATAGCTAGCTGCTTCTTCGGGAGCGACGGCCGGAGTGGCGCCGGAGTGGCCCCGGAGTGGCCCTTAGCAGCCGGGTCACTCGGATCACTCGGAGCGACCAAGGAAGTTCCCTAAGCGACCTTGCTAGTTTGCTTGGTTGGTTCATCTCATAGCCTCAACATCAGGCTTGCCGAAGATGCACCAACTTCCGGGTTTGTTCAGGGGAAAAAAGCGGAACTGAAAATCCGACTTGCAGGTCCTCAGCGCTTGTGAGGCCGGGGCAGCTTGTGCAAGACTAGGGCTTGTGGAGCAGCAACTTCATGGCAACAGAGCATGAAAATGCATGAAAAAAAACACCCTGGAAGATCAACATGGACCCTGAAAACCACTGGGTGGTGGTGGTAGATGAGAATTGTTTGTCCCAGGGGTCCATTTTCACGGGCTGTCCATTTGGTCACTCCAAGAACGAACTTCTCAATATTTTCAAGAGCGCGTTTCAATGCGTTTCAGATGCAATCTTTTAAGCCAGCCCAGCCGCCCTTGATGCCGCCGCCAGTCGTACGCAGCAGGCGCATTGGCGCGCAGCATTGTGGATGTTCTATTGGTCGAGTTCCCAAATCCCCTTGGATTCTTGGCAGGGCCGTCCTAAAGCCTTCGCCCACCGGAGGGTAAAGGAGCACAGAAACCTAGGCGGTTCCACTTCTATGTCGCTTCCCGGGTGTGGTCATATCATTTTAGAACTCAGAACGACTGCTGATCCAGATCGTTTTCCAATTGGGACCGGCCGTTGCCTTTGGACTCACCGTCCGTTTCGTCCGCCGAACAGTGGACGAACGTGACGTGAAACCGAATGTTTGATGGAGGACCCCCGAATCAGTTGCGACATTGGGGCGATCTATAGTAGAACGACATAGAACGACGGGTTCTTTTCGGACGTACTGTCATCCCAATGGTGAGATATGGTGAGGAGGACGGTTGGAGTGAATAGCCTGAAGAACCGTCTTTTTAAGTCAAAAATGTCAATCCCAAAAGTCAAAGTCAATAAAAGTCAAATCAGTAAGTTTCGGAAAGTTAAAAAACAGTCAATTTGCACAGATCTGATGTTTTTCAACTTTTTGGACTTTGTTTGATGTTATATTGACTGTTTTCGACTTTTTTTTCACGGTTTCGAGACTTTGTTGACGTGTTTTTTCCGTATGTTTTGCTGTTTCGAGTTGTTGTTTTATTTTGCTTGTTTTTCTACTTGTTTGTGTTTTTTTACTTGTTGCTTTGACTTTTTCGAGCTGTGGTCTATGTTTGACTTTTTTGAATTGTTTTCTGTTTTTTGACTTTTCAATTTGACGTTTTTTGACTTTGACTTTTTTTGACTTTTTCGTTAAATCAAGGATTCTGGCCTTACCATATGAAAGATTCTTTTAAAACTACGTTGCATGTTTCTCTACGGATCTCAGTTCGTTGCCACGTCATGATATGGTAACAAGCTCTCCAGGTGGTATGCTGGCGGATCCCAGAGGCTGTAAGCAATTCGGAGTAAACACTTGTCATTGCTGCATTGTGGAACGTTATGTCGCCAAATCGTGCAAGGGCAGAAGAAGAGGCATTTGTAAACGTTCACCACGCTTTGCACCCCACCTTCCGGTGCGACCTGCATTAGCTTCAGGTTAGTGCAGCTAATCTGTCAGAGTGTACCTGTGGGACAGCTGTGAGACAGCTGGATCCCTGCACAGAGAAGGGGAGAGAGAGAGAGAGAGAGAGAAAAAAAAACACAATGTTACCATTCCATTCCCAGGTCCTCAAAAGTAGCGAGAGGAATGGTTGAAACCCAATGAGAGGGGAAAAACCCTAGCTAGCGAATTGGCTCAGAAAACATCAAGAGGCTCCAATCTGTGCACGTCGACCCCTGACCCCTACATATGCTGTAGCAATAGTATGGTGATGTATGGTGTGCATTTGTATGTATACTATAGTCTTACACTAGTCACTAGGCCCTTCAAATTACAGGCCTAACTGACCTCATCTCAAAAGGTCCATTGAAGGTCCTGGTGCTCACCGATGTTGATTCAGTTTTGACCCTCTTGAGCATGTCGGACCATCAGCCACATCATGCAATCCAGACAACCCTCCGATCTCGCATCCGGCCCGCGCTGTGTCTCCGAGGATCGGATCAGCTACAGCGCTGTCCTCAGCGGATTGGCTGCGGACCGAGGGAGGTTCGACCGGCCTTTTCGTCGGCACCGCGGACGACGGTCCGTCTGTTCGCCGAGTGGATGGGGCGTAGAGATCCAAATTCCACAGACATTTGGAGAGCTGCATGATGCATAGGGATGATCACAGCAGTCTTGACTGATGGCGATATGGAGAGAGAGAGAGATGGGACGATCCCAGAATCTGAGTCGAGTTTCTGGAGCAACTCACTGGACTACCATGTTTCTGTGTTCATCGGTGAGGGCAGCAACTTAGTTAGGTTGGGTAGAAGTCAGAACTGGGCATTGCTCAGCAATTTCCGCTAAAGAGACACCCAGACTTGAATCAGTTCAGATTAGTGCATGATGGCGGATGCTAAAGCCAAGATCATGTTCATCGCCCCCCTGTCGATGGGAGAGCGGCATATCGTGGCATATCCCTCTAGAAGTTTGACAGGACTAGGTGGGCATCTACCCACATTCGTGCACTGGAAACGTCTCGAGCGCAATTTCACATCCCACAGATGGCCTCGCTCCATGGGCCTCCTACGGCTGATGTCGCTTCGCCAGGCAGGAGTGAGCCCTGGGTCGTGATCAATTGGAGTTGTTGGCCATAGGATTGGCGATGAACATTCAGATATGTCTACTTGCTGGACCATTATTTACATTTATTTACAATGTATATAAGTAAATTATACAATCTTTGGGGCGGGGTAAAACGGCGTTTGCCTTTTTGGCTGTCACCGACCTCCTTCCACTTAGTAGTGCTGTTCTTGAAAATGTCTTAACTTAGGACCAGTGCGGTGTGATGGCTTCGTATTCCTTAGCTTCCAGACTGGAATTTTACTGCAGATGTCATCACAAGAAACTACTTGTGGAGTTTGCGCATGTTGAGGTGTTATATCATGGGTGGTGCAAGAACATAAACAATTACAGTCAGTCATCACAGTAGCAGTTAGTAGCCAATACGACTAAGTCGTGCACTTGTTTTTAGTTTTCCTCTCTTCGTTCACCAGGCCCTTGTTGCAGTGTGTCATTTGATCATATTTGATCATAGATCCATTCGATCTCACTACCTCTCTAACATAAATAGACGACCGGGCACCCCGTCCGCGATGTGCGCTCGCACGCCCGGGAAACACGCGCTCTCCCGTCCGCGATCGCACCTCTCCCGTCGTGATGCTCAGGTGGTGCCCGACGTGATCTGCCGCAACACCCTGCTCCACGCACTGGAACAGCGGCTCGTCCCGGAGGGAGTCCGGAGGGCGGAGGGCCGAGGCAGGATGGTCGAGGAGTAGTGGGGGGTCGGTCGGAGGTGGTGAAGATGAGGGAAGAGACCGGGTAGCCAGGTAGACTATAAAGAGTCAGGGAAGGCGGAGAAGATGAGGACGGTGAAGATCGGATTCTTGCAGGGGACAATTGGGACGACCCTGGGCAAGTAGCCGAAAGTGGATTCAGATCACAAAGATCCACCCTAGGTTTTGGGGTTGCATTTTGTCCGCAGGCATACCTGGAGTACAGGGCCTTGACTCGCTTCCAACACTGAAAGACCTAACTTGGAAATGGGAAAGGCCCTTGAGGAGTCCCTTGAGGCTTTGTAATAGCAGAGTGGTGTGGCTTGGGCCCAGGAGGGACATGTAGACGGTTTCCGTGGGGCGTCTAAAAAGGTCCGTGAGGAATGCGCACTGTGATGTTGTGCGTTTTTTTTGCCCAGCGCGATGTTGAGTGTAGTCGGATACGGAGAATCCCTTTGGCCATTCTTTTTGTTGCCATCACCTTAAGTCATGTTTGATTCATCCTTCCTACCTCCTTGCACTCCATGGTTCCCAAATCCTACTGCAAAAGCGCTCAGGCGGGAATGGGCCATGGCATGGGCCATGGCGGGCCATGGCATCAGGCTTTCGGTCCTTTTGCATCACCGAGGACGGGAACTCATTGGCCTTTAGCGCTGCAAACCTTGCTGGAGACCCAGGCGATCCAGAAACCCAGCCACCTGGCGAATTCGTTCACTCTCCGCTTGCGACCGCGGAGGAGAGGCCCCAGGCAACCTTGCTCACGGTTAGTTCGGTAACAGGGCGATACTTCGGGAGATGGAGGTGTTTGCCATGTGTGTTATTGTTACGGATACATGTTTGGCGTTTCCATGTTATAAGTGTTAGATGTGTTTGAAGATGTCGAGAACCCTGTGCCTTTGCAAGGTGAGTTGCTTTTTTCAGGTCATGAACAAGCAGCCAGCCACCAGTGGACACGACCTGAGGAAAAAAGCCTCACAGACCGCCTGGTCTGTGAGATGCCTTGACAATATATAATTTGCATGCCTTGTTCTTGAAGGGCCTGTAGTAACGCCATTGGCACTAATTCCGGCTGCAAATGAATCATAGACTCAGACTATGACATATCAAAATGGTACGGAATGTGATGGCTGGAAAAATGCTGGGCGGACTACAGTAGGTTTGAAGCAGATCTACTGTAACTGACAGACGTCCTATTGTTGTGCGTTCATCCAGCCAAAGTATATCGTCAGCTGCGGGTGTCTTGAGGTGTCGTGACCTTCACTTCCAGCATGAATGCCTGCCACAAGGGAGGCTCAACTGGATGGATCATCGGTCAAGTTGGGCGGGCACTCCCTCGCTGAAATGGATTTGGTTGACCTGGTGTCGAGTCTCGTTCCATGCGGAAAAAAGATGACTCCTTTGCCAATTGCAAAGGATGATGTTTGAAGCAAGTCTGAAACTGCCCATTTTGGTGGCCCTCCTCCTCCAAGATTTCTTGCTTTTGGATCTTTTGGACTCTCAGAAAAAGTGAGATCCGAATATTTCCACGGCATCCACGGCGGGTTTTAGTGACGTCCCAGGAACTGCTTGGCCCTTGGCTGTGGCTCTGTCCTCCAACATGGTCCTCCCGAAGCGAGACCCGCGACGGGAGGACAACGTCATCAGTGACTTGGACGGAGGAAAGCGTCGGGTCGGCTTCGGAAGCCGGCCCGGAAGATCCTCCCGAAAAGTCACCCCCCTGAAGGGTTTGCCTGACAAGCAGCCCAGTAGTTTGAAGGGTTCATGTTCCTCTTCAAGCCAAAAAAATCAGCGGAAGCTGGTGAGCGAGAGGTGAAAGTCCACCGGGTGGTGTGGGTGAAACGGCTAAGCTGTATGCCTTTCATTTTTGTGACGTTCATACGTGGGATTTTTGTTGTCCATCGCAGGTTTGGGAAGAAACTCGTTGACGCGAATGTGGGTGGTTACAGTGTCCAGGATCCATGATTGCGAGACAGTAGATATGGTTCCCCAAGGGTTGCAATGATGGTGGGAACTCCACCGGAAAGAAACCAAACGTTCCTCCTCGCACAGTTGGACTGAGATGTTTTCAGAATTTTGCCTGCCAATGCGGCTTTTGAAAGGTACCAAAACATATTCTTGCCAACGCATCCGTCGTCGCAAGAAGTCCGCCGACATGGCTTTCGGGAGAAAGTGGGTTGTTCTCGCTGTCGGGGTCCGGACTTGGTCCGGAGCTGCTGTCTCATGGCACCCAATGACTCACGTCATTTCAGGGAGAAGAACGGATGCCAATGGATGCCAATGGGAGGGGTTTTAAGTCTATGATCCCCGTTGCTACCGGTTAGCTAAAGTCAGTGTGGTCGACCACGGAAAACCCATTTTATGTGACTCATTTAATTTACAGATGTTTAAGGGTATATAACTAAAATTGGTCTAAGATGGATGACACAGATAAACTCTTTGCACGGTTAAATTAGCCAGTCACGACAGAAAGTGGTTGTCTTTTTGCACTTTTTTTCAAGAATGAGATGTAAAGGTCTTTAATTCTTACCAGTCATTTTGGATGACCAGTTTTTAATACATTTGGGGGGTGAACCAGAGGGTCGGTCGCAACGGGGAGAGTCTATCTTTGGTCTTCCCAGAGGTCCTCTCCAGGAGGTAGCCGCTCAGCTGCTCAGCCATGGTCACCTCATGTCACACCAATGGTGAGACGAACGTGGGGTTCCCCTGTTTTTTCAGCATTTGGGCTTGATTGACACTTAGGGTGCCTCCTCAAAATGAATCAAAATTATACTGTATTACTGTAGATGCTTATTGAGCATGTTCACATCCTGGCCAACGTCGAGGCTTGAACTGCTTGTTGAGTGCCTGTGCACGCGGCAGCCATTGGAGGCCGATCACGCGGAGTACCATGGCTTTCTCACGTGCAGTACCATGGCTTTCAATTGTAGTTACATCATGGTAGTATAAATGTATTTACAGTACGTAATACTTGTAGATATAGATATGATGTAGATTATAGATCAACATATTGTAATTCATCTAATTACAAGTCAGGTCCCATTGGATTGTAATCAATAGTCAATTCAGATCTGTAATTAGATGAAATGATTGTCGACAATCAGATCCCAGATTCTCAATGGGTCTCCCAAGATGTTCACCACTAAAGTAAAATCACTAAAGTGAACGATGATGCGGATGATGCGTGTTGGTCAAAAGCGAGGTGCAAGTGTGTACACTCTATGCATTTGTTGGAGAAAGACAAGGGCACCCCATTCTCAAAAGTAATCCTCACTTGCACGAACGCTGTGGGATTCATTCATCTCCAAGGATCATGACTGTGGAAGGCCCTTACCCCGAACTCATTCTTGGACATCCTTACGTTTCAATGTGGAGTTGAGACGAGTTGTGCCTTCGTGGTTTCAGAGGTTCGATGGCGCAACCCCCCTAGTGGTCCGTGAGTGGACAGCCCTGGAGCGTTCCAGGGCTGTCCTGGAGCTGCCCTTGCTGGACGCCACTGGGGTGTCGGCGATGCTGGAGGCGACTCCTGGTTTCACCTAAGGCAACATGGCCTTCCTGTCAGATTTTAAGAGTGCATGTACAATCAGAGCCATCCATGAAAGTGGATGGCATGGTCCTTTGGATGACCATGATTCCATGATCAATTTTAGGGGGGTGTAATCAATCAGAGTTCACCAACACGGACCCTGAAACTTGGAACACGCATACTATTCCAACACGGGACCCTTCCGTGGGTGTCGCTTCCAACTCCATCCCTCCCTCCGCCGCGACCCTTCCGTGGGTGACGCTCTAGGGCCTGGGCGCAGCACAACAGTGGCAACTCGCGCTGAGGGGCCTGAGGTCATGGAAGGTGGCCGATGCGGTTTGCTTCAATGGAGCTCCTTGGGGCGCAGCGAGTGAGAGGAAGAAGTGCGCTTTTGCCATGGCGAAGCAAGGAGGGTGGGTCACCGGGTTGAGAATCGAACCTGTTTTGATTGGAGTGGTCGTTGGTGACGCCCAGTTGGTTGATATTGCTAGGGTACAAATCTGGTTCTATCTGGGGTGGTTTTGGATATCAACGAGCAACCAGCATTATGCGATGCACAGGCGTAAACGATGCGTTTGAAGCATGTCTCAAAGTGCACCCCACCGATTTGCCGAAGAGCTCTCACACCTGGTCCTTGGAATCCCGAATCTAGAGTGTGGGTCCAACACTCCCAAAAATGGTATGCCTCTACGGGCTTTGTCCATCGGTCTGGCCACATGATCATCCATCGCTACCCTGCCTGTGAAATTCTGCTGGGTTCTGCCCATCATGGGTCTTCAATCATCTTTGGGGTCAAGATGCCCAGGTCTTGAACATTTTGGAGACGGTGAAGCAGTGGCGGCTGTGTTCCCAGGTGGCGGCTGTGTTCCCGGTGATTCAAAGGCATGAGAGGCTAAGGTCAGACCTGACATGTTGGGCATGTTTAGACCTAGCACATGTTGCGCAGGTTTCCTGGCCCTGTGAAGAAGTGACATGGCGGGCAGGTGCTGAAAGACATGCAGGAGATCTCCATGAAGCTCAGTGTCTCCAGCTCCTGAGCTCGCGCAAACGTCAGTGAAGTGTCCGACAGCCATGGTCGTCAGCTTGGTGAAGGTTCGGCAGGATGGTCAACGGGAGACCTGCACCGGAACGTCGAATCCGAGAGGTGGGTGCCATCGGATGGGGTGTCGCATCCGAGATTCTCGATGAGACCTGCAGGGCCACCCAGAACACGGGCGCCCACGGCCCATGGCGCCCGGGGTTATCCGGGGTTCCTCCTTCCCGAAATGCTGGCGCGTGGCCGGGTTCTGGCGCCACATGGTTCAATTCGCATTCTGCAGGGGCAGCAGTTCAGCAGATCAATTCACCAGGTCTTCCTGGCCTTCGGGGTCTCCCCCGCAAAGAGAAGCGCCCGAGGCTTCGGGCCTTTGCTCACCGCCACGGCGCGCGTTCCGCCGGACTCACCGCGGTGTACGCTGCGTCGTGGCAGAGCTGCGACGGCGGAGGAGCTGCTGCTGGAGATGCGACGGCTGGAGGTGCAGTTGTCGCGACCCATGTGGAGCAAGTGCTGGAGAAAACCACTGAGAATCCACTGAGAAAGGATGAAAAAGGAACTTAGAATTTGGGTAAAAACACAGGTTTGACAAAGAATGCATATGTTTCTGGGGGCTTTGGGCCAAAGGGGCCACCAAAGTGCCAAATGATCCTTTTCGACTGTTGAGGATGTTGAGGGTTGATTCATGGTTTGGGGATTGATTTGAGTCAGGAGAATGAGAGTGTTTGATAGTTTTTGTATAGTTTTGGTGTGTTTGTGTGAAGCGGTTGCATTTAATATAAATTCATATGATTCATATACCACCTGCGGACGATGTGGTTGGAGCCCTAGGGAGGGAAAAAAATAAAGTCTGTCGGCCCTGCATTCTGTTTCTCAGAAAAATTGATATGTTCTCTTCGGTCCTGTGCTGGGGGACGACATCGGTCACGCTGCGGCAGCGGACGTAGCCTGGCCGCATCAAGCTGATGGCACATCCCAGCACACGTCCTACACCTTGAATGACCAAAATAATTCCTGTGGGACTTGGCAGGACGGGACAGACAGTGTATACGTAGTGTTGGATGTATACTACACAGGACCAATATCAAATTTGGACAAATTTACTTTCTGATGCACAACACCTGCACTTACGATATTCCATCAACCTGGGCGGAGAGTATTCTGCGGCGAGTCCTACCCAGCTTCATTTATGTGCCTTGTATAAGTTGCATGCCACTTGCCTGTATCACATCATAAGTTTGTATCGAAGTGACGGACTCATACGTTTGAACCTGTCTCCGAATAAAGCAACACCTTTCATACTTGTGAACCTAGGTATACGGTGTACGGGGAAAATTCACCATTGGACAGGATTACAGGTATGCGCGTGCGCAATGCTTCGATGTGCGGGTAAACCATGGAAGATCATCAGAGAAGCAGTAAATTCCGCAGGGTTTTAGGATGTTTTAGGTTTAGCCGTGTGGCTTTGTCATGTTGGTGGATATGTAGTAGGTTCCATACATCTCTACCGTCTCTATTTGTGACCCGCTGCATAAAAGAGCTGCTAGCTCAGCTAGCTGATCTCCATGCAGCGGAGTGATGGAAGTCTTTGCCGAATCCGGTCACACAGCGCCCAACAAAAACAACCGTTGAGTCCTTTTCTTTTGTGAGGCTTTCTTTGTTTTCGTGCCGAAGCTAGGCCTTTTCTCTGTTTTCGTGCGAAGGAGGCACTTCGTCACCTCGCAGACAGAGTTTCCGACATCGAACATCGAATGGCCAGATGTTGGTCGGGATTTGCCCAGATGGGCGTGGCATAAGACCATCAGTCGACGGTCTTCAAATCATTGGAGCAAGGACGCTAGGTACGCACGGTCGAGGCCATCGCTATTACCTTGGAGGCCATCGATGCCCCTGGGCATGACTACTAGGAGCGATCGGACACTACTACTAGTAGATCTAGTAGTAGCTCCTGGCATCGCTACGTGGGCGGCCGGCTCGCAGCGTCCCCAGGTGCTGCCCGACGCCTTGGCCTTGAGCTTCGTGGCCACGTGGTCGGACCCGGAGTGCCCCGGACGACTCGCCGACGGCCGACGGCCGGCGGAGGTCGATGGGGAATCGAAACGACAGGAAACGAAAGAATGAAGCAAATGTTTTTTTTCAAGGGAAGGAGAATGGAACAACCTGCGGGTTTACTGTAATCGGTTGAAGTGTTGAAATTCACCAACAAGGTTTGTTGGCGACATTTGGTCCTATTCGATGTGTTACACAATGACACGGGGGGGCACTAGTGGGCTCAACAAGAGGTATCGGTCAGCAAAGATAAGCTGCACACAGCGACACCAAAACAAAGCTGACCGAAGCCTAAGCACATGTGAGATGAGATGAGGCCAGAAATGTGAAAACAAGGAGAAATGCATAGACTATCACAAAACATTGAGCAAAACAAAATGATCAGATGTTTCTTGCTTCTATAGATGTCATTGCTATGCTATGTCATTGCTTCTCCTGAGGTTCACAGTGCAACTCCTTCAAGACCTTGATACCTTGGCGCTGGATGCCACCCGACGCTTACCGTAGGCCAGAAGGGGGTCTGCCTGCGACCGAGCTGTGGAAGAAAGACACCAACTGGATGGCACCTGTCTGGTGGTGCAATGTTGTAGCGATTTCTGGGATCTGCTGAAGGCGATTTATGACCATTGGTTGAGCCGAGAGCAGATGCTCTCAATACTAAGGATCTGTGAGGTAGCGACTGGACGTCACTTACTGTTGGAGTAGGCAGCCCAAGAGAACGAAACTGTGATTTCTCTTGATGGATGGCACCCAACCCCAAGTGGTGCTTTCTGTCGATCTCCCTCCAGAGACACTCGTGCCATCCCACTGTTTCATCCACGAGTCGCCATCCCAGCTCCGGTCTCCCCATGCAGGTGCCTCCGGGACCTCCGCGGAAGAAGCTCCAGGTCTCGGAGATCAGATCAGGCCCCTTACTGGTGCGTTCGTTGGGTTGGCGGTCAAGAGGTATTGATTCACCACCTCTCGTAGGTGGTAGGTATGTGTTTCTTAATGTGTCATTAACTTACCTACAAGCCCCAAAAAGAAACCTATTCTCATGAGGTCAATGTTCCTATTGGGCAATGCTCAGTGAATGCTTGCTGATTGGTCCTGTGCTTGTCCCCATTGGCCTTAGCAGCAGCCAACGCGTTTGTCATTGTCCCCTTCATTTGACTGGTGTGACTTGGAGGGTGGCTGAGGGTGGCTGGATCCAAAGGAGTCCCTGGGAGCGTATTCCATCTTATTCTCCCCCACGTTCGTCGCACCGGTCTGTCATGGTTTCTTCCTCTTTCTGTAATGAGTCATGCTCGTACCATTCTAAGAGAGCAGAATCACGATGTTTTGCAGGTCAGACGGTCAGACCCGGTTGAAATAAGAAGAGCTGGACGGTCAGACCGGTCCATTCAAGTAGAGGCCTCTTGTGGTTGAAATTTGCCACCACCGCCTTGCTAGTTGTCCAATGAATTCATGCAAACTTCCACTGGCTCATAGGAAAGGAAATCAACCAATACGTGTTCCCGTCCTTATCAATCAACCCTCCAAGTCTTGAAAGAACTTGGCAAGTAGGACCATTTGGCAAATCCCCATGACAAGAATACAAGACACTGACCATGTGAAGCTCAGAAAGGCTAGATCCGTCGTCGTTGGCCCGCCACGCATCACCCGGGTTCCCCCGCGCAGCTTCCTCTGGCATTCTGGCGGACCGCAGCGGAGAGACGTGGGACCGTAGGACGGACTGACGCAGGACTGAAGTGCTTGGAAGACATGTCAGACACAGAATCAACGGTGTTTTGTTTTAGAAAACACCATGGGTTTGGGTTTCACCCGAGGAAGATCGGAAGCACACGTCCTTTTTCTATTTATGTTTTTTGGGGTGGCCAAAAGGATGCGAACGGAATTCTTGACGCTGCCTGCTTTGACCTTCAATCGTTGGGGGTTAGATTCCGTTTTGTTTGTGTTTCCTCTATTGGCAGTGGTTGGTCTATTTGCAGATGCTGATGGGATGGGGCTCTACTTACATGAAACCTGGGCCAGCGCCATTCATGGCTGCACTTGTCGGGTGTTGTTGGTGCTATAGGCTGATTGCTAGCTTGTTAGGCTAGTTGAGTACGCTGTACACCCGAATCTTCAAGAACGATGTCAGACCGTTGGATGAAAATGCGCGAAACACCTCACCTCCTGTCCTTCCGCAGTCACGGCTGAAGGTCGCCGCTTTGGCCGGGGGTCGGCCGCCTCTCTCGTGTCCATGGCGAACCTTGCTCCCAAATTGTTGGTCTTCTTTGGAGATAGCCATGTGGAGGGTGGCGACTTGGGCTATGGCTTGGTTGGCTCCTTGGGCACTTTTGACCCTGACTACCCTTCCGAAGCGATGGTGGAGCCACTGCAACGACTGCTGAAAGACTATGGCTCGGCCTATCCCTTCAAAGAGTTGGGCTGGTATCAGGGTTGCTTCTCCGATGGTTTATCTTGGCCACATTTGCTTGGGGAGTGGCTGGGGTTAGAGGTGATGAACTTTAGCCATTCTGGAGCGACGACCTGCCAATCCATCGCGGTGCCTCCTGGCTATGTTGGCATCTCAAGCAGTATGGGATTGGACGGATATATATTTTGGCCCAGAGGTGTTGCACAACAGATTCGGCAGGCAAGTCGTGTCCTGGCAACAGAGCAGTGGCAAGATCCTGATACTTTGGTGATTGTGGGATCTGTGGGAAATGACGTGGTCTACAGCGGTGCAGCAGCAATAGGTTCCACGCTGGAGGAGGCGGCTGCAAGTCCATACATTTCCAATTGCAAGCAAATCGTTTCGGACCTCGTGGCCTTGGGAGTGAATAGAGAGAGAATCATCCTGACTGGCTTGCAGGGTTTGGAGTGCCTTCCTGGCATACAGTCCATGGACTTTGATCTGGAGTGGTTGTGTCATCAACAAGATGCCATCAATGAGGTGGGGATGGGCACATGGAATTTGTGACACTTGTCACTCCCAGCTCTCACGCGTTCCCTCAGCTCTCAAGCGCCGGATCGACCTCCACCCGGGCTGGGAAACGGAGAACAACGAATTGACGGTAGAGCTACTACCCATGGGACAAACTGGGGACCCAGACTGATTTGCTACCCATCGATGTCACAAGATTGTCACGAATTGTTGAGGACTGCCAGGGCCAAGGAAATCCTTTATACTGTATATGTTTTACATAATGTGTTTCGTAATGTTTTAGGTGAGTGAATGGGTGAGAAGTGGGACTTGCTGCCGGGTGCCTTTGCAGGTCATTGATGCCTTGGTACCTTTGCCCCGATGGACGCAAGAGAAGGTGGGCAGGGTCCTAAAGGGAATGGGGAAGAGGACAGGATTCAGCATTCATAAAGCAAACATGATTATGATGCGGGCGTGTCTCAAGTAATTAGACCCAGGACCTGCAGGTCTTGGTCCATGTCCTTGATATACTCAACTTCCCCCTCCTTTTGCTGAGGGGAATTTGATGGAATTGGGATGGCATTGAATTCTGAGCTGCTGCCATGCTGCTACGGCCACCAGCTGATGCAGACCCCCACATAAAACGGCCAGTCCGCCACCAGCTGGTCGGAGGCCGGTTCCGGTTCCGGCCGGTTCCGGATGCCATCAGGTCTTTCGAAGCATGTCCAGGAAGCACAGCGCGCGGGTGAAGCGTTGTCTTTATGAGCTGATGCCCTTCACCCCAGAGGAGCTGCCGGAAAAGGCCAGGTTGGCGCAATTGTCAGCGGCAGATGGGGCAGCCATTTGGTTCGATGAGCATCTTGAAGGTTGCAAGAAAGGCGTTTTTTGCCGCATAAGTGTAGCAACAGACGGCTACGATTGCTCCAGGTTGGTAAACGTCTTCATGTTCAAGATGTGTTTTTTTCTTTGGCATCGTTTGCAAGTGTGGTGTTGTTTCTATGTTGCATGTTTTACAATCCTTGAGTCCTTGAGTTTTCAGAGTTTGGATTATGATGTAGCGGACCTGAGAACGTTTGCCTTTGTCTTGTGGACAAGCGAGGTATCATCCCAGTTCTATGTTGCACCATGAACTTGCCAATGCCTTTGCTGAGCAGTTTCTTCGTCCTCGGAGGGTGGATGAGTTGGCAAGGGCCATCGCTTCCGCCAGTGAAGAGGGCGATCGCGGCGAAAAACTGTGATCGCACCGTGTCGAGAAAAAGGGCCACGGCTTGGGAAGGGTTCTTCAAGACAGCCAATAGTCCTTGTCCGTATATGTCCATATGAGGGCAACATGCCTGAGCCATTCCGATCGTGTTTAGTTGCCTTGACTGCTGTTTCACCAGCCTTCCGTACTCATTCCCAAAGTGGATCAACAACCAAGAGGTGGCTATGATAATCATATGGCAGTTTTGGGCCTGGTGCGCTCGTGACGACACATGACCTTTGTCAGGACCTGTGCCGCCAATCCTCGTCCATTGGAGGACGAGAACCTTGCGAGCATTGGGCATCCAGGAGCTGGATGATCCACACTTGGGAGACTCTTGCCGTATCCAACATTCCCAGGGTCCCAGAGCATCATGTCTTACCTCCCTCGATTTGTTCAAGTTAAGTTGGTTGTCACTCTGCAAAAAGTGCAAAGCATCAAAGATGCATGCGCTGGTCATTTTTAATGTAAGAGTCATAATCGTAAATCGTGAAAGGTTGCGGGGCAAAAGTGTGAGTTTCGTGCCCCAAGACTGGCACATGTATGTCGCCAGCAGTTTGCAGCCATCTTGGCCTCTCAGCACTTGGCAATTTTGTTTTGATTAGTTTGAATGACATGTGTGGCGCGACTCATTCTTGCGCTGATTGTGCCAGCCTCGAGCTGTGGATCTCTTTGCAACCTCTCAGAGAGTGACGCGGAAGGTTTGGTGCAGATTCATGCCAAAAGGCTTGTGGATGACCCGTACTCGCAACGTGATCGGTTGCACCGACGCCACCGTTGCTTGGACGCCACGTGAGTGATCGTCAGTGGAATCCACGAAGTGGTCGATGGTTTCAGAGGAAAATCTTCGATTCCGAGCGCGATGGTTGTTTTACCTGTTTTCCTTTAACAGATTTGTGTTGATATGTTCTGATCTTCTACTCAACACTATTTTTTGTGTTCCTGTTGCTTCTTTGCGCGCTGTGTTTCCATGCTAAGGCCCTGAGCTACAGACGCCGTTGCATGAGGGAATGAGGGTGGAAGTAGAACATCAGAAAGTAGAGGTGGTACGGCTTGTGCGCGCATCCAGTCGTGTACAGATGCCATAGGTGTCCATTTGCTTGCTGGAGCTAAGATTCGTCAATAACTGGACTTAGAGTGGATTTCACATGCCTGGAATCCAGGTCGACAGCAACGTCGGCAACATCGGAGGTATCGACGATGGACAACGACCACCACGACCACTTTGTTGCCGGATGTGATCACTTTGATGAAGGAATTGGAGACCTCACGAGGCCATCGGTGTGTTGAGTTGCTTGTTGATGTGATGCTTGCTGTTTGGGGCCCTTGAGGTTTTTTTGAAGGGCAAGATGTGCAGTTGGATCATTTGGGAAGAATAGACTGAATATGGCAACGCTACAAGCATGTATGTATAGTAGCTAACGGGAACCCACCCCCCAAACATCAACATAGTTTGAGGATTGTACGTGCAGTGACTTTTTCTAATTTTGCTTGGGACGCGGTACGACATATGATATCATCATATTCCTGTCCTATTTTTCCTTCAATGTCTCCTCTCTTACTATGCACTGTGTTAATGCAGGTGCTGTTTTTAGGGCGCATTTTGGTCCAGGGACGAGCGCCATACCAGGTTGCTATGAATTCAAGATCAGGTTTCCTCCACATCAATAGACTCAATGCGCATGAGTTGAAATCCTGAAGTAAGGCACATGGCAGCGAATATAGTTTTTAATACCTGCATTCGCGCGCATTACATACATTTGACCTTCACAAAGCCTCAACTGGCTGGTATGGCCGGCCTTCAGAAGACTTCGACTCAACAAAGGTCGGAGTTGAAGTGTTACAGTAATTTATATACTTTAACTTTAACTTAATTTAGATACTACTATTTTGTGTTTTGAGTAGCCTGTCGAGGTGTTGTTAAGGTCAGATTTCAGGACAGGTGCAGGCTGGATTTTGGCGCACCCTGCGCAGGATCAAACAAACTTGCTCGAAGCCACAAACCCGAATACAATGCCTTATACCATAGAAAACTGGGGCTTGTGCTTTATGCATATAGCGAGAAATGTGAGGAGCATAGGACACTCGGGTGTGACACTCTTGTAAAATACTCTGAATGAATGACAGGGGTTGAGGTGCTGACATGTGCTTCAAGTTGCATGTGTGGCAGGCTTAAAGTGCTGGGAGGGAAGTTACAAGGTATTCCGATGATGATGATAACAGGTGCTGCTGTGAAGGTGCAAAAGGTGTTAGAAGCTGTGCGGTGGGCACTGCAAGCTAATGCTGAAATACACTCTTACACAGGCAAGCATTACCCTACCTTTCGCCCATGCCATCCGGTCTCAAGTTGCATGTCCTTTTTTCTTGTCCTGCGGGCTTAGACCGCATATCACAATGTGTGCGTGTATATCGCATTTCTATGCATAATTGTAGCGCGGAAAGTTAAGTTTTTTATTGTAACCTACTAGAATGATTAAACTGCAACGAAAAGTAAGTCAATGTCCATTATTGATGCGTACTAATTACGCCACATAGAGTCACATAGAGTCAAAAGCAGGTTTATTATTGTAGAGCAGAAAGTGGAGTTTATCCTGGCAACCTACTAGAAAAAACAGGCTTATCATTGTAATAAGACATTGTTTAGTTCTATTTCTTTCGGAAAACATGTGTATAGTTGACCCAATGGTTTCGGAGGCCTGGAGAGTTTGAGGTGAAAAAAATGGGCAGGTTGCTTACCATTGTGATGGGCAGATTTCTTGAAGTTCCCATGGGTATCCAAATTGTCCATGCTTGCCCTCCGGTGCGATTTGTGTACATCCTTTGCCCGTCAGAAGCACTTGAAGCGACCTTCGCGGCGCTGGCTGATAGCCTCACTTCCAACGATGCAAGATTGGTCAGGGACCTCTCCGACAAATGGTTCAGCACGTCAGGCAGCACGTTGCTGGCAACGGATTTTGTCATCAACTACGCGGCCAATGACACTTACTATAACAACAATGTGGGTTTCTCGCTGTCAAGTCTCAAACCTGACTTTACTGGCAACATGAACTCATGGTTGCATAGTTCCAATGTGCATAGTTCCATTTAATTGAATGTTGTGGCAACACATAGCAACACTGAGAACTGTTGAAATACATCACCTAATGCTATGCTTTTACGCACCATGCCAATTCTTGGCTCAAGCACGCAGCTCATCGCGACAAAAAGGAGCGCTAGCAGTTGCAGCTTAGCGGAATTTGACTGTATTTTAGTGGTTGAGCCTGAAAATACAGGTTATCAGCCGTAGCCTCTGCCATGGCTACAGATGATGGTGTGAATGCCGCGCTCGCCCTCATCCCATACTCTGGCGATACCGTACCGGTCGCCGGGGGCAACCTCGTGCCCGAGGATGTTGTTATGGGGTCTGAAGGCGTCACAGCATACTTTCAGTTTATTCAGAACAATGTTCATCAGATCGCTTCGGGAAACGAAGAAGCTGTCCGCTATGAAGCGGAACAGAGGCATCGAGAGATCATGCACTCTACTATTCAAGCCTTAGGTTCGCAATGTAGAGTTGCCATTGATCAGATGAGGGAAGTTTGCGACAAGCAAGTCCTGGCCATGCAGGGTCGGATCAACTTGTTAGAAGGGCAGCTGGCTGAGAGTCAGGCCAAAGTTGCCAGTGCAGACAGCCTACATCAAAAGAGAATGTCGGAGCAGAAGGCAGAAGCAGAAAAGCTTCACCTGCAGAGGATGAACGAGAAGATGAGTGAGCTGGAAAAGATGATTGACAAGATGGTGGAGGACGCTTCTAACAAAGCTAGAGCACTCCTTGAAGAAGAACGTAGGCAGCACCAAATCATGGAGACCGAGTGGACTGAAAGGAAAGAGCATCTTGAACAGGAACTGCGAAAGGCATCAGAGACCAACGCACTCCTCCAAGATCAGCTTGATGGATTGATTCCAGTACACGAGGCTGAAGCACCGCATCACCTGCCAGGTTCGGCTACCCCAGTGATATCCGAGCCAGCAGGCCGTGAGGCCATGCCCCAACCAACAGAGATTGATTGGAAAGCGAGGCTAGATGCAAGGTTCGCTCAGAAACTCGGTGACTTCTATCCATCACGAGCACCTGCAGCAGTACCACTTCCTGCAGCGTTGGAGCCTGCCCAAGGTAAGGATGAGCATTTCGTTGACGCGCGCGAAACTGCCGACGAACGACTGTCTCATGCTGGTGACGGAGGAGTCGATGGCAAAGTCCCGGCTTCTTCGGGTGAAACCAACGCACTAATGAGTGGTCTTGCAGAGTTACTTAGAGAAATGAAGTCCAAGAAAGACGATGAAGGCAAACCAAGGGTCAAAGAAGCCGATACGATTGCCATTCCGGACATGCCCACGCCCGAGACTTACCGTCAGTGGAAGAATCTGGTTCGTGAACTTGTTCGATCGTCGTCCGACAAGCCCGACGAAGCATGGGAGTGGATTATGGAAGTTTGGGGTCCGAATCTCTCTCGTGTTGAACTCGAGGCAAAGCTCCAGAATCCAGGAAAGTTCGTGACCTTGGACAGGAAGCTCACCGCTGCTCTCACAAAGTCAGCCCGTGGTGACCTGGGAAACAGAATCCTTAATCACAAGGAGGAGCAAGCAAAGAAGGGGCATCAGACCAGAGGTCGAACAGTACTTCTTATGTTTGATGACTACTTCAAAACATCTGAGGAAGCTGGTACTCTCTACTCACTAGCAGACCTTTTAAAGGTAGCGAAGTTCGGGGATACCATCGCAGACCTCAAGAAATTCATCAACCGTTGGGATGCAGTGTTGGCCGGTATGAAGAAGGAGCCCGAAGACCCGAAGAAACAGTCCTTCTTCATGTTTTGCTCCGTCAGATCCGTCCGAGCACGCTACTCAAGTATGATATTGACACCTATGATCGGGCAAAGGAGGGTGATCCAAGCAAGACGTATTCGTTCCTTGTGAAAGCCATTCGAGACCTGATCGATCGTGAAAGGCTTAGGGAGAATCGAGATCGCATCGTCGATAAGAATCAACCGAAGCCGAACAACCCCAAAGACCGGGCCGGACTACCCGTGGTGCCCCCAGCCAAGAGGGAGAAAACACCCCCAAGGGGAAGGACTCCTGACAGAAAGATCCCATGTAGAGACTTCGTGAAAGGGAAGTGTACCAAGGGAAAGGAGTGACCGTATCGTCATGACAAGAAGGACAGGTCGCCCTCTAGGCAAAGGACACCCCGAACGTCCAGTCGTGACCCAAAGAAAAAGCTCAACAAAGAGGAGATGGCAAAGACTCCGTGTGTCTATTTTGCACGTGGAGATTGCCGCCGTGGGGATAAGTGTCTGTACCTGCATGAAAAGAAGAGTGCAGCCGCTCCGAAGGACCCAGCTCGGCCAAACTCTCCGAAGCCCAAGAAGGAGCCGAAGCCGAAAAAGTCGGCTACTCCCTGTGTTCGATCAAGCTACGCACGCAGCGCTACTCGCCGCAAGCTCGGTTCGGATCGTAGCCCAAGAAAAGAAAAGGCAGCGCAGAATGAGAAACGCGTTACCTTCGATAAAAGGGTAGGGGTGAAGAAGATCAACGCTCGCGGCCGATGCAACCCACAGTCATCCATGGTCCTAGGAAGTATGACGATGTCCTCACTACTGCCGAAGCAGCAAAGAAATCGGACCCAATTCATGTGTTGAATGCCGAAACGGCAGCCAGAAAACTGCAAGAGACGGTGAAGCAATTCAGAAATTCGGTTCAACCATCATGTGGTTTCAATTGTGTAGATGACCTCGAAAGTCTGACTTGCAAATGCTGTAGGAACCTGCTAGCACCATGCAAGATCCACACTGTGTTGATGCCACCAACCGTTGCCACTCCTGCGCCGAAAGGTCGCCATCAATGGCTCATTGACTCTGGAAGTGAGCAGGACCTGATTAGCGAGTCCATGCTGTCCCAAGTCGGAGCCTACAATAGGCGTAGCACGGATCATCCAATCAGCTTCATCACGGCAAATGGTTCAACGCAGTCCAATGCAGTGGCCGAGATTGACCTCAACACTCTGCCAGGGTCCATCACTCCGTATATACTAGAGCAAACACCGTCGGTCCTTTCGGTTGGCACAAGATGCATGGACCAGGGGTACAGCTTCGTCTGGCCGGCAGGGTCATCACCGTTCCTTGTCCGTCCCGATGGAAAAGCAGTCGTCCTGAAAGTTGATGGTCATGTCCCCATTTTGGATGATTCATGTCCTGTTGTCAGCACAAAGTCCTTCAAGCCAGCCAAGGTTCGCAAGCTTTTAGCTTGCCCGGTGTTTCCAAGCCCATTAGGGATGAAGAAGAGGGGATCGATGAAGGTGTAAACCCAGACGACGAAGAAGTGGTAGCGGTGAGGAGCCGAAAGTCAGCCGACCTCATCGTCGAAGCCCAGTCGTCCAAGCACCAGTTTCTTCACTTCCCCAAGAACCCATTCTGCCGCACGTGCCAAAGGGCACGCATGCTAGCACCATATGCCAGGTCCAAGGGCGGGCAAGCAAGGGTTGAAACAAATCGATTCGGAGACCATATCATTGCCGATCACGTGCTTATCAAAGCAAACGTAGAAGAAGGCATAAAAGGTGAGAAGGTCGCGTTGGTTATCAAAGACATCCATACGCAGTTTCGTTATGTGTACCCGAGCCAATCTCGATCTGCCGAGAAGACTGCACCTTCGCCATCAACCACTTCGTCAATGGGAAAGATGATGTTGAGGTAATCTACACGGATAATAGTCGGGAATTGAAAGCCGCTATCAAGGAACTTGGTTATAGGCATCAAACATCCATAGAGTACGTGGACTCCAGCAAATCTTTCGGGGAACGCGAGATACGCCAAATGCTGGAAGGGGCTCGATCCAACCTTGTTCAAGCAGGAATGCCTTTGTGCATGTGGCCGATGGCGTCCATGGTCACTGAGGTTTGAGGCGGAGTTCGATGGGATGCGCATACCCTTCGATGCCAAAGTGTTGTTTTGGAACAACCCAGACAGGGCAGACAACACCGCAGGCAAGCTTTCGCCAACCTCGAATGAAGGGGTATTTCTAGGATATCACATTCAGCCTGGTTTTGTGTGGAGAGGGGAGTATCTTGTCACGAAGCTTGAAGCCATCGACTACCATTTGGAGCATGGCAGCGTGTTGTCATTCAACGCACCAAGCGATTGGAGTTGCCCTCTGAAACCCATGTGTTTCCGCTGAAAGCCAAAGCCGACAGCCTTGAGCCACCTCCAGAGCCGATTGCTGATCGCGTGATCCCGCCGGTACCCGATCCGATCATTCCACAACAATCCGATTTGGAGTACACACCATCCATTGCACCAGAGCCCATTGAGCCATCTGCTCAGGAGATGGAGCCGCCTGTTGACGTCGAGATGAAGAAGTCCAGTGCAGAGCCACTTGAACCTGGGGAGATGATGCCCGACGGGTCGATCGTGCCGGATGGTTACCATTATGATGGAGTTAGGCTTGTGAAAACCTACACAGGATCGAAGCGGCCACGAAGCATTCCTTCGGAACTCTGGAAAATGATGGGTCCGAGACAAAGGGAGAAAGCAATTCGAGAGGAAGAACTGAAAAAGAGTGAAGGAGTCACTAGTTCCTCATCGAAAGCCGCCTCGACGCTCCTGTCACCCGGTAGCCAATGGGAAGTGCTCCCAGCAAGAAAGAAACTACTGACAGACGAGTCGTTTGCAGTGCCCTGCATGCCCAGAACAAGGGGGGCCGTCAATGAATCACATCGCCAGCCCATCCGGCAGATGGTCGAATAACATATCAAACGTCTCGAGTTCAAGCAAGACATCGAGATGTGGGCAGCAGTGGCAAGGCTCGTTTCCAAAGAAGAAGTTGCTAGAACTCCCAAGGCAAGAGAGGCACTTGACCTGGAATGGAACAAGCTCAGAACGAAAGGTGTATGGGATGAAAAGCTCAAGATCATTCAGGAAGCCCGAAGAAAGGGAGAAAAGGTTCATCTGGGTAGGATATTCGAGGCCTGCTATGAGAAAGGCTCAGAACTACCAGAGAACGATCCCAGAAGAAAGTTTAAAGGAAGAACAGTATTTCAGGGCAACAACGTAAGGGACGAGAACTCAGACCACGCACTGTTCGCTGAGCTGGGCTCAAGCCCTGCCTCAATGGAGGCCGCCAAGATACTGGATGCCTTCGGATGCCAACCAGGGTATGGGAAAGAGCAAGCAGATGCAATTCAAGCATATGTTCAAGCAACCTTCAATGGAATCCCAACATGGCGTGAACTACCTCGCAACAGGTGGCCAAAAGATTGGGAAGAGAAATATTGGAAACCCATGGTCCCAATGGTTTTAGCATTGTATGGACACCCCGACAGTGGGGGTATTTGGGAACAGCATTTAAACGCTAATTTAGCCAAAAAGGGATGGCGTCAGATTTTGCCCGAGATGTGGCAATCGATCTTCAGGCATGACGAGTTGGACCTCATCCTAGTGGTCTACGTCGATGATTTCAAGATGGCAGGACCCAAGAAGAACTTGGCCAAGGGATGGGCCGGCATTCGCTCGGTTGTCGATCTGGGCGAGCCAGAGCCCTATGACAGGTACTTCGGGTGCATGCACGTTGAAAAGAACGGTGTCAAGCTACCTATCGGTGCACATCCATTTGCACATGTGTTTGACCCGCAGCGCGCAAGCGCATGCTCTGCACAGGTTCACCGAAAGAATGACTACTGGGAGCATGATCCGAACCATCAAACCTGGACGCGCCATCACCCACAGCCAAGGAAGAAACTCTTCTTCCCAGGGGACGAAGGGGGCCAGTTCAACGGTTCGCTCAAGCCTCAAAGGACGACAGTGTTCAATGCAGCAGTGATCGTCAATGACGGGTCACCAAACGCAACGAACACTCGCTTGCCCAAAGAACGAATCGATACCTACGAAGATAACTGGACTCTCAAGAACCCAAACATGAAAACCGATATCTTTTGGACAGGAAAGACCGTTTTTCATTATGGTGACAACAAGCCCAGTATTGCTGCGCCATCGAAGAACCGGCCAGGTCCACATCGATCAAAGCGGGAGGCAAAGAAGGAGGCAAAGGAGCAGCGCTTCAAACCAATTGAAAGTGTTGTGCCAAAGCCTGCTGGTTGCATGACCAAGCCCGTGAACCTCGTGAGATATGATATGTCATCTTTCCTCGAGTCGTGTGTTGAAGCTTATTGTAAGCTAGCTCAAGTCAAACCAGAGACACTCAAGAAGAGCTACACACCATTCACGGAGCTCGGCATTCCGAAGCCCACGCTCTCTGAGAAAGAGGAGCCCGGAAGACTGCAACCCATTGCTAGTAAGATTCTTATGAAAATTCTCTTTGCAGCCCGAATGGCCAGATTCGATTTACTCCGCGCCACGCAATCACTTGCATCGAGAGTAACGAAATGGTCGATCGAATGTGATGTAGCGTTACATCGATTAGTTTCCTACATTCATCACACCAAGAATCAATACTTAGAGGGCTTTGTAGGCGATTCATTCGAAGAATGCCAGCTTTGGCTATTCGCAGACGCCGACTTCGCAGGGGAACATGATTCTAAGTCAACATCAGGTGTGACCATGATCCTCGTGGGCCCTAGTACATACTACCCGCTCAATGCGTACAGCAAGAAACAAATTGTGACATCAATGAGTTCCACCGAGGCTGAAGTGGTAGCTGCCAACCATGGTGTCCGTGCCGAGGGTATTCCAACCCTAGCATTGTTCGAACAGCTCATGCTATTCAAGCAAGCACCTGATGCAGCAGCTCGCCTTGCAGCGATGCCCAAGCAAGAAGGCATCTTCACCATCATTGATCCAGAGATCGATGCCATGCGAAACGGAAACGTGGACTCAGGGCTGAAGGCAAGTCATATCAATGGTACGGTTGCATACTTTCCCGAATTTTGCAGAGTCAAATTCATGGAAGACAACCAAGCTACCATTACGATTTTGTCCACTGGTCATTCACAGTCTATGCGCCATGCCAACCGAACCCAATGCGTTTCGTTTAGATGGCTAAAGCAACAGTTTGCCGACATCCTGACGAAACCCTTCACTAGTCCTGCAAAGTGGGAGCACGCGCTGAGGCTCATCGGCATCGGACCATCATTGGTGCAATCCACTGGCCGAAGCGAGGCGCGAGCCTCCGCCCCAGCAAATGTGTCAAGTGAAGGCATTGATCAGGGGGGCGATAGCTCGAAATATCCACATCGCCTGTTAGTAGAATTCTGCTGTTCATCAACGTCCAAGTTGGGTGAGCAACGCGAGCCAGCAAAGAACTGCAAGGTAATCCGCGTCACCGAGAACGAGGACGGAACATCAGAAAGCTGCCGACAATGGCTAGCCCAGGAGATTGAAGCATTCAAGAAAAGCCACCCAAACGGAATGGTATTCTTCTACGCGTCACTCCCATGCACCGGAGGCAGTCCCTGGACGAATGTGAACAAAGACCTGCCAAATGGTAGCGAACGGATCGCGGAGCAGCAGCAACTCTTCGGTAAGCTATTCAAAAGCTTCAAACGCTGTGTTGCAAACACTAGCCCGCACAAGCCAAGTGTAACGTTCGAGCTCTCAAAGAATTGCAAGTACTGGTCTTGGCCCAGCGTGCAGAAGTTTATCAATGACATTAAGCTACAACAGTACGCCTTCCACGGATGCCAATTCGGTCTTAAAGGATTGAGTGGTAAGCCTTTGAAGAAAGGATGGAAGATAGCTACTGATGTACCACAGCTTAATGTTCTTGATAGCTTTACATGCGATGGTAGCCACATACATGAACAGTCAAGAGGCAAATTGTTGAAACTTGCTGAAGGCTATACGTTTGAGTTGACAGACACGTTGCACGAGGCATTCCGTTTGTGTTCCGTAGATTCCTCGAGGCCCAAACCCATTCGAGCAGCCGTTTGCCTCGCAGCGCCCATCGTGACTGAGCCGGAGCGCCACTACTCCGAACGCCAGAAGGAGATCCTCCGCGGATGGGATACGCTATTTCAGAGGCTTCTGACAAGCTCAATCTTTGCCGATGTCGGGCAGGATCAGGGCGCTCAGGAGATGGCTTTGGGCTTAGCCCACGATCACACGGCGCAGTCCGTGGTCGACACCTGGCGGGAAAGCTGTGAATGTGTGCAGCACATCCTGAACCCATTACTCGAGGCCAAACGAAGCAGCCTAGCTTATCACCGCCCGCCGTCAGCAGTGACAGGCCCAGTGTACCAAGTGTTTGTGAGCGACAGTACACTGGCAATGGTGTCAGGTGGAAAGAAGACTCGTGTGTGTCATGACTTGGAACGAGCATTCCATGACAATCGATGCCGGCGCGTGCTACAATTTCACCACGAGATGCACTGGGGTGCCGAATTGCGGACGCTCATCAAGCGCGCCATCATTTGCGCAAGAGCCATCCGCAAGGATGTGCCCGATGCTCGGATCTACGTGAACGTGGTGTGGGCCGGCAACGAGCTCGTGGGCGAGAATGGGATCGTGTCTACCAACAGATATCCTTATGCAGAGGCAAAGGGCGACCCTATCAAAATCCAAGCCGACGCGAAAAGGCACTTGACCTGGTATGTCGAGCAGGGTCGGAAAGCTGGATGCAATGTCCTAGCGTTGTCGTGCATCCCAAATGCAAACATTTACGATTTGCACAATATCTACACGCACTTCGGCAAGGACATCAAGCACTGGTTCCGAGAGACCTTTGCGGAACCGGATGTCGTGATCATCGATCTGGACCCGCTTTTGTGGCAGATGGAGTTGAAGGATCAATATCACATGACGTTTTGTGATAAAAACCAATCACGGGTTCTCAGCTGGTTTAATGCCAACTTTTACATCCTTCACCTATCAGCCATCCTCTCGCCCCATTTGCCTGGATTGATCGGTACCAATCGGCGGAATGGCACAAGAGACTTGAAGGTGCTAGACGCAATTCTCAGCCCATTCACGCCAGCCAGCGAAGAGTACAGGCAAGCTGTCATTGATGTGATCCACCGAAGAGAGGAAAGCAAGAAGCGCATTGAGGCCGCCTCCAGGCCATTGACCGTCGAAGAGGTTCGCCGTGAGCAGCCAGACCTCGATGAGTACATGGAAGAGGACGAAATCATGGAGCTTCCAATTGCTGTGGCCGCCAAGACAGAAGAGCCGATGGATGATGACGCTCCTCCAGTGGCAATCGCCCGCACAGCAGTGAAGGAAGAAAGTGATGATGAAGAGGAGCCTGCACCGGAGGCCGAAGCTGCACAGTCAGTGCAGCCTCCGCAGGCTAGCCCAAAGGCAGAAGAATTGCCCTCAGCATCATCTGCTCCCAAGAAGGAGAACACTCGCGCAGGACGAATCACAAAGGAGCAGTGGGAGACAATGCTCATCGACAGCCAGTTCGACGAGACGTACATCACCAACCACCACCTGACTGGTCAGGCCGACTACCGGTACACCGAGGTGGAAGATGTACATGGCAAGATCGTGCCTGGAGTGGTAGTCGATGGCCATCCCTACGAGCTCATCCTCATCAGCGGCTGGGACTTTAGCCCTCCACCAAGGTGGTACCGATTGCCACACTGGTTGAAGAGCCATTTGACAAGGGCATCCGGCATCTTGCGAGGCAACATCACTACGAATGATTGGGATTCGGAGCATGACGAAGACAGGTTCCTTGACTTGAACCAGTTTGTCAGTGCACTCTTTGCCGAGTTGCCCGAAGCCCGCATGAAAGTGACGGACCTGATGCACATGGCAAAACTTGACAACAAGAACAGGTTCGAGTTCCTCGCAATTGCCGGTCACCAGAGAGCCACAGGAATCAACCAGACTTACTGGCCACTGAAGATAAGGGCAGCTACAGGCCACAACAACGTGTTCATTCGCTCGGAGAATGACTTGTTCTTCAACGCCGACGTTGTGTACGTCAGACATCAGGACGCCGGCAGAGACCTTTCCGATTTTCGCGGCACTGGCGTGCCCGTTATGGAGAGCATCGAGGATGTCCCCGCCATGGCCTTTCACAGGACGTTTCATGCTGCAATCAAGGGCATTCAGCAAGACGGCCTGTTGGTTGGCGGTGGAGCCCGGCGCAACTCCGGCAGAGCCCACAGCCACATCTACTTGGCTCGAAATCAGATTCGCCAAAATGAAGTGGTGCCGGGAAATCGGAGGCTCAATCCGATCGAAGTTGTTGTTGCTCTGCGTGAGGCAGTGGCCGATGGCCTGATCTGCTTTACGACCAAGGCGGGTGCCATTTTGTCACCTTACAATATCTCGAGCGCATATATTGTCCACATCCGAGATACCGAGAAGGACATCATCCTCTGGTCGAGGTCCAACGCGACAAGAGTCATCCCAAAGGCGCCGCCAGCCTCCCGCGAGGGAGTGCCCACTACTGCACCTTCGGCAAGCCCTTCATGCAGGAAGCACTGATGTCGTGATGGAGCCTGTACCGACTCAAAAGAGGAAGCGCCCCGCCGTGGAAGAGCCAGAGGCCGAGGAAGACGTGGAGATCATTACCCCAGAGCCGCCTCAGGAAGTCCAGCGGGATGCGGTGCAAACCTTGTCAGCGGGCGCGATCGTGTGTCCCGCATGCAATACGAACATCACTGGCACATCTGAGGTGAAGCGTGGCATCCTCGCGAAGAGAAAGGAGCTGCTCAACAAGCTCGGCTACAAGTATCTTGATGCTGATACCATCGAGAGAATCGGCAGCCAGAGCAAGCAGTTCCGCGAGGAATCTGCCCGAGGTAATCGCAGCCCTGAAGGCGATTACATCGGAACTGCGAGGCATCAGTTGAAGAGAGCCCTCGGCCTGGGGTATACATCGATGGCTGACCGCTATGAGAACGACGTGCAGTTCGTGGAGCGGATGACCGAGCACAACATTACTTTGCTCGACATCCAGTTGCGAGACATAGTGGCTCACGGCCATCTTCCCATGCCTCCACGCACCCGTGCTCAGGTTGATCTTGGAGTGGGATTGCGGACCGCCAATGACCTGGATTTTGCGAAATTGATGTACGTTGATGAAGATATCGCGGACATCACAAGCAGCGACCCAGGGCTTTTGGAACGCTTTGAACACTCTCATTGGGTGATCATCTGGAAGCGTGAACTCTATTCCCTCAAGGAATTCCAAGATCTCTGCGATCATCGCACGACCCGGGGAAAAGGAACCAACTTGTTGACCTTTACCTGCGTCATGGAGATCATCGAGACGCCAACCTTGAGAGAGCTTCACGAAACCATTGACAGCTCCCTGCCAGTTGCCCAACAGCTTGTGCAAAGCAAGCGTGAACAGAGCGAGCGGGCAGCTGAAAGGAATGCGGCCAAAGGTCGTGGCAAGGCCAGCAGAACTCATGTCGCTGCGCCACGAACTCCGCCAAAGGCCGCACCCAGCCACAGGGTTGCCCCGATCGCCGAACCACAAGGTGAGAGTTCGCCGAGTGCTGGCTTCAACGCGATTGGCACGATCGACATTCGCCAGATGCCGACGGCAAAATTCCCGCCGAGTCCGCCGACTACCTTGCAGCGGCCACCTGCCCCGAAAACGCCACCGATTCCCTCACCAGCATCAACCACAACATCCAAGTCGGTGCCTGTGAGAGATGCAAGAGAGGGAGCTCTCCGCACAGCTCGTGCTGCTGCCCGAGAGTATCAAGATGGCGATCGCTGAGGGTACTACACCTACTACCAGGGCCGATGGTGGACGCGCGATCAGTATGGGCGGTGGCGATCATATTAAATTCGAGCTGCATGCATTCTAAGCATATGCCATGAAGTGGTCTTTAAAAGAAAATCCACGCTGGCATCATAGCTTAGCCCAATCACAGCTGCTAATTCACGCGTCGCTAGTGAAAGCAGAGGGGGGTGTTGAAATACATCACCTAATGCTATGCTTTTACGCACCATGCCAATTCTTGGCTCAAGCACGCAGCTCATCGCGACAAAAAGGAGCGCTAGCAGTTGCAGCTTAGCGGAGTTTGACTGTATTTTAGTGGTTGAGCCTGAAAATACAAGAACTCTACTTTTGTGCATTTGTGTCCATGAAGCAGCTGTCACTTGTCGTCCGCACTTGTCCCTACAGCCAGAAATGGGTTTGTTCCCAAACATTTTGGTCTCCATGTTTCGAGTCAACACGACAACCAGGCTTAGTGGATGCGTTGAACACCATCGCTGTTTCACTGTCTGGGTCCGTGTCTCTTCTTCAAAGTCGGGCCTTTGCTGTGGACGACAACCTTGCAGACAGCTGTGGCTACCTTGCATTTTATGCGGTTCCAGTGTTTGGGGAGGGCAATCTCTATGAGATGCTGACAGGGCTGCTCGTTTCACGATAAGATTTGCGAACCAGAGCCAAAGATAAAAGTAGATTGCATGTTTCATGATTAATTCTGCAACTTGACTTTGTCTCTTCTCAAACCGCTGTTCATCGTTTTGAAAAGACTGGTGGAGCGGCAACAGATACAAACGTGCGGGCACAGCTCCATACAGACAAAACAAATGCTTAAAAGGAGCTGTTGGTTTCTGCTCTATACCCACGGAGTCTTTCGCCCCAAGGCTGCAAGTTGTTTGTGGCAACCCCAACGTGGCTGCCGCATTGCCCGCTGCGGCAGCACCCAACGCTGCTGCTTTGGTTGAAGGAGTGGAGGTGCTGGAGACTGGAACTACTCCCACAACCACACAAACAACGGCAGCCACAACAGCAGCTACCACAGCAGCCACAACAGCAGCCACCACGGCAGCTACCACGGCAGCTACTACGGCAGCCACCAC
>CAXAMN010003669.1:428975-445480 GCA_963970005.1 Durusdinium trenchii | reverse complement strand
GACACTCTTGTAGGAAACTCTTGTGGGACACTCTTGTAGGACACTCTTGTGGGACACTCTTCTGGGACACTCTTGTAGGACACTCTTGTAGGACACTCTTGTGGGACACTCTTATAGGACACTCTTGTGGAACACTCTTGTGGGACACTCTTGTAGGAAACTCTTGCGGGGCACTGTTTCGGGACACTCTTGTAGGACACTCTTGCGGGACACTCTTCTGGGACACTCTTGTGGGACACTCTTGTGGGACACTCTTGTGAGACACTCTTGTGGGACACTCTTATAGGACACTCTTGTAGGAAACTCTTGTGGGACACTCTTGTAGGACACTCTTGTAGGAAACTCTTGGGGGGGACTGTTTTGGGACACTCTTGTAGGACACTCTTGCGGGACACTCTTGTAGGACACTCTTGTGGGACACTCTTGTAGGACACTCTTGCGGGCCACTCTTACGGGGCACTCTTGTGGGACACTCTTGTGGGACACTCTTGTGGGGCACTCTTGTGTGTCACTCTTATGGGACACTCTCTTGCGAGACACTCTTGTAGGACACTCTTGTGGGTCACTCTTACACGACACTCTTGTAGGACACTCTTTGTGGGACACTCTCAAAAGCACTCTGTGGGTCACTCTTATGGGACACTCTTGTCGGACATTCTTGTGGGACAGTCTTGTGACACACTCTTGTAGGACACTCTTGTGGGTCACTCTTACAGGACACTCTTGTGGGACACTCTTGTAGGACACTCTTGTGGGACACTCTTGTGGGACACTCTTGTGGGACACTCTTGTGTGACACTCTTGTAGGAAACTCTTGTGGGACACTCTTGTAGGACACTCTTGTGGGACACTCTTGTGTGACACTCTTGTAGGAAACTCTTGTGGGACACTCTTGTAGGACACTCTTGTGGGGCACTCTTATAGGTGGGACACTCTTAAGGGACACTCTTGTGAGACACTCTTGTGGGACACGGTTGCGGGACACTCTTGTGGAACACTCTTGTGGGACACTCTTGTGGGACACTCGTGTCGCGACACGGTCTGCCCACACACTAGAAGCAGTCACGCGAGCGTTTCGTACGAGACTTCCTCCAAAAGTCACGCTTCGAGGCTGCAAGACGAGCGTTTCGTACGAGACTTCCTCCTAAAGTCACGCGTCAAGTCTCCAAAACGGAGCGTTTCGTACGAGACCTCTTCCAAAAGTCACACGTCAAGTCTCCAAAACGAGCGTTTCGACCGAGACTTCCTCCAAAAGTCACGTGTCGACTCTCCAAAACGAGCGTTTCGTACGAGACTTCCTCAAATACTCACGTGTCAAAGTCTCCAAAACGAGCGTTTCGTACGAGACTTCCTCCAAAAGTCAAGCGGAAACACCCATCGGAGCACACACATCACGCAGCCCTGCCAAGCAGTTTCGCGATTCCAGCCCCTCCAAACAACACCCGCTCACACGCCAATCCCAATGAGACAACGACAGTCACCTCTACCACAACTCACAACCTCACGATTCCCTGCGCCTGCCACGCATCTTTCCGCATCCACATGT
Source organism: Durusdinium trenchii (assembly GCA_963970005.1). NCBI lineage: Eukaryota > Dinophyceae > Suessiales > Symbiodiniaceae > Durusdinium > Durusdinium trenchii. The sequence continues at coordinate 443,934 of CAXAMN010003669.1, read as the reverse complement.
CTAACGCGCACAAAGTACTGCGCCTGCCACGAAATGTCAACTCCGTCACACCTCGCAACCTCACGATTTCCTGCGCCTGCCACGAAAATCGCACTTCCACACCTCAAAATCAGCACAAAGTACTGTGCCTGCCACGAAAAGTGAGAATATCATCTCACATGAGCTTCAACAAAATTTGCACCACACCACACGTTTAGAATGATGTCGACCCGCTCCCATCCACCAAAATCGCCATTTCAGCTGAGACTTGTCACGAAAACAGAGCTTCGATGCTACACCCTGAAATGCAAATCCCAATGGCACGGCCACATCCAACACCCCAAAAACACGACTCTCCAAACGCTAATCCCAATGGAACTGCGCAGTAAACTGCGGATCTCTCAAACCACTGCGCCTGTGCAGCGAAATGCATCACGCTTCTTGCGCGACATGTCATTTTCATGCAAATCACAATGGAATAGCGTCGCAAACTGACACGTGACACATCCATGAAAAGTCACTTGCAAAAGCTTCCCCCAATGGCAGCGCCTTAGCGTCCTACTGCGAACGGTTGCGAACGGTTGCGGACGGTTGCGGACGGTTGCGGACGGTTGCGGACGGTTGCGAACGGTTGCGGACGGTTGCGAACTTAGAAACAACGGATCGCGAACAAGACTCTACCCCCAGACCCCCAAGAATTAAACGAGAACCCTTCGCTACGCATTCGGGAAACAAAAAAACAATGTGTGGGGGACTACTTAGATCTAGCTATGTTCAGACTAGTCTGGAAAACATTGTTTTTTTGTTTTTTTGTTTTTTGGTTATAACACACCATGAATTATAGGGAAAGAATGATGACTGAAGAACCCAGAACCATTGTAGTAGGCAAAAACGAATTGTTGACAGCGCGAAACAACCAAGCATACTGATAGATAACGGCATGAATACGATGGCAGGATGGGTCGAACAAAAGAGGCACTGTAAAGGTTCAATTGTGACGGCATGCTCATAGCTCCACAAATGATTCGTTGCCTTCCTAGTAGCAAAGTAGCTTCCAGCGGCTTTCAGGGGTCTGTGACTGCTGCTTCAATTCGCCCCTACTTCCGATCGCAGCCCTCATGAGACATTCAAACCAACCAAACCCGAAACAACCCATGGACGTTTAAACCCAGGACACTCATGGGGTTCTGAATCCGATGCCTCGGCTTTCAGAAATCGCCTTTCTATCATCCCAGCAAATTCTTTGGCCGCATATTCTGCGAGCTTAGACTTCTAGCCATGCCTAAACCACTTCAAACCTTTTGAATTTAGATTTGACCTCTCCGGAGTAGAGCACGTACGATTCACAACAACAGATGTGTAAGGGAATGAAAGATCAGATTTCTCTTGTCAGATACGTTTTAAGCGCTGAAACGGCGACAGTATCAGGCACTGGCACTCCGATAACCTTTGTGAAGCTTTCATCTACGGGGTCGCAGCGGATGTTTCACACTTTGAACCTTGGCTTGCGCAGGCAACTCTTTTGCATGCCGCGATCATATTTGTGCATTAGGACCGTTACATATATATATATATATCTTGTTTTAATATCTATAAGGTTATACATCGTCTCAACACTTAGCGCCCCGTGCATGCCAGTATGCTACCATCGTGGTGCATCAACGAATGCAGCGCCCCAACGCACACATGCAAGTAGATTGGCGTGTAGTGCCCATACGGCATTAATCCCTTTCGTTTGGGCTTTGGTTCTCGAACTCCAGATCCTGGCAGTCTTTAGACGCAATGGGCTGGACAGACAGATTGGGAAGAGCCTGATACGGACTTGTGAGCCACAAGCATTTGTCAATGGACGTGTGACAAGAAGAGAGCCAGGAGCAATAGCTATGACGACACAAGTGACAACAAAGTGGTGCCCCCGCCCTTTGACAGGAAGCAATCGTGGTTTTCCTATGAAGAAGCAGCAGCAACAAGAGAGTGCTACATAAAGACTAGAGATGTGCTGAAATCCAATGATCCTCCAGGTGCAGGTGTGCAGTACTTCAGAAGTGTCCTCAGACCATGGATGGCAAGATGTCACATTCAATGGCTTATGAGCAGCTGGATGGATATTCTAGATGCCGTACACACTTGCATCCCCAAGTGCAGCAACACATTCAGGCAGACAATGATGAACGGAGCAGCTCCAGGTCCTGAAAGGGCCACGAAAGTAGCACTGTTAATGGTCAGGTTTGCCGACCTTCCCCAAGAAAACAAAACACTTTGGTTTCTTTGCACTAGTATGCACTCGATGAACTCTGGGCAGTATCCATGAGGATATTCTGCCCCACCAACACTTCAGTTGACAGGCCCGTGGTGCAGACAAGAGGTGCTGGTCGAAGACGCTTGTTCCTTGTTTCGGATGAAAGCGAAATGGACGGCGCATGTGGCTAGCTTCTGGGCAGAAGATGGTGCCGAAGGGTTTTTGGATGCTATGGGCAGAAGGGCCAGAAAAGGCAAAAGGAAATGAAAGATAAAATATAAAAGCAGATGAGAGGGAGACTCTTTCAGAAGCAAGACTAAGAGGAGGACAAGGAAACTGTGCTGATGGGGGTGATTTGGCATCATGACCCTGAATGGGACAGAATTGGGACAGAGAATATGACGCAGTCTTTGCAGGTGACATGGAAGATGACCTGGGTGCCTGTGTGAGGAACTCATACATGCTCAAGGAGGCTTTTCTACTCAAACCGCCTTGGACATGAAGTATTGTCGCTCATCCGTCCACTGATGCCTTTGATGTCGTTTTGCCTTATTTTTGACAATTCTGGATGGCATGCGCGGGATTGCTAGAAAGGTTTTCCAAAGATGTAGCCTGGCGCTTTGTTACAGTGCACTCGGCGAGCGCAACCTATCTGCAAAGGGGGTCCGGCATGATTATTGTGCGATGAATGGGGGCTACATGGGCCTGGTCCTGATATACCTGTCCACCAGAAGCAATCGACGGAGGCAGCCGTCAAGTCGCCACGGGATTGAAGAGCGCTGATGAAATCAAACAAGTTTGTTTCGAATGGAGTGCGCCTTCCTTTTCAAAAGCGGACAGTCGCCAGACAGATGCCCAAGAACCTCAAGGGTGACTTTAAGAGGATGAGCATACCTTTTGTGAGCTACCCGAGGACAAACTTTAGAGGAGGTGCCGTTCCAACGGTGCATACCTTTTCTGAGCCACCCGAGGGTAAAATTGAGAGAAGGAAGATGCCATTCCAACGGTTTACTTTCGTGAGCATCCGACAGTAAATTTGGAGGAGGAAGGTGCCAGTGCAACGGTGCATACCTTTGGTGAGCCACCCGGTGGCAAAATTTAGTGGAGGAACTGCGCATACCTTTTGTGAGGCAAGTTAGAGGAGGAAGGTGCCATTCCAACGCAGCAACATGCCTGTGTGAACAATGAGTCGCTGCGTGCACAAGTGAGTCGTGCGCAAGTGAGTTGGTTTTACGTGCGCAACTGGGGCATCGCCCCTTCATACAGGTGTGTTCGACTGTCGACCTTGTGCGCGCTTTTGCGTGCGCAAGTGAAACCTGTCCCCACGACAGGAGCAACCGCCATAGCGCGGGCACACGTGCGGTTGTTTCCCGGTAGTGGCATTATGCCCACCGTGTAGCCCTTGGATTGTCCTTTGATTGCGTTTTTGTTTAGTTCAGCTTGCGCCAATGCCGCCAAGGCTGATTTTGTGGGACATGGGCGACAATGAACTCGAACCCGATGACGACGAGCGCATGAAGGTGATGGGAGGGATGCGTTCAACGCAAGATTGGTGGATTCCTCAAAGCGCCTACAATGCGACCACCACCATGAGCCTGAACTACAATGCCTGGCAGAAAAGGTGGGATTGGGACTGGTCTACGAGTGAATTCAGCTATCCCAGTGCAAACGGTGTGTGGGGACAAGCAGCGGCCCGGCAGCAGCTAAACCGAACGAACAGTTTTGTTTTGAGACCTTCAAAGTTGAAAGTCGCATGTTCATGCGTTTTCAATTAAATCCATATTTGTACAACCAATCTGAAACCAAACATGAAGTGCTTCGAGGTGTAACCGCAGAGATCGTTGTAGTCAGTTTCCTGTTGCCGTCGCCCCATGTTCATGAAAGGTTGCCAAGGTCTACCAGGCCTCCAAACTTTGACATCATCATCGTCAACATCCTCACCCTCCTGATTACCATGATTTTCCTCATCATCATCATCGTCGTCGTCATGTGCATCACGCCATTTTCGTGCCCATGATCACGAAAATCACGAGACCCCCGAGAACCACCCGAAACCTGGAGAGCCCCATGCACCACAAGAACCCCATGAACCCCCGCCAAGTACAAGAACCTCACAAACCATGAAAACCAAGTGAGCCACGAGAAATACGAGAACCATGCGAACCACGATGCCCACTGCCCACGCGAACCACGACAGCCCACAAACCATGGGGGGACCGCGACGCCGGAGACCACGGAAAGCACGGCCACGCCGATGGGACCAAGCGCTGACCACGTTGAGCACGCAACTGTGGGTTTCCATCCCTAAACCCATCTAAACCCTATACCTCGTTGAGGGACAGGGTTCAACCATTCGCTTTTTCATTGGAAACTTGTTTCTCACATGTTCAAAACAACCGCCCAGAATGAGACCGGCCTTGTGACAAATGGTGGCGCCTGGGGTTTCCCTGCCAGGGCTTGGACTACTCCTGGCAGTCGGGTGGCGTCTTCGGATTCGGGAGGGCAATATTGGTGCTTGGAGGTTGCCATGGAACCACTTGTGCCCTCACCAACGACCTCTATGTGTACAAAAACGCAGGTCAAACCGCTCCAGCCCTTTTGTCACTGCTTGGTGTCATGTTCTTGATGTACGCAGACCGGGCTTGCTTCTGATGTTGCCTTGAGGGCCATTTCTCGCACATGACGAGAAAGAATTGCAGGCAGAAAAATAGCGCTTTTCCAGCATGGCTGGTGGAGCTTTCTTGCTTCTTCGCTGATGTTTCACCCCAAATGTTTGGATGTTTGTTTCGTGGTCCGGAAGTGTTGCAGGAGATTTGGTCAACCAGCTGGGTTCATTGCCTAGACGATTGGCATCGCCAGAGGGCAGTAGGGCACGACGCCTGCCACCATCGACCCTGGCCGACTGCGGAAGCGGCGGGCTTGCCCCTGAGCCGCTGAGAAGTGGCTGGGCAGCATGTCTAAGCATGTTCTTAGGGTCGTTCTCTTTGGATTTATGTCGCCTCATGAGGCACGGTATACAACATGGCAAAGATGATTTGGATTGCAGCCCGGAGGTCCGCGTGACCCCAACGCTGCTGCTTTTCATGCTTGGCTCCAGCAGCTTTGGCAGCGAAGTGGTGGAGGTCGTGGCGGAAACTTGGCGAGAAACCTTGTGATGCGAATTGGTGGGCAGCTGTGAAGAAGGTACCGTCAATGGACCCGGTTGAACCAATCATCTAACTTATGAAGATTTGCATAGCGTTTGATCAGGACGTCACTTGCAGCCTGCAGACAAGATGTTTGGGGTGCGGCGCATGAGAAACAGTGTGAGTGATGCCCAGATACACCCAAGTGTGTCACTGCGTCTTTATAACTATACATGTGTTTTTGGATTTGATATATATATATATATACACATGCAGTAACGCATATATAATGTTAGAGCTAGTTTGGTCGCTATGTTTGTGACAGTCTTAATCTACCGAGTCTCCGGCCGGCAGTTGTGGCTCAAGAGCAAATAGAGCAACAAGTGAACAGGGCCCGCAAGTTTGAAAGCCATGGAAGCTTGGTTGGAAGAGACACGCCGCACGTAACCCCCATATGCCCCGACTGAGAAAAATGGTGTATTCGCCCCAAAGCGGAACATATTGGAACTGCTTTGGCAAGATTGGGCTTGGTCGAACTTTGAGTAAGGATGAAGAAGGTTCAATTACACACCCTCAGTCCGATGCCCCAACACCCATCTCCCATGAAGTAGAGGCTACCACCAAGCGGCTTGAGACATGGAGACATGGTGGAGAAACACATTCACTCGGGGAGCAAACATGAGCAAACCATCCTCCTAAGTTGCTATACTGTTTGGAAACTCTTAGAAGGTCAAGCCAATCAACCATTTTTTTTGCGCAGCTGATCAGGATTGGTTCACGCGCAGGTGTGCCAAGCACCCAAGTAGGAATCCGAATGCACTGACAATCCACCCAGACAGAGTTGTTCTGCCCGTTTCCGAAAACCAAGGAGGAGCACACCACTGCCACGCGCCCGACTGCGAGTCTCAGCTCCGTCCCCTCCACCGGAGTCGTGGTGCGGCAGCGCAGCCAACGGAGCGAACGAGTGACGTCGCTCGATCCGGACGAGATCTTTGGGACGAAGTCCGTCAAAGGCCGTAGCAGCTCAGAGTGATGCAGCGGAAAAGGTCGGTTTTTCCTCACTTGTGTTTAGATTTGGAAGATAGTCTTCTCCTTCCTTCCCTTGGTCCTTCCTGCCACGGACCTCAACCGCAAGCGACAGATCGCAATGGGCACCTGAACACAATCACAAGCACACAACCGTAAGCGCACAACTACAAAAACACACCACAAACACACAATCACAAACACAAACAGACAAACAGGCACACAACCACAACACACGGCCACATCACAAAACCGCACACACATGACCACAAACACACAAACACGAACACACAACCACACAAACACAACCACAGCATTGTGCCTTTTTGCGTGGCAGGTGGTCACAGGGTAGCACTTTTGGATGCCAAGTGGGGGCCGTGGCGACACCCCCCCGACGCGAACTCCCTAGCACTAAATTAACAACCCCGAGCCCGAGGACCCACAAGAAAAATCGAAAGCCACAAGGCTTACCACCACGGCACCATCCTCCTCACCATGGCATGAAAACAAATGATTGAAATGTCATGGCAGGGGTCACTTGAAGCAAAGTAAGTGTGGATGTGGTTTGATTTTGTTTGTATCATGTATCAAGGTGCTGTTCGGTCAACATGGCGAAAGCACACCCTAGGATGGAAAAAACGAGGGAACGGTGGGCCTCCTGAGAGTGATAATGGAGGTCAGAACAGTTAAAGTTTAAAGAACGGAGCACACGGCGAAAGCCAACAGCAGAGAATAAGCCTAAGCAGCAAGAACATTAGGTTCAGCACTTGGGGAACAAACACGGCAGCGGGAAATACTGCAAACCAGAAGGTGCCTGAGAGAAATGCAAAAAATGAAACTGAAACTGACTATGGGTGACTTGTACTGATACTATATTACTATATATTACTTTTTTGTGTGTGCGTTAGCACTGTTAGTGCTTTAATTTGGGTCAGTTGAGAACCCCGGTTTGTGCACCCTTTGTTGGTGGAAGTATGGCTGCTGTTTTTTTTGGCCATGGCATTGCGGAAACTTGTGGCTTAGGAACCACGGCCAAAGTAGAAGTGGACAGGCTGACGCTAGCTTACATATTTGGGACAATATCTCGCATGTAATTCGTGTGTGTGTGTGTGTTTGCAGCCCAGTTGGTTGATTCGACCAGTTATTTTTTGCAGTGAAAAAGCGCTGCACTCAACACCTGGTCACGTTGAAACGAAATGTGGTTGGATTGATTAGATTCGGTGTTTCCATGTTTTTCCATACTTGCCGGCATAGAAACCGATGTAGATGTGTCTGCATCATGTTTTGACGCTCCATTTTGTCCAAGATGTTTTGCGTTGTGGCCAAGGCAAACGTGTGATTTCCTTTGATGTGGAGACGCTGGGACCCGACTTTCGTGTTGCGCTGGAACGCTCTCACCGTTTTGCCTCCTGAAGATGTGGCGACCATGCCGACCTGCTCTCTAACGGCACGATATCAGGAGCCGATTCAAAGACCCACTTGGGAACATCAAGATGTCGTAGATTCTTAGATGTCGCAACAGAGCATGTTGTGGCGTGTTCTTGTTGCAGGTCATTTTTGATTGGGGGATGTTCACAGTTTGAGACTTGAGACCTTGACAGGGAATATTTAAATTTCCCCAAGTTGGGGAGGCGACTTTGCAGATCTTCTTTTCCATACCTTTATGAGATTGCGAGTGCGAAGTTGCTGGGAGAACCAGCACCGCATGGTCGTTGTGGAAGAAGAGCTAGCAAGGTGGTTGTCTCAGTGATGGCGTGGTTTCGGCGGGATACTTGGAGAGTAAGTTTGCTTAGTCGACGCTACGAGGGAACCTGATCCGTACAAATGTGATGCGCATAACTTCTTGTTTCGAATAGCAAACATTGTTACTACTAGTAAGGCACTTGTTACTAGAAGCGATGCACTTGTTCCTAGTAGCTTCTTGTTACTAGAAGCAAGAATGCTCCTAGTAGTGATGCCAGGAGCCCCTAGTAGCGTCCTTGCTCCCAGTAGTAAGGCCAGGAGCCCCGAACGTAGCTTCCTAGTATGTTGTCCCTTGCGAACCGCATTGTGTTCACAATACTCAGCGCTCCACTCCATCCGTCCCAATGCCGCCATCCGCAGCTTTGGACCATCAAGGGAGGCTTGTTTGTAGCAGCCATATTCCAATTGATTGAGGATTCGGTTCATTTTTCTGTGCCTGAGCGGACAGGAAACAAATCCACCTTTCGTTGTGTGCTGAGAAAACCATTTCTCGGCTGGTCCTTTGCTGTGATTTGAGCGTTGTGCAAGCCCAACATCCTTTCCATTCCATTGTTTCGATTGCTTGTTGGTCTAATTCTAATGTTGACGGCGGTTGATTCCTGAAAGCCAGACACTGGATGGCTCTTCACATCTCCAACTTAAGTCATAAGTATTCATCAACGGTCAACATTGGCCAAGGCCTTCAAGTGGAGATCATTGTACCTTCCCATCACTTCCCTGCTTTTATATAACCCCCGAGCCCATGAATGCGACCGGGGCATTGATTCAGAGAAGTGACCCTCAGGCTGGAGCTGACGCATGAAGAAGCCGCCAGTCATTTCCAAGATTGATTTTGAGATCTTTTGATTGGTCCCCCATGTGACCTTTGATTTGCCATATGAGGAGCCAGCTTTGAGAACTGAAAAAGGACTCGTTCTGAAGCTGTGCGTCCTTGGCACCACAGACAGGGTGACTCAGAAATCTGCCACACTGCCAGAGTCCTTGAAAGGACATGAGAGGTTCGCCACGTGCCTCCTGTTTGAAGGGTAGCAATCTCAAATCTACATGGACATGGGGCGGGCAGCTAGCAAGGTTCCCCCCCTTGGAAAAATCCGACTCCTGCCCCGTTTGATGAGGCATGTGAACCGAACCTCACTTGGCAGTAGCAGTTCCGAACACGCAGAGTTGGCACCAACGAGGCGGCTCAAAAAGACCCCGGTTGCTAGGTGAGAGAGCACATGGCCCACGGCAATCCATCGAGCGCAATCGCTCATCATCGCTCATCGCCACATGTTGCAACACAGAGGTGGGAATCTGTGGGAATGCAAACGCCAGAGCACGAGTCGCACGAGTCTGTTTTCAAATGCATTGCAGCCTGCTGAGCCCTACAATTTGCATGTGTTCAATCTGACGTGGGTTGTCATTCCCGCTCTTGTCTCACTCCCGGTGTCACTGAGGCGAGCTTCGATTATGGGATCGAGCTTCGAGCGAGCTTGGAGCGGGACAGCTGCATCGAGTTGTTTGGGGGGGGACCGGGGAATAGGCAGAACTACCAGTTGTTATGGTGTCATGTTTGGTTGCAGAGATGTTTCTTTGGTTCCCTCATGTTTGCCTGTAAATCGGCCAGGGAACATACTGTAGCTCAAAAAGGAAGCGCGGGAGCATCTTTTTTGGATCAATGCAGCTACAGGTGAATAGAAGCCAACTAGACGCAGATAATGCGTGTATATATACCTAGAACCTGAATGACCTCTCTTTTGGATCACCAACCACCCAAAAGATTGTCTTTTCCTATCAAAACAGATGTCAAATGGGCTCTAGGTATATATTGCTGATCCATTTTGCAGTGTCAAAGGAAGAACTGACCTTTTGGGGGTGCCCCATCTACTTTGAATGCATGGCAGGCCTGGCATCTCATGGCATCCCTGGCATCTCACGGCCGCCGTGTTTTCTCGCGGTGCGACGGTTGGACAAAGGCTCGGGCTCAGGGCACGTACGTGACATTGGAGTTTGGGCAGCTAGAGTACCACCAGTGAAACCTCCGAAGAAGATTTGAACAAGGGAAACGCGCTTTCTCTATAGGGACCTTTTGATGGGAGCAAATATCGTGAACATATGTGTTGTGCTGGTTGTGAAGGATGAGGACGAGAGGGTCGGGGACCAGGATCTCACAGGTGTGGGGCCCTCTTAAGTTGTGGCACCCCACATCCAAACCATGTGGTTGAACCGAGGCGGAAAATGCACCAACTAGCAAACCCACGTCTCCCATGTCGCTAGAGTAGCCGACAGGTGTGGAGAAGTGAACCAAGCAATAAAGTGTCAATAAAGCGCTCCTAAGAGCACAAGAAAGACTTTAAGACTATGAGCGAGGGCCTCCAACCTAGAACAGATGGCCTCCAACCTAAGAGCGATGGCCTCCAACCTAGAAGAGATGGTCTCCAACCTAAGAGCGATCGCCTCTAAGAGCGATTATATAGTATTATATAAACCGCTCCTAAGTGCACAAGAAAGACTTTAAATGGAGCTTTTGTGCAAGTCTTCCAATATCTTCCCCTCAACACGACAGTCCACAAGAGCCCTGTGATCCCCATTTGCAGTGAAACGATTCCACACATGTGTAAACCATTCCCTTCCTTCTTGTCTACCCCGTGAGCACCCTCAATAAGTCCATTTTTCTATAGAAAGATTTCTCACAATTCTGTAGACATTAGTGAGGCCAAGGATGGGCAGTGGCATCTAGGAAACTTCAGCTCTCGCCGTTTTCGCAGGGGAACACAGTTGTTGAAACTCCATGAAACTCCAATATTCCAGCTCCTCTCGCCAGGCAACAGCCCGATTTGGTGACCACAGAGTCACCACAGCGTCGGTGGCCGTCCTTGGATTCAGCATGATTCATCCCATGAGGATGTTCAAAAGCATTGACCAAAAAGCCTTGGTCATGTGCCTGTCCAAGACATGTTTGTGCTTTGGAAAGAGGACCGTAAAAGTCGGTGGGATCTTGGGGAGCCTATGAGAACCCGGTGCCAACGACAAGAAGTGAATCTGCCATGATGAATCAAGTTCGTATAGGCATCGGGGAGGCGAAAACGGCGAAAACGGAATCTCACAGTGTTTTTCAGGTTAATCCACCAACCAGGAAGTCTTAATGTATGTGTTTATGATGTTTACTCACTGCCAACTGAACCCATGGCGCACGTGGGTCTTCCAATGACTACCCCGTCGATCGCAGGAGATGGGTGGACCTGCCTTAGAAGCGGCCAACAAGGCAGGGCTTAGAGCTTTAGAGCTGTGCTGTTGGCTGTTGCACTTGCCTCGTTTGGTGAGTCAAAGGGCAAGATCGACCGGAGCATTTTGGAGAAGCCCCCGAAAGAAACGAGCGCGGTTTTCGGGTTTTCAGGCCCCCTCAAATCACTGGGCAATACACATCAACGGCTGTTTTGGAGCAGTCCGTGGCTTGGTGGGATGGCCAGGCCAGCGTGATTTTGGAAGAGCTACAAGATAAGAGCTCGGCCGCCTCAGATCAGGACCACATGACGGCGGTCCCCGTTTCCGCGGTTCGTGCCCTCATTAAAGGACCGGGAAATCCGAAATCCGTGCGCCGGGCAAAAAGAAAAACAGAAACACGGCAACTTGTATCCTTTTTGTGTATCATTGTATCTATAATTATATGTTGTGTGTGTGTGGGTGTTTTCTTTGCATGGGACTCACCTCCAAAGAAAATTCAGACCCAAGAATGCGGGGGAAAGCCTGAACCTCAACAATGAAGCCCCACAAGAGGCTTGCGAAGCATGTTGAACCTTTCCCCAAATATCTACAATTTTTTTGTAAATCGGGTACATGATAAATGAGATTGAATATCCATGATTTGCAGATATGCAGAGCGAATAACGATGTTGAGTTCAGAGTTCCACAGATGTCCACGTCTGAGTTCCGCAGAGTTCCGCGCCTCAGGTCGAATGATCGCCGACGGGGCACTCAAGAGGACGTGCATGGTGATGGTGAACACACCAAGGAAGGAAGGGGTTGTAGCGACTTTCCACTGCACCTGCCTTTTTTGCAAAAGAATGGTTTGTTCATGTTTGTTCTTTTAGGCGGTTGTATGGGAAGATGGGGGGGGGTCCTCTTGAGGATGGTTTGGTGGGTCTTCACTGAGGACCTCCTGAATCATGACCTGGTGAGGGGTAATTCAAAAGGACCTGGCTCCATAGACGCCGTAGAATTCCACCTCCTCAAAGAAGATTCAACTATATATTTTATTATGTGATGTCCGGGTTTGTGTGCTGATCATTCCAGCACTTCCGATGTATGGTGAGAAGCATCGGAAGGTTTGGTCACAAAGACGCCTGGTAATGCTCAAGTCCTCAGCATGTTGTCCAGGCTTGCCAGATGATGGGGTGAAGAAGGAAGGTGGTCAAAAGATACCGTTTGCATCCATTTGCAGATCCAACCTCACCCAAAGAGATCCCCCTCCAGGCCCCCAGGCAAGTGCACGAAACAGTTCAAAGGCAATATGACAATGTCCGAAACTGAACATGGGTAAAGTGCAGGAGGATTGAGAATGATGTGGGTTTGTATTACAGTTTTGTCACTTTGCAAGTTCTTGTGAATGAGTTCTGCACACATTTTATACAAAGCTTGTATAAGGCTGGTGGAGTGTCGGAAACCATTCCTTTGGGCATTTGTGATAGCATTTTTACCAGTTGTGCGACCACCGCTCGCCACGAAAAAGAAACCGCCGAACACAATCCCATCAAACAAGGAAGTAGAAAATGGACCAATAAAGGGCTCGTTTACATCCACAGCCCTACAGCGGATTGTCCACTTCCATGTTTGTAGCGATGACCATTTTGCGCACTCGTTACGGGTGTTGAGGCCACCAAGTATGCGGTCCGGAGCCATTTGCTGCTGCGGCAGCCAGAGCCCCAGCCGGGGTTTGCCAGGTCAGAGTTGTGAAAGCAATACTTCTTGACAGGGGATGGCACAGTTCCCGAGTTTGGGTTTACAAGATGGACCCACTGAGTGTTCATATGTGTTAATAGATATTGCATACTCAGAGATTTTCATGTTCTTTCCCTTGGCCGTGGTCTCAGCTTCCCTTAAACTTATATACGTTATCCGTTAACATTAGTAGTGGTTTTCCTGCTAGTGAATCTGAAGGACGATGATCCATTTCTCAAACCCTTATCTTGGCCAAGTAGAACAACATGGCAACCAAAGCCGACGCCTTGATATTTTTTTGCCCATCACACATATCGCAGACATGCAAATACATAGAGAGAAGGATAGTAGACAAACACACTAGTAATTAAAGATGTAAGATTATGTATATAAGAGATGCAAAACATGGGACTGTTTTATACCTCCAGCTGAACCCGACAAAACCTCAGGAATGAAGAAGCTCTACAGACTGCTGCCGCTGGCGTTGGACTCCTGGTGCGTCACAGTTCGGAGCGGGGTGTGCCAAATTGTTCAGGACATCAAATAGACTAGTTGCCTCACCCACCCAGTACTGTCAGGCATTTGGGAGACTCTTTGCATGAATTTGACTGCTGTTTGGCCGTGTTTGGCAGGTGCCGAAGTCTCCAATGAAACTGCATTTCAGGGCATGTTCTGGACTCTGATGAATCTAAGTGACCGGTGTGGCACACTGTCATGATTCAATTGTGCGCTGGCCAACCCGCTTGACAGTCAGATGTTGAGGTCAGAGTATCTGCCTGTATCACAGCAAGTTACTCAAAATAGCATCAGTATCACCAATAGTACTTTACTTGCTGAAACTTGATTCCAAGCACAGCATGGGGCTCGAGAGCCAGAGGGAAGCATCGGAAGTGGTTTGAAGATGTTGGAAGTTTGATGTTCATACTTTTGGGAACACACTCAGGTGGTTTTCCGTGTCCAAACGGGTTTTCCAAAAACAAACCAGAGGGGTTCTGCACTTGATGTTCCTCCACAAAGAGGGGGTGCCAGGGAGCAAATCGAGGGGCTCCTGTGATTCCTCTCGCCGTCAAAGAGTGAAAGAGGAGCGAAGAAAAGCCAATAGCTATGTCCATACCCCGCGCCTGTAAGACCCAAAAGCATCTAAATATGTCTAAATGACAGTAAATAAACAAATGGAACACCAAAAGGAGAACCCTTGCGGCCCTTGCGAAGGGCCTCGGGGTTTCAAGCTTAAAATCCAGCACTTCCGGAAGTTCGATGATGAACTGTTTTTCAGCTGGTTCATACCTTTGGTCGTGGATTCTTGGATGCCCTATTACCTTTGCACATGTGGTCATATCTTGTCTCAGTAACCTCCCAGTACCAGAAAACAAGATAGAAATTGATCAAGGCCCTTTGATTGACACACTCCTGATATCTCCTAATTGTGAGACATGCTTTGTGGAGCTGTCGATCAGCTGTCAATCTGCGCAGCTGTGTGGCCGACGGATTGGACCGGTGCCCCCCAAGCGCCATGGTTGCGAAGGGGATGAAGAAGAAGGACCACGCCGGGGGGGGCACGTTTTTGGGCCGCATGCGGGCCATGGGCTGAAGGGCTCTTAGGAACAGGTCGGAAGAAAGGCTGAAACGATCCCAGCATCCGACCCCTTCACCGTCACCTTCACCTCGACTGCTCGACTCGGTGTTGTATTGGACTCGTTTTGAAGGGGTGGCAATTGAGTTGTTCATGGGGTGTTCCGTGGAAAACAACCTTGAATGAGCAAGGCAAAGCGGTTTGTGTAGCTTCTTGGCTCGTGGGAGGAATGTTGTGAAGACCGTCGACCGTTGTGTGTCGTTTGTGCTGCGGCGAGCGAATGTTGTAGAGGCTAGGTATTGACTGTTGGTCAGTCTGCTTCTAGCACGTTTGTTTGTGCACCACTTGTCAGGGGGG
>CAXAMN010003669.1:413271-428965 GCA_963970005.1 Durusdinium trenchii | reverse complement strand
GATGCGATACTTCAACATCAACGACGACAAGGACGAGGAGGAGTGAGGGTAGTGCGCATTAGCTTCCAAGGCCCAGTGCTGGATGTGGGAGAGCACGAAGAGACAGAAGAAACATCACTTGTAGAAGTCGATAGTTTTGTGGACTAGTCACTTGATATGTTCCAAACCGGTCCACTTCAATCACTAGAATACTCAAAGGATCTTTAGAAGGAAATGAAAAGACTTCCTTTTGAATAGAGGCTTTGGTATGGGGTGCGGTGGTGCTTTGGAGAGATTCAAGACAAATGATGTCATGTCCGACCACCCCAACCGAATAGAGACCTTCCGGTGCAGAGGCCCAACCGCATACGTTTCTAGGACGTCGAAGGATTTGTTTCTAGCGGCTCCATGATGGTTTGGGACGATCACCACAAGACCTTTCACAAGACGAACCCGAAAGAAGGAGTCACGGTCCATGCTTTGGGAGAACCGATCCTCGGTCCCCTCGTGATCCGAGGATCTCCGCAGTCTCCCTTTTCTCGGTCACGGTCTCCCTGGTCGGTCCCACACTGGGCGAGTGTTTGTTTCGGGCTTGAAGCTCTCGCAGCGTGCTACGGAGAACAGAGCGTGATTGATTGGCTTCCGTGTTTGCATGCGGTGGCGGCAGTCTTTGGGCTCCGGGAGCTTGGTTCGGATGGGTTTCTCAGGGGCGACCGGTGAACGAACAAGACCGGTTTTCTCATCCGTTTCCGAGGGAAACGGAGAGGTTTTCGCATGGGGTCCTGTGTGTCTCACCGTTTGGTCCGCGAGCAGTTTCCGATAGATCCTGCATGTGGTGGGGGAACGGATTTGTCACATTTTGTCACTGGCTGTCTTCACCTAATTATCTTCACAAGGTCTTCACAAGATTTCATGAATCCGAGTCTTTACCAGGATTGAAACATGCAATCTCAATCTTCAATCCTTTCTGGACCTCCGGCTCAAAAATCAGGCACCTCCCCCAAAACAGAACTTCCAAACTATGACGTGGCAACTTGGCCTCCAAGCGGGTCTTCCTGTTCTCTCAAAGGTCGACCGCTGGCGTCGCAAGGGCGACCTCGAGGCATTGCTCGAGATGCCCGGCGACCCCAGTGGGCACCGGTGGCTGCACCCGGTGCATTCGGGGTGGCAAGATTGGGTTCGATGAAGACGAAGCATTCGGGCTTTGGTGAGAATGTCAAGTAGAAGGTCTATCCATGGAGATTACTTCTTGGCTTTGAGACTGCCCGCCATCAGATTAGGGAGTCCAGGAACTTCAAACAAAGACTTGCAGGCTGTTGTTGTCCATTTGTATCCATTTGTTGGGTGGATGTTCAACTCAGTCAAGATCTTTGTTGGGTACATGTTCTGCAACTCTATAGGACGGATGTTCATCTCAATCAAGATCATGGTTGAGCAGATGCACCACATTGTTACATCGTTGGATGTGTATTGCTTGACGAGCACTTTAGCTGATGCAGTCGTTCAGTTCATTGTTATCTCCAGCAACTTCCAAATGTCCATCCACTCCTGGCCTGCTTTGGATTCATTGGCTCACTGATCTGGATGTCACTGGGGGCCATGAGTATGCTCGCTAGGGTCATCTATGATCTTACGCGGTTCATGTAGACCAGTTGAAGCGGTTGATTCTCCGTAGATTCTCGATTAGCAGACCAGCGGCCCATAGCACCCCCCGGTCAGTGCCAAGTGCACCCGCGGTTCGCGCGCGGAACCTTCGCGGGGGAGCACAAGCCATGGATGTTCGAGCTAAGGCTGGAGGTGCAGATCCAAGCTTATTTGGATTTGGAGGCACTTGGCAAACTTGGGTGACGGGGATGAATCGGGATGAATGATGGAGTTCAAACCTTTGGTCTTAGGCTCACATGGATCGATCAGAATCATGGACAGCTTTGGCACCCGGCTGGAGTTTCGAAAAGTGCCGAGGACACTGCTGAAGTCCAAAGATCCTCCGTCGATATTCGTCGTGTCCGAAGCAAAATGGCTTGGCATTGGATCTTCATGATCTTCCCAAGTGATGAACATCCGCAGGTTCCGGGGATTGGAGATGGGTTGAGCCTTCGTCGCCAAACCTCCACATCTCGACCCTCAGATCGCGGGCGATCTTGTTTCTGGGATGCTCTTGGTACTTGGTAGCAGCCGTCCGTCCGATCCTTCGTTTTCCGCCGCCGTTTTCGGTGGGTTCTGTCGCTCGTGTTTGCAGAATGGTGGGGCATGAGAGTCAAAGCAGAGCTGTCATCGCCCGCAGGATCCTGATGATGCCTTGCCTTTGGCACAGGAGGCAGGGTGAGAGCTGGACATGTCAAGAAGAGAGAGCTGGCAAGACATGCTGATTTGGCCATTTCAATGTGGCTGTTGGTGATGGTGCGGGATTTGAGACACGAAGGCTTCTTATATACAATATACATCCTCTCTCCCAGACTGCGGATAGCCATGCGCACGTGCATGCTGATAATCTCTCGAAGGCTTTCTTGTGCAACGATCGACCATTTTTGGAAGGCCAACTGTGAGCTTGGCAGGCAGTGAAGGTGGCGAGAAGGCTGAAAAAGAAGAAGTTGGAAGGACATCTTCCAGGGAGAGCACGTGCCAGGGAGATCCAGCTGAGGTATTTTTGAGATGTTTATTGTAAAGTTGAGGGCGCAACCGCACACTCGCTGGGCTCGTTCTCGACCACTCTTGGCAGCCACTCAGAAGAAGTTTTTTTTTTAGGTTGCCTGTTGCCAAGCTGAGAGGCCCGACAAAGACCCCCAGAAAGTCTAGAAGCAAGTCTGGACGCTACTTGGAGCAAAGGGCATCGCTACTAGGAGCAAGGACGCTACTAGGGGCTCCTGGCCATACTACTAGGAGCAAGAAGCTACTAGGAGCTTTTTCAGAGCTCCACTTTTCGGCCATGGGTGTTACACCACGCATCGTTTGCTGGACAGGACAGGCGCTCGCAAGCCTCGCTCAGGTGCGGCGGCTGAGACCTTTTGAGGGTGCTGCAGGTATGGACTTCAACTAAAGTTGGCGAGTTTGAGAACTTCCTTAGGATTATATATTTAGGATGTACTTTTGGGATTCCCTAGGAGAAAACCATAGCCATAGAACTTCCTGGCCTCCAACACGCAGGAGCTGGATGAACGTAGCCAAACATCCCAAGAAATGAGCAGAATAGACTCGACCCCTCCAAGTTTGACCCCCTTAGTGCAGCCTCTTGACGAAAAAAACGAGACAGGGCCCTCGAATGTAACCGAATACTATGACTCGTCAGAGTCCGGTTTCCTGGGATTGGCTTTGCACTGGATTGGCATGTCAGGTGCAGCAAGCCCGGGAAGAGCATGTCGAGGCCGGACTCTGGGAAAACACGGTTTGGATAGAGTTTGATGGCCCAAAGCGATACCAAAATGATCCAATTTGTTCCAATGCATTTTG
Source organism: Durusdinium trenchii (assembly GCA_963970005.1). Taxonomy (NCBI): domain Eukaryota; class Dinophyceae; order Suessiales; family Symbiodiniaceae; genus Durusdinium; species Durusdinium trenchii. The sequence continues at coordinate 425,539 of CAXAMN010003669.1, read as the reverse complement.
GCAAGGTACCATAATTAATTAGGCACCTATATAATTAGTTTCTGGGCACAAACCCATGGACCCATTGGGCTTAGATGGTTCTACATGGTTCGCACCTCCTGGGAACAATTTCAACTCTCGCAGGCCTTGAGCGCCTCCAAAGAGGCCATCGTGATCTTCCGAGAGCTTCAGGATCAGGCGAAGCCCATCTTTTGGTGGGGGAGAAGCATAAAGCCACAGGAGAACACTTGGACTACGGCCTGACTATGACTATATATAGGTGTTTTTTTTTCCATGGTGGATTCACCCTCGCATTCAGGTGGTGAGGGAATTCGGAAAGATTTGGACACATTTTGACCGTCACGAGTGGGGCGTGTCCATAGCTCACCGCTCACCTCCCTGATATATGTAATACTGACGTATTTTAAATTTACATGTATGCATGTATCATAATATATATATAGGATTATATAGGTAATTATACAACTGCGTTGCATGCTATATAGTATGTCTACATATTGTCCCATGGACAGGTTGCTGAAGCCACAGCCCGGCATGCGGCTGTGTCGGCCAGAACGCCCAGTGTGAACGCCATGCATGGAAGTCTGAATTCGAAGGATGTTGATGGTGTGAATCGCAGACCATCACAGACATAACTGCGGGCAATTCTGAAGACAGCACCTGATGTGAGTCTTGAAGACAGCAGCTTGAAGCTGGGGGATGAGTTGGGCGGATTGGACCAAGACTTGTGGTTTGGTTCATGGGTGTTGGCTCATATTGAAAATCTTTTGACTATGCGGACCCTCTCCCAGCGACTGTTCTTTGGTAATTACGAGCATAGCATGGGAACCAAGAGAAAGTGTGGATGACCCAAAGATTTGGACGCTTTGTTGATGTTTCTTTGTGTCTCTTGCTTCCCCAAGTCTTCAGTTGACTCCTCACACTCTTGCCGAGGCCTACATGGGCCGCAAGAAGCTCGGCGAGGCCAGCCGATCTCGCGATCTTGCGAGAATTCTGGTTGAACTGAAGGTGCCATTCTGATGGCTGAGGGCCTCAGGTGCTTTCCTGCAGGTTGGAGGCCATCGCTAGCAGGTTGCTTTCCTGTGTTTCATTTGGTGGGGCAAGTGACAACCCGGGGAACCGGCAAATCTGCCAAGGCGCTGGATGAGGCCAAGAAGGCCCGGGCGCTCTTTCGAAAGCACGGCCTGCGACATGATGAAGGCGGACGGGGTGATGGCGCTTCCAAATGTGGGAGGGCACAGGTGAGCGGGGTGATAGCGCTTTGCAGAGAACGAGGGTGGGATCAAACAGAAGGATCACATCCTTTGGTCATGTTTGATACTGAAGCATTCCCATCCCATGAGCCCCTGTCACACGTTTGACCCATGTCAGAGCTAGACCACCTGGGCTGTGGCCAAAAGATACTGTAGGGGGCATTTGCCGTGGGCCTTCTGAGTCCAATGTTTCGCGCTGAGATTTGTGAAGGTCGAGCGTTGCTGGTGAAGAGTTGTGCGCACAAGATGGCACAAGAGCTCCTTGGAGCGGTAAGAGGGAGTGGCGAGCCTCTCGCGACAAGGCGGAATGGCGAGCCCGTACACACCAGCTGCGCATGCTGCGCTTCTTCAATTCCCAAAGCTTTGTACCACATCTAGAGGGCAAGTAGCTGCCATCTCACTCTCCTTGTGATTTCAGGCGCTGATGAGCAGGTGGCTGCTAGCTGATAGAAAATCAAGGAACTCCAAGCCAGAGAGCACAAAAAGGTTCCACATCTCGTTGATTCAAAAATGGCATGTAAATGTTTGCGATCACCACCATAAGTCCATGCAGGTCAGGCCATGATTTCACCATCGTTCACCCATCGCACGCACAGCGTGGCGTTTCCGCGCCGAGGCTGGGAGAAGCAGCCCGGTGGCCCGGCCTCGGCGGCCTCGGCGTAGACCGAAAGACTTCGGACCGAGTGGCCCAAAGCAAGACCGGGGCTTTTTTGGCAGGTCCTGAGAAGGAGCTTGCCTCACCAGCTTGTTACAAAACTGGGTTTCTGAGGGGATGTGTTTGGAACCACCAGACGGGCTCCAACGATCTTCGTGTTTAAACTTCTTGGGCTGGGCGGTTCGCCGTGTAGGTACAGGTACAATCCGAGGATGTCGGATGCAACGGCTAAGGGTGTTGGTCATTGGCGTCCGGTCCATGAAGGTGAGGAACATGTTGGGAATACCACAAGGTTGGGCCGGGCCCACCTTTTTGAATGGTAAGAAGGTCAAGAAGATGGTACTGTAGCCCTAAGCTGACCCATCAGGAAGTGACAGGTGTCCCTCATGGTGCTGATGGTGGGATGGCGTTGGATCGGAGACTGGGGACCTCGAGGTTCAGGATGCCACCGAAGCACAGTACCTCTTCCAGAAAGAGAAGGACCGCAGGTGCCGAGATGACGTCCATTTCAGCTCATGTCACCGATCGAAGGAATGATCCAGGTCGGAGGCATCAGGTGGAAGGTGGGACCAACATGGCGGAGTGAGCGGCGACGTCACGGGGTGCATTCTTCATGCTACCAGCTAAACACTAACACAATATAATACCATGCATAACCCTACTATAGATGTAACATGATGTAACTAGCCTTTGCCTTTGAGTGCTGATTAGAGACGCAGGTTTGCAAAAAAGATAGAACTTACCGACCTGTAAAGTGGTTCCACCGAATGGTTGAGATGGCTGGGCCTAGCTGGACTTTGCAGATGGCGATGGAGAGAGAGAGAGAGAAAGAAAGAAAAAAGACAAAAGAGCAGCATTATGCGAATGCAGGGTTGGATTCCATAGAACGCAAATGGTGGTTGATGGATCCTCCAAGGATCCTCCAAGGCTCTCAAAACGAAGCGGGTCCGGGTGACCCAGCCTCCAGGTGGGAGGCCAAAGCGCTACATGACGTGGCGGAGCTTCAGGTGTGGCGGCACTCCGCGACGCAGCGGACGGGCCGTGGAAGCCGTTCTTCCTGGGAAGAATGAAGAGGTCTTCTTCCGGGCTCAAGGGGCAAGAAGAACGGAAGGAAACTCTAAACGAGGTGTGCGGACTTTCAAGTTTGGGGCATTGCAAAAGTTTGATGATCTTTGGACCACATGTCGGTGAATTGCAATGATGATTAGATAGGGTGTGTAGAGGCAGCACAACGGAAGGCATCCATGCAAGAAGCTCCAAGAAGCCCTCTAGACTCTAGAAGGGAATTCTCATAGTGCTCAGGTGTTGTTTAGAGAGTTCGACGGGAGCCTATAGTTAATATAATATAGTAATATATATATATATCTAAATATAGTATGCAGATCTATACAGTTCAGACTGTCAGAGCTTTGGAGATGTCCGACTCGTGTCCTTTGCGGTTCCTTCCAGGCGATGCGGGAGAACTTCCCCGCTGCCCTGCGGGCGCTGCGCTTGGTCGCGTCCGTGTCCGACACGCGTGCTCCGCTCCGGAGCGGCGGCAGTGATGCCATAGCGGATGGTGCTGAAAACATCCACACACTCTCTTTCTCTCTCTCTCTCTCTCTCTCTCCACTCACTGACGTAATGTCCGAAAAACCGCTTGCTCAAAAAGGCCACTGAAGGAAAGGGTCGAGGGTTTGGGCTCCTCTACTCACTTGACGGAAGATAGCGAAAGGCCATTGTTTCAAAGGCTTCTTGGAGGATCAGACTTCGGATCAGATTTGTGCGAGACTAGGCTGTTTGCACGCCACAATGTTCAAGCAAACTGGGATCCAAGATCCAACACAACATTGGATCGAGCGCTCCAAGGCTGCAAAGAAGGCTGAACAGCTCGTTCAGGCAGGGCGAAGCTGGCAGGGGAATGATGAGGCTGTGGAGACGATGGCCTGGGAAGACCATTCTTTGGAAGACCATTTTCCTCTACAAACACGGGGAGTATAGGTTTTATTATAGTTTTAGCTTGGGTTTACACAGCCCGTGCTGGGTGCTATAAACATTCCTTTTTCAAGAATGACTGGTGCCCTAAGGGTGACCTAACCCCGAGTCGGAGAATGGGTCAAGAAGGGTTGACGACCAATTGTGACCTTCGTATGGCAACTCCATGCCACTCCTACGGCCCTACGTGGTAGTCGATTGCGTATTTTGATGCGGAATTCGGTGGACACCCACGAATTCTGTGGAGAAGATGTCCTGGCCGCTGCAGGAAACCATCGACAAGTCCAACATTGCGGCGGTGCTCTCCACAGTCGTTGCCTGGCAATTAAACGGGCTCAGCCCGTTTGTATATTTATGTTGAGCCATTAGACCCTTCCGAAAACTCACACGGACTTATTTGATCCAGAGGGAGGACGACGGTCAAACGTGGGACCCCAATCCCGGCTACGTGCCGGTCACGAGTTCCCCCCCCGCAATGTTGGTTCGTTCTGCCGTGAGGCGCAGATCCACCTCTCGAACATGGTGGCGGAGATCTCCAAGGCACCCCGAGAGGCGAGGGCCCCCGCGCCGGACACTGGGCGTTCCCAGCGCCTGCACCGAAGAGGGGCAGGGTGAGACATGAGTCGGTGGGGCGGACAAGGCAAGTCGGCTAACTGGGCACATTGGTTTGAACATGTTTGAACATGCTGGTTAAATATCCCTTTAAGTTGGCAGCATATGCCGCCTATAATTGTCTATACTAATCAATTTGGCCCATGATATTGTGTGTGTGTGTGTGTTCAACTTGATGCCCAAACTCTCCTTTGTGTGTGTACTGTTGCATGTTGGGTTGCGCTTTTTCTGGGACCTTTGGGTGCCAAGGCGTGGATGCATCCAGCCGTTCCGAGAAAACGAAAGAAATCATGTAGAAACATGACCCAAACGCTCCATGTGTGCCATATAAAGTGGTTTTGGAGGTCAATGTAGGCATACATGGAGTGTCTGGGTTATGCATGTTCTCCATCGGTCTCGTGGAGCGAAGACGGTGTCAGGTGATGTCAGACCCACCTCCGTGTGTCCCCACACAGCCAGGAGCCAGACTTCCAGATGATCGAAGAGACGGTCCAGGTGGGTCAGTCGGAAAAAAGATGCCGGTCACCGTCACTCACGATGACTTGACTGACCAAACACCTGGAGCAATGGCACTCAGCCTCAGAACTTGCCTGGAGCCTCGTCAGACCCAGGTTTCGGACTGGAGATACGGAGATACGGGCTTGCACCCATGGGCATTCGGAACGGCACGTCCAAGTCTCCACATGTGTGCGCCTTCCACATCGCTCCAACTTGCAGCGAACCATGAGCCATATGCCAAGGACACCATCGTTTTTCATCGTTTTTCTTCGTGTGACTTGAGTGGTGTTTTGGGCGTGTTCGACGTTAGGCTGGCTGGCGAGCTCGGGATGCCGCGCCGGGGCCTTGCTGCCGAAGTCGAGACGTGTTTTTAATATGTTTTATTTGATAAACAGTACAGTGTCAGTACAGTATATATACATTGATAATAAAATGTTTTAACATATAGATCAGTGTATAAATAAAATCGAATAAACAGTAAATAACTGAAAAAAGGGGGTGAACCAGGAAGTCGAAACATCACAGCGTTTCCATGCTGGATGACGTGTGAACTAGGATACTGTCCAAAAGCATGGTTTTATTGAATGGTCTTGATTCTCGATTTTATGCAGCGTTCACAGTCTTTTGATTGCACATGTTGCATAATGTGTCGTGGTGAAGGGATCCGCAGCTTAGGGCAGGTTCCTTATGATCCTTATGGGATCTTATGGGTCTACCGCAATGAAGTTTGAAGGCAATAGCAAACCCGAGTGCCTTAGCTGGCTGTTCACACCCAACAGCAACATGCTGACATGCTGACGGATCTCAACAGCCATTCACTTGACAGCTCCAAATTGGACCTAGATCTCCCCGAAACCCGTCACCCCTGGATCTACCCGAAAACCGTCGCGGACTCTCCGAACGATCTACGAGGCATTTGGTCTACGAGGAGGAGAAGTCCGAACGATCCAAAGCCTTGTTGGCGCCGATCGCCTTTTTGTTGGTCCGGCGGCCGAGGGAGCGGTCTTGTCCGATTTGAGGAGCCTTTCGGGATCCGTTGATGCCAGAAAGAACTGGAATCAGAGATTAATGGGGGGCTCTCTACAGTCGCAGTTCTCTTTTAGGGCTTTGGATCAATCCTCGCCTAGTCAAGTTGGGTTTGTGCCACTCTGAAATCAAGTTGTGAGTGTTCGATTTGGTAAAATGCATCAAATCGATTCAAATCCTGTTTCACACAACACACTCGTTTCCGATGGCTGAACGTTTGGACCAAGGGCCCTTTCACGTCCCCAGGATCAACCGCACGGTGTCACGGGGCAAACGTGAAGAGACCTTCATTAGCTTCGATCGTAACCAGCTTCTGAAAGGCCAACAAAAGTGTATGTTCGGATGCATTTGGCATACTTTCATCCAGACATTTGGCAACAAAGACTGTGTTTGCAAGCCACGTCAATTGTCATTGTATGAACAAACAGCATACTTAAGCTGTTTGTTACTCATGCCACCTGGACGCACCCGCGGGAACTTTATCGCTTACATGGCAAAAGCCAATGAAGACTGTGAAAGCAAAGTGCAACGAAATGGATCAGATGTTTCGACGGGTTTCCTTATTTTTGAGTCGTAGATTGCGAATGTCTTGGCTGAAGCAACCTGGATGGATGCATAAGCTTATGTAAGTTTACAACTTCATTCCTATCATACTAAGGGGGTATTAGTATTGGCCCTTCTTTTGGTTGTGGTGGTGGTGGTGGTTGTGGTTGTTGTTTTTGTTGTGGTTGTTGCTTTTGTTGTTGCTGTTGTTGCTGTTGTTGCTGTTGTTGCTGTTGCTGTTGTTGCTGTTGCTGTTGTTGCTGTTGCTGTTGCTGTTGTTGTTGTTGTTGCTGCTTTTGCTTTTGTTCTTGTTCTTGTTCTTGATGGTGATTGCAATTGCCATTGTGGGTTTGGAGAAATCCGAAAGAATTCAAAGACCCTTTTCAAGTCCCCTGGTTCCAGGATGTGTCATGTAAGTCGTGTTCCAACGAATGGCTGCCCACCAGAGGCACAGACCTTCTTAGCGGTGAAGGACGCTGATGAGGCGACAGTTTTGAGCCTTCAACGGAGGAGGTTTTGAGGACAAGCTGGTCATTCCAAGGTCCAAGTGGATTCGGCTCACAGAGCCATATGCCCGGCATTTGATGTGAGCGATGTGTCATGTGGGGTCGAGAAGCATACGGAACCTCCAGAAGAGAAAAAGGGCGGGTGTCATGTGGGCAAATCGTCATTCCCAAGATTTCCCAAGTAATTCATGCCGTCCGTTAGCATCCTATCAATTTGGACGGCTATCCAAAACCAAGTCATCTCCATAAACGGTCATATACGTATGTGTGTTTTTAGCGAGTGAAGTGATCCTCGCTCTGTGCAAGTGCTGTGATCTTTGTGGCTGTCGTTCCGCACGGAACGTGAGACGGGACAACGGAGGCCATGGTACATGTGGAGGAGGGCGAGCAGATTTGCCACGAGGGTCAGGCCGGTGGCCAGTTCGCCTCTTTTCGGATGAACGGTCGGAGGCAAAAGCTGAGGTGTGAAGATTGAGAAGTCGTTGCTTTTGAGTCAATGATTTGTCGCTGAAGACCTTTGGGGAGTGTTTCTGGTGGCAAAAATGTACTACGCAATAGGTGTCCCGTGATGTGATACGTTGATTTGGGCTCCACCATTCGCCGGATAAGCGATCCTGACTTCTACCGGCTGCGGTGGTAACTTGCAGTAAATATAGCGTCCTCCAAGTTGTTCAGCTGTGACTGTCCTGTGTGAGACACGGTGATAAGTGATGATTGGGCTTGTTCAGGTGTACCTGTTGGAGTGTGCAGTGCAGCAATTGAGGAATCAATCATGAAGGGTTGGCACGTGACCAGTTGAATCCAATGTGACGTACTTTCTCCAAATGCACCGTCCTGAGATGCTGGGATCGTTGAGCCGGTTGGCGTGACGCATGCCTGGCAAAGTGTCAGCATTTTAAAGTATGTTGAGTCAAACTCAAGTCAAGGTCTGTTGAGATCCTGCAATTCAATTGAACGAACTATTGTGTTCATCACTGGGTAACCGTTCCACCATGTTCATTGATTGATTGCCAATTCTTTTGAGGGACATGAGACGGTTGAGCAACCCTGAACGGAACATTCGGCTTGACTCCCCTTTATATAATTATATATAAGCTATCGAGTAAGCTAGCGTCCCATTGCTTCTGAGACTGAAGTAGCTTTTCACGATTTGGCCAGGTTATTATTGATTTGGGTGAAACTGATATGTCGTCCTAAGTCCCTGTGTGAGACGGTGAGTAGGCATCCTTCCTGTGAGGGCCTACATACGGCACAAGCCGTGATCACCGTCCCAACTGCGATCGGACCTGCGAACGGAGGACGAAACCGGGCAGATTATCGGTTACATCCTCCGCTCCTACGTGGAGTGCCCAGAGCTGGTTCAGCTTTTTTCATGCATGAACATTGACTTTCAATATTCTTGGGAGTGGTGAGAGATACCTTGCATGAACCCTAGCGTGTTGGTGCATAGCGCTGAAAATCACACACTCGGCTACTATGAAACCGCAGCAGGAACAGTGTCAGTGTGAGATGCCGCTTCCCCATAGACAGTCCCCATGGACCGGCAGTATGCTGGAGGTTGGAATAGTATGGAATAGTACAGAGAGAGAGGGACAGGCATACGACTCTGAGCGGCCTTCCAAGTGGCTTTCAAATTCTGTGCTGGTTGTTGATTGGGTGACCTGCATGGCATGTTCACAATGTGTAGAACAAATTTGTCAATGACACTGTTCTTGGCTCAAGGCCTCAAGGCTCATGAGGTGAAGTGTATACTGCATATTACGATCGAATACGATCGAGAGATTGAACGTGAAAACCTTGGAGTAGAATTCGAGCCGGAAGGAATGTACGCAAGATTCTTCATGCAGGCAAGCCGCATCCCCAAGCATGGAAAGCCAAACACATCACTATACTATACAACTTCATCATCTCTAAGAAAAACGATGAAAAACGGTCTATTGCAGCAAAGGGACGCACTGAGAAAAAGTACTCTTTGTCACACTTTCACCCTGGCAATTTTATGGCTGGTGAGTGTGAACCTGTCAGTCAAACCAAGAACCAGTCGCTCTGTTCGAAATCGCTTCCGACAGCATGGCTCTTCGGAGTCTTGGAACCCTGCTGGCAGTTGTTGCGGCCGAGCCATTGATTGAAGTGGTAGAGCCCTTGAGATCTGCACCGTTGCATCACTTTCTAAGCTGGGAAGCATCGCTGTTCATGGCTGAGGCTGCTTTGCGAGAGAATCTGGAAGTGCGGCTTCATGACTCGATGTCACGTTTGCGAAAGCTCCTTTTCGACTCGCAGGAGAAGGTTTGGGCTTTTGCAAGCATTCCAGAGATAAGGCTTCAAGTGAATTTGAGCCGGTGGCCCAGCGGTGAAGCTTTATTGCGTCAAGCCATTGCACCTGAATCTCTGCAAGACATCGGAGCCGTGTTGACTGTCATACAGGGGCTGTACAGGACCTTCGAGACAGACTTTACCGACATGAAGAGCAATCTAAGAGACTTGCAGAAAGAGATGGATGCTCAAGCACATCACTTTGCCGTAAATCTTGAAATTGTTTTGAAACAGGCGGGAGTTTTGTTGGGCCTCCTGCGTGGGCTTCCAGGCTTCTCTGAATGCCTCTTTCAATCCTTGGCTGAAGCGCGTGAACGTCGACCGGCCGGTGCGCGGTATGCTTTGGCTCTCCTTTATTTACAAGATATGGCTTCTGGACGTGCCAATCCTGGCCGTGGCTTGCTGGTGCGAGGTTCCACCTTTGCGGGTGAAGGCTTTGATGTGAAAGGACACCTAGGCCCAAGGCTGCAGGAGTTGCTGCAACAGACAGAGCAGATGCTGGAAGAGGTGAAGGCGAGTGATCTCTCAAAAAAGGAGACCTTGGATTGGTGTTCTGGAACTTCGCAACTGTGGGCCATTGATGGTCCGAACCCTTGTGAAGTGCTTATTCGTGGCTTTGAAGAGTTGTCCAGTTGGGTGTCTCAATGGCTGGAGACTGGCCAGCCACAAAAGATTCTCCGACAAATGCGCCGCAGGCAATTTGCAGCGGCCCCGAATATCAGCCGTGTTGAAATCCTGAGTCAGCTCTTGCTGCGCAGCGCCGAAAAGTGCCAAGTGCCCCTCAACCGTGCCCAGAGCGCACTCTCTCGCGCCCCGGATTTGCACGGCATCTTGAAGGTCATTGCGGATGAAGAGGTGGTGAATTTGGAACACGAGCATGAACTTCTGGCCGAGTCCGTCACCGGTCAATTCCGCAGTCCTCCTGGCCAGCACTCACATTCAACAGAGCTGTCCAGGCCAGGTTTGTTGGGCTTGGCGCGGCACGCGTTGAAAGTTCAGTGGATCTTTGAATCTGGTTTGTTGGCGGTCGCTGCTTGGGCGGATCGTTTGAAACGTCGTGGGAATGGCTTGCAAAATCGCTTGGCACTCGTGAAGCAACACCTGGAAGACCTGCATGACCGGCTGCGCGCACTCCCCAGCTTTCGCCGTTTGGCCTTCGAAGAGATCCACGCCAATGGCCATTGGGGCCGTGGCCGCTCCGGGGGAGGGTCCAGTGTGGAGATTACCGGGCCACTGGCAGAGCATTTGCTGAAGTTCTTGGCGCAAAACCGCGTGGAATCCATGATGGACATTGGATGTGGTTGGGGAGAGTGGATTCCCTTTGCATTGCAAAAGGGCGTCGAGGAAGGACACCTTTCCCCCAAGTTCCGCTACCTGGGCGGGGACATCGCATGGCAACCCATCAAATACTTGCAGAATCTACACAACGGCAGTGTGGCACCTGTGTTAGAATTCTCTGTCCTGGACGGAGTCCAAGATAGCATTCCCAAGGGTTATGAGGTGGCGCTTGTCCGGTACGTGTTTCAGCATTTAAACATCAAGGATGCGTTAAGCCTGCTTCGAAATGTACGTTCTGCTGTGAAGTTGGTGGTCCTTTCATCATGGCCAGACTCCGAGAATGAAGACTTGGATAACTTTGGGGGTTCCTCCGCGTACGCGGCGATGGAGCCAAGCAGCTTGAAAAGCTTCAAGAGCTACGACCTTCGGAAGGCACCTTTCAGTTTGCCTGATCCCTTAAGCTCTTGGCCTGAACAGAATGACGGTCGGATCATGTTGGCGTATCAGACCAGCGCCCTGCTTCACTTGTGACTCAGTGAATGCCTCAGCAAAAGCTGCGGGCTCAGGGTGCTAGAAGAAAATTGCCTTCTTGGACGTTTGTATTTTGGACAATGTATTTTTGGTAGATGTTGGTAGTATTGTTGGTAGCCACAAGATGCCAACTTGTGGGAGGATGTGAGGATGTGGATCAAAAAAGACTTCGAAACCACCGTCCAAACAAAAAAGGCCCGAAGCATTTCACATCCAAGAAGCCCCGGCGCGTCGACATCGACACCTGAGGTGGCCATCCTAAAGCATGACATGCAGACAGCGAAGAAGGAGGCACAGCGAGCCAGCGAGGACGCAGAAGATTTGCTGTACCACAGGACGAACCTGTTTGGAAGCCCATTCTAGTAGGACGGTACTCCATTAATCATCATTAATCGGTACTCCATTAAGCATATTTGCAGATCACGAAAGCTAGCATGCTAGCTGAGTTCTTCTTTGCTTTAGCAATGTTGTGGTGGGAGGGGCTGCGTGCCTTAAAGATTGATATATCAAGCTAACCCCCCCCCCCGCGGTTCAACTCCCAGCTGCGCCGTGTAGGGGGTTGGTTGAACGTGGTTGGTTGGGTGTAAACGGTGGCTTGGTGTAAAGGGTGCTGCTGCTGCTGCTGCTGCCGCTCTGCTGCTTGCTGCTGCTGTTTGCTGCTGCCGCTGGTTGCCGCTTTTGTAGCTGCTGCTTTGCTACTTGTTGCGGCTGACGACGCCGCTGCTACTGCTGCTTGCTGCTTGCTGCCGGTGGTGCTTGCTGCCGGTGGTGCTGCTGCTGCTGCGGCTTGATGCTGCGCTGCTGCTGCGTGGTGCTGCTGGCTGGCTGCTGGTTGGTGGTTGCTGCTGGCTGCTGGCTGCAGGCGGCTGCTGCTGCTGCTGGCTGCTGCTTGCTGCATAGGACTTGTACTTCACCGTTACAAGTTGTCTACCCCTATTTCTAACCTAATGCATGCATAAGCGGGTGGTAAATTTACCCCCCAGGCTTGCTATAACCATACACCGGCTATTTCCTCAAGACACTCTATTCTTGATACCTTTTACCAGTGCTTATCCTACACTACGGACGCCCTAGTGTAT